>VZRR01009086.1:306562-506718 GCA_013398015.1 Oreocharis arfaki
CCTCCCGACCACGAGCAGGCGCGGACCAGCCGCGCCTCTGGCTGCCCGCGCGGGAGGCGGGGCAGCGCCGTCAGCTGCCCGTAGCGGACACGATCCCGCGCGGCGCTGCGGCGACGACGCCGGCACCGGCCGACGCTGGCAACGGAGTACCGGCAGCCGCATAAANCCCCCCTCCCCCCAATCCTGTCTCCAGATTAGCAACCCCAGCAGAGAAAAGAAGCTGCAAAGACTGCTGCCGTCCAAGAACTCAGCTTGCACCAGTCTCTGAAGTCAACACCAGCCAGCTGCCTCATCATTTTAAGTTAACTGTTACATTTCTTTGTAAACTGTGTTATAACTGCTTCAGCATTTGTTTAAGTATTTAAAACAGTTTTCCTTTGTTAACAGCTTTATCTTAACTCCCTCTATCCATAGAAAAACCCATTTTGTAATTGCTTTACATTATGTTGTTCTAAACTTGCTAAGCATTCATCTGTATAACTAACTATTCTGCATTATTTTACCATTTTTCTGTTACATAAGAATTAACTGTAAAAAGTTTTTGGGAAAAACCCCTCCCTATTCTATTTGGTAAGAAATGGGGAGTTGACATGGCCTAGAGGCTGCAATCTCCTCCCCCGAAAAGCAATCTGTATTTCCCCACCCCTTTTCTTCCTTATATGTCTGCCCTTTCCTACATTGTCCTGCCTTCCCTGCCCCTAGTCCTGGCCACTCCCTCGGGTTGTGTGGCTTCTCCAGCCAGGAAAAGCGCAGTGACCAGCCTTCAGAGGGAAGGTTGGGGCACACGAGTGCAGACTCGAGCTTGGGCAGAGATGCTCTCTGGCAATCCTGCATGTGGTCTGCCATGCTACCCCAGGCAAGCTACCGCAAACTGCAACATATAACAATAGTTTTCATTATTTAATTTTAATGAATATAAATGAATATGCTACATTAAGTCAAAAATCTCATATGGCAAAAAAATAATACCCACTAGATACTGTAACTACAAAAAAAATCCACTGTTCTCAGGAGAAGAAAGAGGCACTTGTTATGCTGGCTTCTGCTTTTCCCTCTTCTCTCTTCCCCCAGAGAATTTTAAAATTAATTTTAAAAAAAGGAAGGTTATGGAAATTTTGTTACACAAAATAACTCCTTTTCTTTCAATGAGCAACTTCAGATAACAGGATTATTCTTTTCCAGGATTTGCAGGATTGCCCTGTTCAGAATATGATGATGAAAAGTCATAAAACCTGAGCTCCCTCACAGCATTCTGCTTAAATACACATTGGTATAATTGCTTTTGTTCTGCTACAACCATTTTTTAGAAACTTGTTAAGGGTATTGTTCCTCAGAAAGAAAGTTTTCCTACAGTAAATAAATGTATCACTGTAGGTGTAAGTTAAAATACTCTTTCAGATCTTACAAATCTCATCTTTAAAACAATCAGTATTTGGCCTTTTATTTCAATCACACCTGGATGTTGTTTGATGTTAGGAAGTCTTGACCCAATATCAAGGTACTGCATGTCATGACTAGCAACATTTAAAAGCCTGTCATCCTTTGTGACATCTGATCGCAAAAGCTTTACTCAGCATCCCACTTGTCACGTTTTGCTTGCAAGCAATAAATTTTTAATGAGAGATTTCTAAGGCCAGTTAAAATTTTTAAAAAGAACACCTATTTCAGAATCTAGTCTGCTTGAAGTCTTAATCCTGCTTTAAATCTTATCTTTAACCAACCATGTAAGAAACAGACCCAGATGTCACTTGTCATCCTTTAAAAGAAAATCAGCCTTTCCAATTTACTCTGTGGTTCTCAGTCTCAGACAGGCAATGGAGACAACAGCTAATCTACAGAATGAGGAATCCTCCTTCCAGCACATTTGCCTGGACTGCAACTGCTAACCACCAGAAAGAACGACAGCTTTTTGTTTCAGAATGGTGACCCCTGAACCTCACTTAATGATCATAAAGCATATTTGAATCTGGCCTTTTTCAGCTGTAAATGCAGCCAACACAAACAAGATGTCTTTACATTCAGATCTGCATGCACAGAAAAGAGGCAAGGTAGGAGAGCTGTCCCTGGCTAACTCATCCCTCCAAACAAGCTAAAGCTCATCTTATGGAACTCTCCAAGGTGAGATTCTGGCTGTACAGTGTGATTCATTAAGAGTACAGGAAGGAAGAGACTTCTGCTATCCTTGAAAGAAGTAACAGAAAATCCTGGCTATTGCCTGTAAAAAACACTCTGGAAAGTCCCTAAAGTTTCCAAAATATGCAGGAACCAATTAATTTTTCAGGCCATAAATCTAAGTAAATCAAAAATTTTAGCAACTGGGATCTGACAACAGCTTGGGTTCATCTGGGATGTTCCCTTAAAAACTCCAGAGAAATACATAAACCTTTGGAGAACTGCTCCAATTACAGTTGTTCCCAAGGGGCTGGAATGTGTGTCCCAGAGCTTCAACTCAAACCACAGAAATGCCAGAGTGCACTCACAAGGTCTGCAGCCCTGCCACGGGTATGGCCCTCCTACATGCACTTATGTGGTGCAATGAGTAACAAATTAAAAGTATTTCACTGACACAGTACTTCTTTGTTCAAACAGATGAGGTAACTCACTTTCATTTTTAAATGGTAACTCTTCCTTATTTCAGGTACAGATAATTTTGGGGGTACCTGTTTGCCCTGCTCATCTGTGAAGAGTCCTCTGTAAGTCCACTCTCACTCATACCTTGCTCTGGCTTTGTTTCCTGTAAAAATACAAGAATGAGTAGCTGTGCATGTCCTGTTGAGCAGAAAGCAAATGTTTTTCTAAAAATATTTGAAAATCAAACTCTGCCTTGTACAGACTTGGTAAAAATAAGCAGCATGTTTGTTTCCTTTACTTGTAGGCAAAGTAAAACCCTTTAAAGAATAAAGGCAGTACAAAGAACTAAACACTGCAACTATAAAACTCGGAAGAATATTTAAGATTTAGTTTTGCAGAGAAATAGTAGAGAAATACCAGGTTTAACATCTAATACTGCTGAAGTTCCGGGATCAACTCCATAGCTACTCAGTTCATACACCTCGAATAGATAAATTTCACCTGAGAAAGCAAAGGATGACTTTGGAGGAGGAAAAAAAAAACAAACCCACAAATTACCTCTCATAGAATCATTAAAATTTTTAGTCCAGTAAAACTTTCCCAACTGCTCTTACCTTGGGTAGATGCTGAACACCATCAAAGTCCACAAGATTTTTAAATAGTGAATAGTTCTACTTTAAATAGTTCCATTTAAAGTTACCACAGCTCAAGAGATAACCAAATACTTCCAGAGAAAATTCTAAAAACTTCAAACAACTATAAAACTAAAATCTCATGCTCTGAAACCCATACCCACAGATCAGTACAGTGGTTATTTAATGCTAGGTTAAAGAAGTTCTTAACTGAGGCACAACCATAAAATTGTATTAGAATTTTCTCCCCTCAAGTACTAATGCTTCAATAGTATAAATTAATATGAAGAGGTTTTACTAGCCAGCTTTAAAGATTAAATATGTCTAGACAGGAGATCAATATTTCATATAAAGCTTTGGTTTTTTCAGTTTTCTAATGTTCATCCATGACTTTAAGATTGTTATCACAAACTTTGAATGCTCTGAAAAGAAACTCAAAAAGACTGTCAAACCAATATATATAGTCAATTTCCTATCTTAGGTTTTGCTAAGTTTTACAGCTCACACTACTCATAAATATGTCTGCTCTTCAACCATCAAAAGAAAGATGCAGAAAGGCAGGTAATCTGCATGAAATCCTTAAATTACTGGCACAACTCTTTGATTCTAGGTTCCCAAACATAGATTTAATACATTAGATACTACTGCCTCAGGTTTGTGTAATGAAAATAAACGCACAACCAAAACTTTTCAGGCAAATGTTTCAGGTCGGGTCTGATCCAAAGCTTTCTGAAATCAAAACAAATCAGACTTCAGACCGTGCTTAATGTGTATATCTTCAGTCAAACTGAGTACCAAGTTACTCTCTGAAGTAAAGTTCTGAGGGACGAATACGCAGATACTCTTCCCACTACAACCAGAAGGAAACTCTGCTTGCTTCTTGAACTTACCTCTTTAATAGTGCTGTTCCTCCCTCGCCATGAAAACCACCATCTTCCACCTTTTTTGGGCATCTTGTCCCTCATTATAGATTCCACAGTCGCCTGTGATAAATGGATGGTAACATAAAAAAGGCCCAAAATAAAGGACAACCTGACATATGTAAATGAAAAAGTGCCAAACACACAATTTTAACTGATAATAAATAGAATAAAAGTAAACATACTGTCTGTGGACCATAAATTCTACTAAAGCAAAATCTAATGGTATCCAGAGCTGCTCTGAAGTAACTTAAGCATGAATACTTATGATATTTTTAAAAGGAAAATGAAAAAGAAATCAAATCAAAGAAGAAAAAAAAGCATAAAGATATATTAGTATAATGTCTAGAATGGAGAACCTACTGTTTCTAAGTTATTTAGTACAAATTATATGTAAAAAAAAATCATTTCCTGAAGGAGGCATCATGCAAAACAGTAACAAACTGACATGCAAGAGAGTTATTTACAAAGTTCATATTTAATCACTAGCTTAGAAAAAAAGCAAAGAAGTTACTAGCTTTTATGAGTTTATGAATTATGAGTTTATAAATTATCATGTTATGAATTGGACAAAAATGTTAGAATTGGTTCTTTTATAAACCTTTTCTACTTTTCATTGGTTCTACATACTAGACATCAGTAGAAGAGTTTCTTTCAATATCCATAATGACTGGAACCTTACGCATTGTAACAGGGGGAGCTGAATTCTTTCACTCAGAGTGAAGCAACAGATGAAACTGGAAAATATTATGGTAAAAGCAGCCACAGGGTTTGGTATGCCCTAGAACAGCTTGGCCACTGTATTTCTGAGATGATAGCTTCCACTGCAAGTAAGGTCACCGAAAGAAAGCCGTGATGTTGATTAGTGATTTAAAAAATTTTTTTTAAAAAATCATAGAACTCTTTTATCAATTAAGAGTGGGCTGTGTTCAGATAATGTGTGGAACAATGGATCCCTTTCCTCAGTTTTTCAATGGGTTTTCTTTTATTCACTCTATTATCTAAGGTATATGAGGGGAAAAAAAGAAATTCCTTTTACCCATCTTAGGCAAAACCCAAGACATCTGGCTTGGGCTCTGAAGTGTTTTATTTAAAATGCAGTTACGTTACATTATTGCCACTGAAGACCCAATAGGCACGTATCAAGGTCTGAATCACACTGTGAGCACCCAATAAATACAGAGTAGGATAACTATGTCCCTTCAGTGGGCATTTGAGTTCCATGGGATGAATCCCACTTTTGATGATTACTGGAATATTTGCAGTAATGCACAAAACAGCCAGCTCTGTGACATCTTTGAAATTCAAGCCATGTTTACCAGATACTTGGGATTTTTAGGTTCAATTTATTTTATACTGGGATGGTACCATGCAGCTGCACATGACTGGATATATAGGTGATGTGGCACTAAGAAAGAAATACTGGCAAAAAGTATTCTGGGCTTTTAAGAAATTTTTAGTCCACGGTGATGGCAACAGAGATAGCATTTGAATTCATAAAGAACAATCCCAAAGATATGGGAAGTGCTGAAAATGACAGAAGGAAGGTTTAGGTTTCAAAATTTGTTAAATCCATTACTAACCGGGACACAAAATAGGGCCAGTGGTGATACTACTTGTTTATATACATTTATAGTATTTCTGTCATGAGCATCTATGTGGCACCAGGTCATGTGGAATTGAACTAACTTCCAACAGACTTACACAAGCCAACACACACAGTTGTCGCACAGTCATACCTATCTGGCATTATCTACCTGGGTTATGAACAACCAACTGAGAAACAAAAAGCTAGCAAGCTACAGGCCCACCTCATCTAGTAGTTAAGGGTTATTCACTGGGGTTATTTATATTTAGTTAATAATATATGCTGTATACATATAAAACAGAAAACAAACACCAAGTATTCAGCTACTGCAAACACAAACATGGGTCAATATAATTTATGTTTACAATCCATATTAATGAAGTAAAAAAGTTTTCCTTCTTCAAAATAGTTGTAATAACTTTAGCCTAGCAAACAAACACTATTCACAGTCCAGATTTAGTCCTTGTTTGGGCCATAATGTAAGAGAGACGAATGCTTATGTGTGGGTAGATTTTACTGATGTGCAGATTCTCTTGTACAACAACCCACGTCCCTCCCTTAATCAATAGCATAATTTCAGAACTCCTCCTCTTAACCAGCCTTCATGTTCAATCTCACCTTTGGCAAAGGTTTCTGGAATGCCTGCATTGCCAGCAGAAGGGGACCAGCTGTCGTCCAGTTGTAGTACCTGGGCATGCAAGAGAGACAATTACTGCATTCTGTAATCCCAAGGTCCCAATTCACAATCTACCTGGTATGCAGGTTAAAGCCATGAAGCACAGGTCAAACTCTGGCCTGCACTAGTAATAACAGACCCATCTTATTCCACAGTATGTTCACAGGTGTTTACCATATAGATTTTTCAGGGTATGCAAGAGAAGCTACGCCTTGAGTAGAAAGAGTATTTGTCACACATTACTCAAGTCAACACAGAATCACAGAATGGTTTGGGTTGGAAGAGACCTTAAAGATCATCAATACTCCAACTCACCTGCCCTGGGCAGGGACACCTTCCACTAGATCACGTTGCTCAGGGCCCCATCCAACCCAGCCTTAAGCACTTCCAGGGATGGCATATCTACCACTTCTCTGGACAGCCTGTTCCAGTAACTCACTATCTTTACAGTAATAAAGACTTCCTCCTAACATCTAATCTAAACTTCTCCTCTTTTAGTCTAAAGCTGTTCCCCTGTATCCTATCACCATTACCGTATAAAAAGTTGCTCTCTCTCTTTTCTCTCAGTCCCCTTTAAGTACTAAAAAGCCACAATGGAGTCTCCCCAGAGCCTTCTCTTCCAGGATGAACCCCAACTCTCTCAGCCTGTCTTCATAGCAGGGGTGCTCCAGCCCGCTGCTCACCGTTATATCCCTCCTCTGGACTTGCTCCAACAGGTCCATTCCTCCCTGTGCTGGGACCCCAGAGCTGGATGCAGCACTGCAGGTGGGCTCTCACCAGAACAGAGCAGAGGGGCAGAATCCCCTCCCTTGACCTGCCCGGGCTGCTTTGGATGCAGCCCAGGACACATTCGACTTTCTGGGCTGCAAACATGTACTCTTGGCTCATGTCCAGATTTTTATTGACCAGAACCCCAAGTCCTTCTCTGCAGGGCTGTTCTCAATGAGTTCATATCCCAGCCTGTACTCATATCTGGAATTGCCCCACACCAGCTGCAGCACCTTGCATTTTAACTTGTTGAATTTCTTGAGTTTCTCATGGACCCTTTTCTCAAGTTTGTCCAGGTCCCTCTGGCTAGTATCACTTCCTTCTGTTGATTCCACTGCACCACTCAGCTTTGTGCCATCTGCAAAAGTGCTGAGGGTGCACTCGGTCCCACTGTCTGTGTCACTGATAAAGATATTAAAGAGCACCAGTCCCAAGACATAGCCCTAGGAGACACCAGTGATCACCAGCCTCCGCCTGGACAGAGCTGTTGACTGCAACTCTCTGGCTGCACCCATCCAGCCAAAGTCTTTATTGTATTCCACTTTATCACAGCATGAGCCACATTTTTTATAAGCTTTTTCACTGTTTTTCCATCAAGAAACTGCATAAAACTTAGGGGCCATAGTCTGTAGGAGGTCAAGCTCCTGCTATTATACGTTGAACGTGGCTCAACTCTTGTTACAGACAGTAGGGCAGTTAGAGTATCCATTGTCTAGGGAAGCTGAAGCTCACAAAACATTAAGAGAATATGACATTAAGAACCTCACTAAGGTCTCCTCTCTTCCCAATACATTCCGTAGGCAGATAAATACTACCATCAGATTGAGAGAGTTGTGTCAGGGAAGAAGTGACTCACCTCAAACCACAGAGACGGCCAGGTATGAGGCTGCAGCATACACAATACGAACTACCACCTGGCACATCAGCCTTGCATCAGCGTGTCTATGACTAAGGGTAGCCAAACCTCTAAGCACAGCACAAAGTCATGATCTCTCCTCTAACACTGTTTGCCAGGTGCAAGGAGCTGTCAAGTTAAAGAATTCCCCAAAAAGCTGCATCTGGCATAGGCCACAGCACTGCCCTGCTGCCAGCAATATAAACATACAAAATAATGTCTTAGCCTTGCAGAAATGGAAGCCTCACACTCAGTGGGCAAAGTTTAACAAATCTTGAAAAGCTCCACGTGAGGAGGATATGACTCCACGGAGGCATATTATCAAAATATTCAGTATATACAAAAAAACTGCTGGGTACTGAGTGATTGCAAGCAGACTGACATATCCCTGCAAATATTAATTATTCAATCTGGCTCAGGGCAAGCCTTAGCAAGTTCACATCATATTTCATTTTTCCTCTGTCAGTTGAATGTGAATACTATTAGCATTTAATAGCAGCTTCTTGAAATTCAAACTGTGTCAGTTAGCTGTAATAGGTCATCTGAAACTGCTCTTCACTTCCAATTCAAAGGAGGAAAGGTAACTAGAAGGACCTGAATTCACTAGGGAGTTGACTCGTTCTGGATGAATCCAAGCTATGAACATTCAAAACCTGGTTTTCAGCTACAGTTGTACTGATGTAATGCACTGAAGTGACACAGAAATGTCTCGCACTACAAACAGTATTACAACAGTTGTTTTTTTTTTTTAAATATACTTACTTGTTTCCAATCTTAACCACAAGGTTAGGGTCATCAATGATAGCAGGATTGTCCACAAACTGCTGATATGTTACTGCATGTTCTAAGAATTCTTCTGTGGGGAGAAAAAGTTACATTTGTAAAGCATGCATTTATGAATGTCTGGGATGGGGCTGACCTAAACCTCTTAGGACCTCTTGGACACATTGGTTTCACCTTCATACGACAGTGCTGAGATTTAACTGCAATATGGAAGCAAATTGTTCAGACTCTCAATCTCAGAAGATGATGAGGGTTTCTTTGTTTGCTTCTGGGTGTCTTTCCTTTCAAAATACAACCTAAAGTGAAAGCTCAGGGATGGAACTGTGAGGGAGGAAATCTCCCTTTAGAAAAATTGTATAATTTACAAGCGATTCAGATGACAGTATGACTCAAATAAATCACAGGATACATGAAATGTTTTAATAACTAGCTTCTGAGCAGCAGTCAGTGTAGCATCAGGCTCACATGATTTTACGATGCCATATTACTGCAGAAAGTGCAAGTCTTAACACATTTATTTTCACATTATGCCACTGGAAGTTTAAGGTACAGTGTATTGTGATTTATCTAAAAGTTACACAAGAAACTGGAGGTAGGGCAGGAATCAGGTTAAACTTTTCAACTCCCTCTCCTCACGTCCCCATTTATGGACCACCTTTTTCATTTCTGACTCCAACAGCTGTGAATTTCCTAGCTTTATACTATACTAAGTGGCAAAAGTACCATCAACAGGACTGTGATACAAAACATAGCACTATCAGGAAGTAAAAATACCAATAAAATACTTTCAAAAATTTTCATACATAGCAGATTGTTCAAATGTGTTAAAAATCCCAAGTCCTATGTGAGTCTACTATTCTAAGCATGAAAAGTTCTAGGAAGTTTATCATTACATGGCCGGTATCTATCTTCTTAACACAATGCTGAGCACAGCCACAGGAGGGCTCTGCAGCCTCAGGCTGGGAAGCTCAAACCCAGCTGCCAGCACACGTCTGCAATTCACAGAGTCATCCTGTACCTTTGGTTATCTCTTTGTTCTCAGTAAGGCCTCCGCAGAGAGAAATGGCAATGGAGGGCAAATCCCGAATTCCATCCGAGGTGCTTTCAGCTCCACTGTCAACACCTGAGCTCCCGACAGACTGCGGGGAGTGGCTGGCTGGCCGCGGCCCCACATCGGTTGTGTTCCTGCTTTGGGCATTATCCCCACTGGAAAAGAAAATGCAAGAATTTAGTCTTCATGTATTCATTCCCAAATTCACTCCCTTCAACAAGCGCTGTTTATATCTGACACATGCTTAGGAAAACAAAAAAAGGAAAGAAATGTGTTTCAATTTTACAGCGAAACAAAGTAACATAGGCCCTCATGTGCCCTTAAATATTAGATTGCTTCTACTTACTTGCCTAAAATAGGCATGTATAATTACAGCTTCACTTACTTACAAGAGCTAGGAAAATAAGACAATAAACTGTACAGTCTTAGTAGACAAAATGATGGTACAACAAGCAGAGTTTATCCTAGTAGAACTATTCCCACATAGGAACAAGAATAAGCATATTATTTAATTTATATTAACTATATAAGCTGACAGCTAAACCCAAACAAATGATTTGTATGTTTGTGGATTCATGTGTCATGTATATATAAATAAAACACTCTACATGTAAACTACTAGGATTACAATTTTAAGAAACAATAAATCATTATACCCACTTAAAATCTGATGAGATTGTTATTACAAAGTGTAAGCTCATCAGACTCTGCCTTCCACTCCAGATTTATATGAATGCATTTGAGAAAGAAATTCTCAATCCAATATTTTCCCCATATAACTAATCCTTCTCAGTTTTATTGAAATGCTAATATTATGACAGCTGAGTTTAAGGAAGCAAAAAAAGAAAAATAAAGTACACAAGTTACTTTAGTTGTTGCTCAATTACTTTCGTCAAGCGACTAGAGTATATGGTGAAAGAGAACTATAAATGTTGCAAGAGGCTCTAATAAAGATCAGAACAAGTTGGAAATTGTATGTTCAGGGTGCAGTATTTTCCTATATAACTGTCATGCATCTTCCAAAAATTTTTTTTTCATATTTGTAGGTGATCAACCCCAGTAAAGCAACATTAGAGCAATAATTTTCTGCTAATACTGTTAACAGTAAGATGTGTTCTTTACAGTAACAAGTCAGGACACGGGGATAAATATATCCCAAGGCCAACTGCTCTCCCAGGACATGTGAGTAACATTCACAAACATCAGTGTATATTACATAACCATCCACAATCAATATATGATGCTTAATTGACCAAATCAGAAAACCAGTGCAAGCACTCTTCTCAGGCCCAAATGCAGCACCTTCCAAAAGTTCTAATATTCCTCTCTACAGAATTTTACTTTCCTTCTGCCTTCATCTCTGCTTGAACCCTGAAAGAGATGTCTTATCTGGTTGGCAGTGAAGAGCTTGATCTAAATATAGAAGGTGACAAGAGCTCTTTAAAAAGTAAAAATATTAGAAAAGGGCTTATACTTTTTGGGGAAATAAAGAGCAGCAACTTCTGGATCCATGTCAGTGAGGTCATCTAAATAGACACCATCAGCACCAAGATGCCGGCTCCGTTTGTCTGTAAGGGATAGAACAAATAAGCCTATTAATTAATATTTTCTGAGTAACAATCCAGAGCTGTTATTACTATTTAGCTATCCATTTTAAGATTGAGAAACCAGACAAGTTATAACAGTTTCTGAACTGTATTTGCACAATATGATACCGCCAACAATTACAAAACAAGTTCCTTATACACATTGTTCAACAATGAATTAACAAAATGGGACAGCAGAGGGCTAGTTTTGAGACATACCGAAGACTCCCTATCCCTGACAAAACCACTGGGAATCAGAAGTCAGTGGTCACCATAGGAAAACAGCAAAAGGAAAACCTTCTAAGTACTTGCATAGGCCTGTTATCACAGTATGGCAGTCAGAGCACTTAATCTTTGAGAACTAATCTTCCATCCCTCCTTGAAAAAGGGAAATAACACATTAAAATATAGTCACTAACACATTATAACTGGCTCATTATGGAGACAACTCACTTTTAAGCACATATACCTGATGTGTTGTGTGTGCACATGCACTGCCGTAGGGGACAACATACCCCTTCTAGGCCTGTCACTAGGACCAACACAGAGCCACCGCTGTCCTACTGTTGCTAGTACATCTAGACAAGTAACCACTGTAAGACCAAAACCTAATTTGGAATTCGTTCTCAAACCCACAACTTCTCACTGTCCCGATTTCCAACACCAAACATCACAAAAACAATTAGAAAATCTATACAAGAACTGAATAGTAAGCAGAGAAACATGTCATTTTTTGTTTTCAAAAACAGTGGAATGCATGGGGAAGAGGCCAAGAAACTTGTATATTTACTGATTAAAAAGCAGCTGCACAAGATATAGAGCTTACATAATTATGGAATAATCAGTGCTCTAAAACAGAACACTTGTAAGCAAATAAATTTCATGTGAAGACTGTAACACTTGTTCACTTGTTATAAAATGTACACACAGAACTGAAAAGCATGTAAAATAAAAGCACCTTATTTTATGGCAAATCTGTTCATTGTGCAAAAGACATACTACAACTTTGCACTACAGCAGAGAGTTTCCACAATTACCAGCAACACGTCACTCAGGTGAACCACCAGATCTACAGTCTGCTTATACAAAAAAGTGAAATCCCTGAATCTGTCAAATGTGAACAAAATTGGAGCAAGTTTTGTAGTCTTGCTCATATGCACAGAACTGCCAAAAACTTCAGACCAAGGAGAATCTTCTACCTAATACATATCTCATGTGAACAGCTTGATGCACAACTCAGGTTTTGACGGCTTATTCCAAAGCCCATTCCTTTCCTGATCTGAAAGCGCCTTCAGGGCACAGACTAATTTATATGGCAATAAGATGCTTTATCACCATGAAATTTGAAGACAAAATTGTACATATAAAAGTGCAGGATCAACAGCTTTACCTTTCTTTCTGGTAGGGGAATCTGTCTTGCCAGTTGGTTGGGATGAGCAAGCTGCAACTTGTTTTATTTCTTCATTTGCAGGCATTGGGGGTTCAGCTGCTCCTGGCAGATCTGTCTTATTTGTCTCAGCTGGTAAGGGCTCACTTTCATCAGCAGTTGCTGCATCTGCTTGTCCAAGGGCAGGCAGAGGAGACACTGTGTTAAACTCCTCTACAGGAGAACTTTGGATGACCCGAAAGTGAGTGCTTTCAGAAGGATTTACATCTGCCATGCTGGGTTCCTTTGCTTTGAGCAGAGAACTGGCCTGTGAGGAAAATGCAACAGATTACTATAAGGAAAAGCTCTTAAACAGCCAGAGTTTAACCTGTTTTGTTCACTCCAGTGAGATCAGACTGTCAAGGTGACCAACTACAGCACAAACCCACCACTAACTGAGAGACTACAATATGCAAAAGACCTCTCTGCTGTGTGTTTGTGCAAGATTCATTTGCATCTTGGCACCAGGAAAGATCTGTTCTGCAATGTGCTCTATAGTCTTCATTTTCCATTCACCTGCACATGCCACCTCCTACTCTGCCTTCCTCTCTTCCTGTAAAAATCCTGGCTTTCCCTCAGAAGGTAAACCTGACAAACAAGAGAAGGTGGTGTAGACTGGAGTCCTTGCACAATCAAGATGCTCTCAGGCACCAGGACACTGTCTAATCCCCAGATTTAGAATTTAAGTCTTTCTGAACAGGATGCCCACTTCCCTGGCCTGCAAAGCAGGCATTTTTGCTCTTTACACTGTGTGAGCCCACCTCTCCTGCAGTCCTTTCTGCAGAGAAGCCAGCCTTCAGCAGGAGGTGCCAAACTCTGCACCATCCCAGCCCCCGTAGTTGCAGTATTCCACTGAAACCTGACCTCTGTTTCTCATACCCTGGTGCACGTGTAAACCCTCAGCCTCCCCTTTCCCGGGTGAATGCTGTGACTCCCCAGGAGCTATCACAAGGAGCCAGCCAGCACCTGACCAGCCTGCAGTATGGACAGCTGCCCACAGCTTCTGCACAACACTGGAAACAACGCTGCAGATCCCACACCTAACTGGGACAAATGGCTCCAGGAGGAGACAGGCACCAAGCCAGTCCTCTCAGCCAAGAGAGCAGCACGTCTGCACATCCAGAGATACAGAACTGCAGGTGTCTCTGGATGCTTTTGTACTCAAGCAGCCCATTTTAATTTCTGTGAATCAGACTGCTAAAACCAAGCACCTAATTTCCATTTAAGACCATTTATGAATTTCAATGATTTACCAAAGGACATTGGGTTTGATTTTTTCTGGTTTTTAAGCTTTTAACAGTCTACAAGACTAGTCTACAAGACTGGGTCTCAGGCACTTCTTCATTTTCTACTATATATCATCAGTGTTGAGAATATTCATGCCATAAGGTACTTTCCTAGACCTCTTAAGGAGCAAAATTCAATTCTCTTACATAAAACACTGTAATTTAAAAGCAGGATCCATTTCCTCTTCATCAGCCTGCAGTAGACTAAGCACATGGGCCCTATTAAAGCACAGTAGATGCTAGCAGGAATTAAAGAACTTATGTTGGATACCTTTGCAGCCTGAGGTAGCTCTCCCCATGCCCAGTGCATATGGGGATTATCCTTCAGTCCACTTCTGTCCGTAGGTTTACTGACTAACTCTGAGTCACTTTGAGGAGTAGGAGGACGTGAATCTGACGGGCTAAAGAAAAACAAACAAAAAATGTTACAAAAGCAAAAGTAACCACAATGCACTAAGTACTTTCCAAACTGATGTCTACCAATACAAAGAATTGAAGACTGAAATAATCAAGAGGCAACTGAAAGTATGAAAGCACAGAAGAATGGTTTAAACAGTTCAGGATCCTCTTACACTGGCATTCAGAGGTCTCATCCCTTTTTCAGTAAGTGCTGTGAGAGAAGCAGGATTTGAGAAGCTGAAAGAGATGGAGCAAGAACACTGGACCTGAACATTTCAGGAGGATTTTTGGTTTTCTGCATGGAAAAAAGAATGGGGATAGTACCAGCAGCAGATGAATAGATATTAGTACTGTTAAAATGTATGCAAAGTGCAGAAATTACTCACTCACATCAACAAGACACCTTATCCTGACTAAGTAATAATTTAATCTAAGGAATCCAGTTGACTCCTTTCTAACTTGTTCAGTTCTACCATTGGATGGATGTTTTTAAGGAAAACAGCAGGAGACCCACACAAAGAATTTGAGCCCTTTCAGTTCAAACATATTTAACTGTTTGTTTTGATAAGTACTTGATATTAAATATTTATAAATTAATTAGTAAATTATCAGCTTGTAGCATATTTTGTTATGTGGTGAAGTCAAGAATGTGATGTCAAGTCAGTCATTAATAAATAATGAATTGGATTTCAAGGACAGAAGGAGAAATTCAGATTATCTGCTCTGCCTTTCTACACAACATGTCACAGAATTTCTCCTAGAACCTCCTCAACAAAGCCTGCCTTTTTTACCTGAGCCATAACATGTCTTCGTATACTCATCCAATCCTGATTTAAACACTAAAAGCAACAAAAGAATCCACAACATTTCTAAATCAAAGGACCAAACTGAGTTACTTAAATTCTCGAAAACAAAAGGCTTCCATCTCGTGAAGTGCCTAACGCAATGAAGTTCAAGGCCAAGAGCATGGTGCTATGCCTGAGTCAAGGCAATCCCAACACAGGCTGGGCAGAGAATGCACTGAGAGCAGTCCTGGGAAGAACTACTTAAGGGTGTTTGTGGACAAAAAGCTATGAGGGTGGTGAGGAACTGGCACAGGTTGCCCAAAGAAGTTGTGGACTCCCCATCCCTGAAGACCAGACTGAACAGGGCTCTGAACAACCTGGTCTAGTGGAAGATATCCCTGCCCATAGCAGGGAGAACAAGATAATCTTTAAGGTCCCTTCCAACCTGAATCATTCTGTGATTCTATAGTTCCATGAAAGAGCAAAACTGGTTTGGATATTCAGTTTATTCAGAAAAAGATAAAGAATAAATCAAACATGAAGAATTTATATAAAGGTAGAATTATAAAATGGTTTGGCTTGGAAGGGATCATTTAGTCCAACCACCCCACCATGAGACCAGGCTGCTCAAAGCCCCATCCAGCCTGGCCTTGAACAGTTCCAGGGATGGAGTATCCACAAATTTTCACGGCAACCTGTTCCAGTGCCTCAACACACCCACAGTGAAGAATTTCTTGCCAGAAGTCCAAGCTTTCAGTTCAAAGCCACTACTCCCTGTCCTGTCACTACATGTCCTTGTGAAAAGTCCCTCTCCCTTTCAGGTACTGGAAGGTGCTATGAAGCCTCCCTTTTTCAATATTCTGTAGAGCCAGCTGGTAGGGAATTCGTTGATCACAGAAAAATAATTACTTCACATTCACATCTGAAATAACAGCAGCCTAATTACCTGCATTATTCACTGTTTTCATCTACGCAGTAAGATACACTTTGAATATGGACAAACACTAGGACTTTTTAGCTACAGATATTGATGTTACCTAATTAAATTATGAAATTTAGAAGCCATCTTTTTAGGGCCTAAGAATTTCAATTTTTTGTCAGTCCTTAGCATATAACCTACAATTTGACAGATGAAGGAATCAGTACAATGCAATTTCAAAAGTACTTTTAAGCTCTAAGGATTCAACAAATGCCTAGTGGTTTTTCCAGCAACTTCTAAATCTCCCACTGAAAATTTTGTAGGATTTGCAGTATTTTCCATACTTATAGGACATTGAAACACTAGAAATCAGGAGCCTAAGCACTTCAGAAAATCTCAGTAGGCAATAATGCTCCTACTGCTGCTTTAAGCCTAAAATATCTAGATTTAAGGAAGCCTTGTCACTTCATGTCTTATTTACCCTGTGCACTACAGATGTTTTAGCCTCTAAGATACCTACTGTTTACTTAGAAAAATCTCCAATCTGGCCTTGTTCAGCCCAAGTTCACTTACTCAGACACCCTGAGAGAACAGAGGTATTGCTACAGTTTGGGTAGAACCTCTGCATTTTGCAGTAAGAAAACTGATCTGGGGTGGGGGGGAACCTGGTCTTCTCCACAATTTCCCCTGAAAGTACAGTTCCCTTGTACACACAGCTGAGTGGGGAAGAGCATGAGCTGCTGCTCAGCGCCATGATTTATATTCTCAGAGACACAACGGAAGTACAGAAATATGGCACTCACATATGTGGTGCCTGTTAAAGCAGGCAGAGTTCTGCTCTGTGAAGGTTCTTGCTGCAATGGCTGCCCAGTGATCTGGGTTTGCCTTGGGCTGAACTATATCTTCCAGTTCCTGTGTCCTTAAGTTATGCACTGACTCAGCCCAGCTGAAATTTCCTTGCCTTGCACAGATTGCTGAGATACTGCAGATCAAACCAGAGCCACCCATCCTGTCAAGAGTGCACAAGAAGGAAGGGAAACTTCAGTTCAGTCATTTAGATCAGTATCTCTGATTCACATCCCATAGATGCTGAATATTTGTGTCACAGTCCTATGTATTCCTTAACAGCTACGATTGCACTTAATCTAATCTAATGACAAAGAACAAGGAACTCGGCCTGCAGTTGGCAGTTCTGCAGTAACAGACTAGAATGATCTTTGCAGTGTTTTCCACTGGAAGCAAAGAGATCCCTGCAAAAAGAGCAGTGTGACCTGAGAAAAAGTTCTGTCTTGTGTGACGAAAAATACCTGTGAAAAGATAATCAGAAGGAAAGAGGCCTATGTCATGCACATGCCACAGCAATGACTGAGAGCCTCTGACCCTCCTCTTAGGTGGCCATAATGCCATTCCTTATTTCACACTGAGGGAAAAAAAAATGCTGAAAGACCCACCGAGCATTTCTTATTTCAACAGCTGCAAACACAGAGCCTCACTCAGACAAGTCACTACAGCCTTTTAGCTGTCTATCTAGTCTGTAAGACAGGTGAAATCCAGAGCAAAGTTCATGGAGCCTCCCAGAGCACATCACTGCTCCATCCCAACTCGTGCTCCTGCCCTTCTTTGCCATGAGAACATGCTAAGGAGAACAGTTTTGAATATCCCAGGATCTCACTTTGACTTGGTGCTGCAACATGATCAGGTTAATGAGGGCAGACCTAGAGGCTGGGAAAACCTCAAGATTATCAGTTTTGATAGGGCTTTAGGCACCTAGTATGGCAACTATGTTGACATACGAATGAGTAATTTTGCCTAATTTATTACTCAAAGCTTTCCCAGCATTAATGGAGAATTGTAGAGGTCATGTTTTACTACTTTAAATTTTTTAGGGTTGCTGTGACCTCTCTCCAGTGACAACGGAGTGAAAAAGCTTGACTGCAGAATCCTGAGACTCCCTGAACTTAAGGTAACACAGAAAGTGTCTGTATGCACTTTTAGCTCTGTGGAAAAGAGGAATCCTACACTACAGCAAAGGTTTAGTCTCAGTCTCCTAAACCTTAACCAAGATCCCTTATCTACTGTGTCATCTTTACTCTGCAAGGTTTTCCTCCAATGCAATCCAACATACAGAAAGTCTTTCCCCTCCAAAACTGTGGAACAAAGGAGAGAAGTTTTCTTTTGGCACTGGGCTCCTCCCATTACAAGATTTGCATTTTTTATTGCTAACTTAATCTCTGAGGTTTTTGTTTTGCTTTTACTTTAGCAATCTATGGAAAAGCAAACAACTCAGGAAAACCATGTGATAAAAACGTCATTAAAATATATACCAATTGTAAAAAGCTGTGTGGAAATGTCAGTCTTCAGAGGAATTAATTCACTAGCTAAGTTCTTACTTTTTCGGGTTTTTATCATCTTAATGAACTTGATTTTTAACCCAGGCTCTCATTGACATGACTTTATATCAGCCATCCTCTTTGAGTGGATGATTCATCACAGTAACTCTCCTCTACTCAATGCCCACAAAGAAGCAAGGTTTCCAATGTCACTTTCAAAGCGTCTGTGTTAGCAATAAGTACAGTTATCCATTCAATGCATTCACATAGTCTTAATGTCTTAAATGTGTATTAAAGTGTTAAAAAGATTAAAAAGCAGCCCAGAAAAGAGGGAGGACAACTGTTCTACCTGTCCGGAAGAGAAAAGTGAGAAGATTGTTGAGGACAAGAGTTAGATAGGCCTCTGTCTGCTGGAACAGTGAGGAGAGAGGTTTGCCCTGTACAATCTATAGCCTTACTGGGCAGCAGAGCATGTTGGGAGAAAGAAAGACAGGGTGTCATTATTTACAAGTGCTAATTAACATAAACTCTTTGTGCATTAGTCACACAAATGCTGAATTTACATTGGGAGTTTTCAAAATCCAGAATACTGCAATCAAGAAACAAGCAGAACATACAGTTCCAAATGTCATCAGTAGGGCAGGGTATTGACAAATGCTATCAGCAGCCTGGTGAAGCCAATCACATCAAGCTTTACAGGCACTGGAGAACGTTTCTTCCAGAACTCTATTCAAAATATTTCAATTTAGCCCTTGCCCTGAAAAAAGCATCTCACGCTCCCTTTCTCTGCCCCTGAACTACAGAGGTGGAATACTGAGATTAGACTTCTTAGAAAAGGTCTTGTGAATATTGCTGCACTCCAGCAGTCTGCATGGGGGCATGAAGCACACATGCATGGGGGCACACACTCACACAGACCTAACTGGAATTATAGTGCAATGCATGTTAAGCAAAAAATGTCCCTTTTTGACACATACAAGAAGGGAGGTCCAAACTGCTTTGTTTTGACATGAAAGGTATACACATGTACACAAACACACATACAGGAAAAAGCAAGAAAATTACTGTATGTGTTCTTTCCACACAGTAAATATTTCATGTCTATATTAAAAGGGACATGAAAAGCTTATATTCATTAAAAAAAAAAAATCTTATTTTTATATATCAACTCCAATACGGCAAATTCTTAAAAGGATTACACTCAAAGTACTGAAGACTTCTAGAACTACATTCACTGAAGTCCTTACAAGGTGTGTGCATCAGGCAAATATTCAGATTTCACAAAGCATTCATGCTCTCTACAGTACTTATATGCAAACAGTGACATTAACAGATAAAAATATTCTTCAGAATTTGTGGACCTGCATTTGTGTGCATGCATTTGCTGCATCAAGGACAAAGCCAACCTGATGTTTCGGTACACTATCTTATTGCAAATACAAAAAGCATTCATCTAATAATGGCCAGTGACCATGTTTGATATCAAAACCTTTGCTAAGACTTCACATAGCACTGGTACAGAAGACACTGCTGGAAAAATTAAAATCAGGGTACTATCTAGAACTGTACTATCAGAAAAAGTACCTTTGAAGAGGTGACCATTCACCATCTGAATGAGGGTAAGGTGCAGACTGAGAAAGCACAGAAACTGCAGGAGCCTTTATGTCAGATACATCATCAACAAACACATCTGGCACAGGTATCCTAAACAGAGGGAAAGAAGTGAAATTTAAAAAACATATTTGATTACTGAATTGTCATATACATCAGATAACAAACCTTATCGCAGCGAATTAGTATAACCTGAACTAAAAGGAGATAAAGAAATTTTATCTGATTCAAACCATCTAGTTCACAACACCACAGAGGATTCTTCTTATGTTTTTAATGTCATTTTCATTACTTTAATTAATAACATTCTCAAAAGCTTTCTAGCCTAAAGCTTTAAAGGAACACCTTCATCAGCCATATGTTCTGACTTAAAAATTATTGCTAGAAGGCATGGACTGGAACATTAACCCAGGGTTCCATTACGTATCTCAATTCCACTGATACCTTGAATTGTCCAATGGCTCTTTTTCTTCCTCTGAGCTAATCTCTATGGGAAACATGTCCTCATCTTCTGATGTGTCTCCATGTGTGTCTTCTCTTTTTAAGCTGTCTATTTTATGAGTTGACTTCCTCCTTTTCTTCCTCCTTTTTTTCACAGAGCTACAGATTGGAGATGTTTCAGTAGAAGGCTGGGATCCATGGGTTTGGGGCGGGACTTGTGAGGATGCATTGGTGTCCAGGTTTCGTATCCTGTCTATGGAATTCCTCTTCAGCTGGGATTCCATTAAAGTAGTCCCCTCAGACAGAATGGGAGATGTGGAGAGATGATAAGGAATTACCTCCTGAAAAAGAAAAAAATTCAAACCATAAAACATGTTAGCTCTTTCACCAGTAATACAACTAAGACCCATGCACAATTACCAAAATCTAAGTTATTTACTCCTCAGAAAAATAACAAAGATTAGACACCTGGATGCTCATTATGCTCCTATAGCATATGAAAATTTTTCTATAGCTGCGTTTCCTTAGACAAACCAGGGACAATACTCTTGATACAGCATCCTCTGAGCATCTAATACTGGTCAGGTTACAACACAAGCCTGTCCACCTCATGTAAGATACAGAGCAGAAACAAAATCTTAGTTTAGAACCTGAACATTTTATAAAATACCATTCCCCTTCTCAACACAGATGGCAGATAGTAGTCAGATAAGTCAATGGTTTATAATTAGGTCACACAAACGCCCTGCTATTCAATCTTATATTTACATCTATAGACATTCATGGAATTATTTCCAGCAGTTTTCAGTCACCAAATAACTGTTACCACACAAAAATTTTAAACATAAAAAGAGACACACATTCACAAAGCTCTCACCTGAAACTAGTAATATCATACTCAACACAGGAATTTGAAAACTTGTTCTACTCTGGACAAAAATTATTGGGGATATCTGAAGAGAAATGCCTGCAAAAATTTCTTATATTACACTACATGTAGACTACTCAAAGTTAGTGTGACCATAACTTATTTGGACCAGTATTTAAGCACAGCTCAACAGCACACATTCTCATTTAAATATAGCTCCACATGAATAACAGTTGTGACATCATGTTTATGAGGAGCACCAGAATTAATGTGTGCGCAGATGTTTACAGAGCACGTGCACTTCTACTGGCAGTCTAGTGCGTATGTTCAAATTAAAGATTTCTGAAAAAAACAGGTCCCTGGACATTAACCTCTTGCACACAACTTTGAAACATGTGAACTCTGTACATGCCATTTCTGTTCAGGCACTGGCATGCACATGACTTATTTTTCACTTATGTGATTATCTTTAGCTTTTTCAAATCTTAGCAACTCAAAAAAACAAAACCCAAAGTAACAGCATAGCATTAAATTTCCACAGCAAAAAATTGTCCAGCAACTTTCAAAACTATAAAATGGATAAAAGTACATTTTTCAACAAGACTCCTAAACTCAAAACTGACTCTGAAGAGCAGGCATTGGATTTTTAATTAATTAAAAGTAGTTTTTACTCTTACCTGATCATTATCCATCTCCTGCACAAAAAAGGCCTCCCCATTGTCTCCCAGTTTCATGTGCAAATCTACAGCTTCTCCATTAATTTCTATGTCAACCTGGAATGAAATAAATATATTCTCATATGAAAAGAAAGTTAGTCCTGCTGCAGGCACTGGGCAAATGCTTCTCAGGGAAGTGTAGGAAACAACTCCATTTTCACTGTAAATTTTTTGGACACTTGCACAAGTCTACATTTATGTTATATTTCAGGACACAGTACACTATTGGCACAGCAACATTTTTCAACTTTTACCTATCCTAAATATTGGAATTTCTTTCTGATCTTAGTAAGGATTGAACAATGTCCATGCTGACTTTAGGATCTTTCTGCTGAAAATTCTAGCTACATTACAACCTAGACTACATGTAGTTATAAATTACTTCCTAAAATAATCTGTCACACTGTTAACTTCGTATCTGATACACTGTCAGGTCACTCAGCTTGGTTAGATTTATTTCAAGGTACTCACTGTTTTTTCTAGCTTCAATTAACCTCAAGGTTCTATTATCTGAAAATATTACTTCACTAATATCTCCCTTTTTGGAACTATCATTTAACATACCAAAGAAAAGGGTTTTAATAGAGTCACAAATGAAAACTAGTATAGGCTTAAATTAGCACATTCAAAATTTTGCTTCATTGAATATAAATGTTACAGATTTCATGGCTAGTTTTGTTTTATATTATAGTCAATGTCTTACAAATTATGCTCTGAACTGCAAGAATCAGTAACAACCATTTTCACTGAAGCTTGTCTTAATTCAGGCTCTTTATAAAGGGAGTCTAAAGAAAACCTCAACTAGCAGACCACAGAACACTCAGTAACTTCCATGCTATTACAGTTAACTCACAGACAGAACATACAAAAATTGTCAAATTCTCTTACCACTTTCTCCCTGGAACGTAGAACTCCCATTTTCCCAAAGCGAACGTGGAAAGGGGAACACTGAAGATTTCCATCTGGCTGACGTACCACAATTATATCTATGCATCCCGACAGTGTGGCTGGGTTTAGTCCCTTATAGAGCTCCTTCACAGTTACAAACACTTGCCCTGCTAACTGTCCAACGTAATTCATGGTTTGGACCTAAAAGGCAAAAGGTGGAAAAAAATGGATTTTGATCCCTGGTTTGTATTTAAGAGACATTTGAGAGATGGAGAATCCTGCAGTGGGGTATTCTCCTGTTTCACAAATTAACAATTTTGCACAAAATCAGGATTTCCCACCTAATTTATTTACAGCATGTTTGCAGAGAGCTATTAAAGGACAAAAGGGACCTTGTAAGTCAGAAAATTGTAACACCTTTCAAAAGTTAATTAAAATCAGTTGAATTCAAAACCACTGTCAGACTTTGAGACTCTGAAGCTCAAAAACGTCTCCCATTATCTCTGAAGAGAAAAGCACTACTTCCAGAATAACATCTCCTCCTATGACTTACTGTGCCCTCAACACCAGAAATACTTTTCTCGTGTATATCCATAGGCTTTTAAGGGCAGGGAAAGTGAATAGCTTTATGCATATCTTATTTTACACCACACTAAAGGCAAAGACTATTTTCCCATCTTACAGGGATCTCTCCCATTGAAAGATTATTATAATGCATTCAGACAATAGGTACGCATTAAGGCTGGACAAGCAACCTTCAATCCAGAGCATTTGAACATTGTTTCCTAATGCAACTTTACTGTTCTTGTTTCAAACAGCCTTTTCAAACAGTATCTGCAGTTTTATTAAAAATTACATGTATGTTGATGGTTGAAGTGATTTGCTTTATTTCCTCTGCTCCTGGATTTATTAAGTATTTAGCATTTAGTTTGCTGCTTCCACATTAAACCTGTTTTACATATTTAGTCCCCCAGAAATGACTAACATGCATATTTAGACATGCTTAAAAGATAAAAGTCTTTTAATGGGTCTCAAAATATGAGTGAATTTAAGCAGATACCTTCCTGAACAGTATAGGTTTTAAAGACTTCCAATGTCTATTGTTTTCACAATTTTTCCAGCACCTCTTGCAGATTCCAAGATAGCAGTTTCATCAAAGTCCTTGTGCACTCATTATAGAGCATAAGACTCACATACAAGTTCTTTGCTAGGCGGTACTACACCACCTGGACATCAATAAAAGAGACAGTTGTAGGGTAGGCAATGCTGAAACTCCCATGGATGGTGATGAGAACAGAACTGAGCTCAGAGCCTGAGACGATCACTGCACAGCAGCATCATCTGCTACAATAGAGACTCTTTCAGCTGTGCTCTTTCATAAACAACAAAAAGATGTACAAGATGCTGTAAAAATGGCTCCAAATTTTAACTGGGATTTACAGTTACAAACAAAAGGCTATTTAAAGAATACCATGAAAGCACTACAGTAAAAAAACCAGAAAGTTAGGAAATGCTGGAAGGCAGGTTTCTTCCATGCACTGCCGTTCTAATTAATCAATGTTCACCTATGGTTTTTTCCAAAAGTTGCTCCACATTGTATGGACTGAGGCTTTGGTTTCTTTCCTGTTTCTATTGCAATACATGGG
Organism: Oreocharis arfaki; assembly: GCA_013398015.1. NCBI lineage: Eukaryota > Metazoa > Chordata > Aves > Passeriformes > Paramythiidae > Oreocharis > Oreocharis arfaki. The sequence goes on from VZRR01009086.1 coordinate 331,348, forward strand.
TATCAGGACACAAACCGTGCTCTGAAGGAAGAATTATTTATGGTAGTCATCACTACACTGTCCCTGAAAAGCAATCATGGTTTCCCCATCTGACAAATGAGAAGCACAAAAGGATTAAGACTAAAACTAGGAACTAACTTAAAAAAAAAATCTGTTTGATTTCCAAAGTACTTAGTGTACAAGATGCTGTCATGGTTTAACCTCCGCCAGCAACAAAGCTCTGCACAGTCAATCGCTCACAACCAACTCCCCATCCTAAGCAGGATGGGTGAGAGAATCAGAAAAGTGAAAGTGATAAACTTCAAGGGCTGAAATAAAGACAGTTTAATGGGACAGAAAGGGGATAAAGTAATAATAATTATAATAATAAATTATAAGAAGAAGAATAAAAGAATTTCAACATACAAAACAAGCGATGCCCAATGCAATTGCTCACCAGCCACCAACCAATGCCCAGCCATTTCACAAGCAGCAGCCCATGGCCAGTTCTGCCTCATCCCACACTTTATATTCTGGGCATGATGGTCTATGGTATGCAATATCACTTTGGTCAGTTGGGATCAGCTGCCCTGGTTGTGTGTACTCACAACTTCTTATGCCACTCCAGCCCTGTCACTGGCAGGGCATAAGCCACCAAAAAATCCTTGACATAATGTAAGCACTGCTCAGCAACACCTAAACCAGCAGTGCGTTACCAACATCATTCTCATCCTAAATCCCAAACACAGCACTATACCAGCTACTAGGAAGAAACTACTGTCTCAGCCAAAACCAGGACAGATGTTAACTAACGGAAGAATAATCCCTAAATAGTGTTTGGAGAAGCCTTTTTGCACAGCCCTCAATTCAGGCATCCAGAAAGTGCCACCTACTGAAAAACCAACACACAAAAACTTCATGGCAATTATTTTCCTTTCTCCAGCACTGAACTGGTATCAGCACTTCTGGGCTCCTGTTATACACTAGAAACATCACCTTCCTGAATGCAAATCTAGTGGCAAGCTGTTTCATAGGGAACAGCACTTGAAATGCACGCCGCACCCTACGCTGTGTCACAGAACAGGCTGGAACAGACCTCTAAAGGTCACCTGGTCCAAAGGTCTGCTCAAAGGAGGGACAGCTTGGACAAGGCTGCCCACAACTTTGGTCCTGCAGAGTTTCAGTGTCTTCAAGGATGCAGATTTCTCAGCCTTCCTGCTCTCCTGTTCCTATGTATACCTGTCCTCACATAAGAAATTTTCTTCACAGCACCTAATCTGAACTGCCCTTGTTGCAGCTTGTGCCGCTGCCTCTTGTCCTACCACTGTGCACTTGTAATATCTCAGCTGTTTCTTCTATAACCCCCAAAAAGTAACTGTATATCCTGAAGAATAAATAAAACTAGTTTTCTCCGCCTCTGCTTTTAAGCCATAAGCTCTTAGCCCCCTAATTATCTTAGTGGCCTCCATCTAAACTCTTAAAAAAGTTGGCATGACACAGGCACAAACCTAAGTTCAGAAGTGAGCCTCCGTGGTGACAGACGTAAGCAAACCTTTAAATTTTCCCTTTGCTGTGGAAAAATACTTCCGTTTTTCCTGGGGATTTTTCCAACCTAAAGCACAAAACCAAACACATTTCTTATTGAGCTAAATTAAATGCAAAGACAACTACACTTAGGGCCAAAATTACACAGCATAGTTCACTCCAGTTAATGCTTGGTCTGCTGAAGTAACAAAATTTCTTGGTGCAAAACAGCCACGACTTCCTTGGTGGAGAAGGAGCTGCTGGGACAGTATATACATACCCCTGTTTGGGAGAGTTGTGGGCAGACAATCCAAACATGAGGGCTCACACATCCCCTTGACAAGTTACACGAGCTGGGCTCCTAAAATCCTAAACAGAGAATTTTGCAACTATTCTTGTTCACAACACATCTTAGCTACACTGCCTGCCCTGTCTTTGGACGCAGAGATTACTTTAATACCCACAAATGAACAAAGTTGAGGACACCATCCTCAAGCTCTGAGGCCAAAAGGCACAGCACAGCTTGCTTCCATACAGTGGAAACCTCTTATCCCTTAAAAAGTGCCACATTCAAACTGTGAGCTGGTGATGGACACTCCTCTCAGGCTGGGCTGAACCTGGCATGTAGAACAAAGTCTTTGTGGAGTTAAAAGACAGATGGGGAGACTGATCACATAAACCCCACTCCTCCAAGAAACTAACAAAAATGAGTTTATATTTCAAATGTAGGGAACAAAAGGTGCTGTAGTTAAAATGCGGGAGAGTTCAGAAATCAGACTCTGATGGTTGTAGGCCTTCTATCCTACCTTTTATACATGCCAACCAAAGCTGAGATAGTTTGGAGTCTGAGGTTTGTAAGTTTGTACTATGAACTTAAAGTTGGTCCATGCTATGTCAGCACTCCAGGAAACCAGCATTCCTCAAACCCCAGAGGGACTGGATGTGGTTTTGGAGCAACACTTCACTCTGGCCACTCCAAGAAGTCTTTCACTTACTGACCGGGCAGCAGCAATTTCAGCAGTAAACACGAGTTTACGTTACGCGTTCAATCCCCAGTGCCTGCCTGTTAATTATACTCAGTTTAGTAAAACTCTTGTTCTCATATCATGCTAGTGGACATAGCACAGAATATTTTTCTGTGCTGGGTAAATTCAGAATCCTTTGATCTAAACTTGCAAGTGAGAACAGTCTGTACTGCTTCTGTCAGGATTTTCAAATGGTTTGAGTTTTGTTCTTTGCCAGAAGACATTTCACAGCTCTACATTTTGCATCTATTATAAAATTAAAGGTATTTTCTAGTGTAATTTTTAATGTAAATCTAACTAGCATCACCTTGCAGAAAGCCTAGAAAATTTCCAACTCTTTTGATTGTTAAAGATAGCAGCCATTTTTCAGAATTTATCATCACATGGAAAAATAAGTCAAAAATAAATAGCTAGGTGATCTCCCTTGTTACTTAAATGCTTTATTCACTTAGCAAAGATTGACCTAACAAAATTAATTCTTTAAAGTCCCACTCTGCTGGATGCCACAGTAAGATCAAACACACTGTCATCTAGTTAAGCCACTTCTTTCATACAGGTACACCAGACTATGCCCTAATTCCACTGGAAAAGCCAGTAGTTGTACCCCTTGTGGCATGGTTTTGGTTGTTTGGTTTTTGGGTTGTTTTTTTTTTTACAGCTCAGCTCTTCCCTTTACCATTTCATCTTTCTTTACTGCATTTTTTTAAAATAAAATACTGAATATCATAGGAACTAAGGGCCTTTTTTTCCTTTTGCAATACCCCGCATCTCAACAGGTGCCACAACATTAATGAATAATAGATGAATAATAGATTAGATATCCACACATATCCAAACTACTAAGGGATGAAAGTGTTGTTCAACATGCTCTAAAAACAGACAGTTCATTTAGGTGGAATGCTGTAAGGGTAATTAAAAAGTGGAACACACTTCCTCTGGAAGATATGAAATTTCCAATGCAGAAAATTTTGAAGAACAGTACAAACATCTGCTGGGATTAGTTTAAGAACATGCAACTGCAATCTTTGGGAAAGATAGTGTTGCTGTGCCTGAGCCCAAGGCAGTAAATCAACCCATATCTCATCACAGACCTGACCATCACAATCTGGACATCTCTACTGAATCTATTTAAATTTCAAAATCTGCTTCTTTTAGGCACAGGCCAAGAAGCGCTCTCGCAACAATTCCAAGGCACAGCTAAGGAGCTAAGATGGACTGGGCACTACTCCCATGGCCAGTTTAGAAGCAGTCACCTTCTTTTAAAGATTTACAGGGCTTTGTAGAATGGATGGTGACAGCTGGTCTGGTCACCAAGAACAAGCTTTGGCAATATTTAGGTCTCTTTCAGCCCCTTTTCTAAGGCTCTATGGTTATGACTGTGCACTAGCTTTGTAGGCCAGGAGAGGAAGATTTGCAGCAATGGTAAACATAACACAAACAAAACAAAACAAAAAAAAAAAAAAAAAACCCAAACAAAAAACCAACCAAACAAAAAACCAAACACATACACACAAACAATCAATTACACTTTTAATATCTGGTGTGATGATGAGACCCTGGTCCATGGCTGAAGTGATGGGCATAAGCACAAAACAAATCAACTTTCCTCCTAAGAACTTCCATACAACTTGTGAAATGGTGAAGGGAAGACTAAAACTGATGGGCCAGTGTTCAGTTAAAATACATCACTGCAGCTCTGCTGCTCACACTGAAACTATGACAATTTTACAAACCTGGTCCATCTGGTCCCCTGACCTGTCCTTCGTTTCTGTTTTGAAGATGTAAAGCTTGAGAGAGACTAGACTACTTGGGAATCAGATTGTGGTCCCTTCAGGAAAATTATTCTTCATTTACAAAAAACAGTAAGTAAATGATAATAATTCAAAGTCAGTGCTTATTAACACTCTTTTACTGCACATCAAGTATTTCTTTTCCTGACTCTGAAACAATTCAGTTTTGTCTGCAGTACTACACACTTAATCTCTTTACTGCAACTAATGGAATTTTACTATTAACATATTCTTTACCATAAAAAACAGTTTCAGAGGTGATGTTTAAAAAAAAGATTGATGATAAAAAGGTAGGGGAGATAAGAAGATGTTTCAGATGAAGACTCTCTAGATGAATATTTTCAAATTTAGGCTTAGCCCTTAATGTCAGTGCAACAGCCATAGTTATGTTGACATCTTAACTATAAAAGCTCTTAATAACTATCATTCTATTATTTTTAAAATATGTCATTTTGTTTATTAGTAAGCTGTCAACACACTATAAAGTCACTAATGCTGTTTGATCATCATATTCAAATCCCTTAGTATTTTAAGCCATGTCCGGTAGGAAACTAAAAATCATTAAGAACTCTCAAAAGCCTTTTTCTTAGCTATTTGTGAGTTCCTACATCAATCCAACCTAAAGTCACTGCCACAAATTCCCACCCTACTTTTTTGAGTAAATGCCCAGGCAGAACACCAAAGTTGTGCATTTTTCAGAGCAAAATCAGAGCCTGGATTTACTTTCTCTAGAGGAGCCATGAAGACATTGCACAGGACTTTGGGAGACTTCAGTTTAGAGCTCTACTTTCCTACAAGATCCCCACATAATTTTGGGCAAGTTACTGAGGCTTTTATCTCAGAAGCTGAAACTCCCATTGGGTTCAAGCAGGGTCAGGTTCAAGCACTGTGGCTATATCCCAATTGCATCAGGCCAAGCTCACCCGAGTGAGACACAGACAAGCACTCTCCTTGCATACTGGGAAAGGAAACCTGGACACAGCCTGAAAGGGAGCCATAAGCAGCCATGACCCCAGTTTGGACACGCTGCTGAGGGAGAACTCCAGAGCACTCTGCTGAGCAGTGTGACTCTGGTTGTTCTGTAAATAAGAAGGCAAACTCAGTCCAAGACTGATTATACTCGCATTTGTTCCAGACTTCTCCACAGTCACAGCTGCATGGAGCAGACCACATTCCTGCAGGTGACCTGACAGTACATCTGGTCACTTGGGAGACAGGTGCAGTTCACTTGTACGTCTCACATCAGAAAGCAAAATTCAGCCTGTGTCTGACTCTACACCAGAGTAAGAGCATTGTGCTTCCTGCCAGTCAAACCTCCAGAAATATTTCAGGGTTGGGATTATTCTGGGCTTAACTCTATTAGAAACTATTTTACTTCTATTCCAAGCAAGCTAAGGCCAGTGCCAAAAATTGTGACTTCTTACAACAGCCAGAGGGTCAAATGGATCAAATGTCAAAATTATTTTCCAAGCTGCCTGTCCCTCCGAGAACCAACCCACTCACTCTCACTCACAGTCATGGACTTTGACTATGAGATGACTCTTCCTCTGCTTCTAATACTGCACTATATTTCAAATAGTTAAAACTTCACTTGGTGCAATACTTCATGAAGTCCCTGTAAAGGACAGAGTATTTTCCTGAGAACAGCAGAAATCAAAAATTCGAACTGAAGACTCAAAGCCTGCCTGCAATAAATCCTCATGTTCAAACAAAGGGAGAACAGGCCCATAGCCCCACAGCAAGAGTATCAAACTGGTACCCAAGAGTCCAGGAAAACTATCTCAAGGCCAGTTGAAGGGTACAACCACAGTCCCCATACCAACCTCTCAGCTCCACATTCCCCACTCTCCTACATCTTGCCCTTGTGCCAGCACTGAAAAGTAACACCACTAAAGCCAGAAAAAATAATTTCCACCTAGATCAATGGGATGATCTGACTCGCCACGTAACCATACAATTGCTACTACCAAAGAAAGAGAGAAACTAAGAGTCAGCAGCGCACAGTACAAGGGACACCTCTACAGAAATTCCAGGCAGTCCTGAAATATATTTCAAGACTTGTCTACTCCTTTCCCAGAGATTTCTTGGGAGACCTTGCACGTTTCCCTTGGTCTCACTGTACTATAACTTCCCAACTGTACAGTGCTTCCCTCCTCGTAGAGACACTTTGAGGGAACGTACAGAAGGACTGAGACCCGTTTGGACTGATCCTGCATAAAGGGGTTCAAACTTTACAACAAACTGAAAAGTACAAACTGATGCCTGAAACCAAGAACTTTTGAAGTAGCTGAAGAATATGGTAAGTCATGACTTGCATGACTTACATGGTAAGTCATGTACTGTGCTGCCCTGTGCTGTTGTTCTGATGTCAGTGAGGGAACATAAATCAGAGTGGAAAAAGAGCAGTAGTTGTACTCTATACAGACACCTCACGTGACTTGGCATGCTTTCTTTCAGCAGGATTGGAAAACAAATTTATTTATTAGACTCTATATTTTCTGCATTTTTAGAGTTTAAAGTAAGCTTTTACTGTATTTCAACTGGCTTTGATGACTGCTGTGTGTATGTATGTTCACAGATAAACAAACCTGTGCATCTGCACATGCTCAGGTACGGAAAAGGGCCAAAGACTAAAACTTGCCCAACTCCCTTACAATCAGGCCGTGCTGCACCAGGTAAGCAGATATTATCAGGTAGTCTGTATCTGCGTTAGTGACCTGGAGCTATAAGAAAAGCAGAAAGTATCTAAAACCATTAGAAGCTATTTCCATGGCTTTATGCCTAAAATCATAACATAATTATGTTGAGCATTTTCCATCTGATCTCCTTCACTGTCTCCCCACTTTTTCTCCAGTTCTCTTCATGGAAGCAGGCTCATTTTAATGTAATAGGAGTTCACCTATCTAATTTCTAACCCTGCACTGATGACAACAAAACCTTATGTATGTTCACTAAGCATTTACCAGTTTTTGCTTCCTGAGACAGCAGAGGCAGGGACACAGATAAAGCTATCCAGAAAATAAACCATTTCAAAAAACCATTCCAAAACTAGGACCCAAATTAGCAGTCAAAAGACCTATCAAGGCTGATAACTTCACATGTGAAAAGAAAAAAGATCTGCTAGATGGTCTGCAACATCAAGGTTGGGATACTACCTCTATGCAATTCCTCTGTTTGACAGGGACAACAGTGCAGTGTTTTGTCTCCTCCCCACAAGACACATTTGCTTTTAGTTTTGCTTCTTGAAGGTAGAGGAGATACACTAATCAATAGAAAAGTAAAAACTGTTGGGAGGGTAACATAAAAGAAATACGAAGTATCTGGAAGTTCCGTTTCCTGTGTAGCCATTGCATTGCTGCTAGCCAGGCTCTGCTATGTCATTAAATCCCTCCGTCCTGTTCCTGCTGTCATTTTTCCAGCTCAGGGAAAGTATTAGTGAAGCAGGGGCATAATGCAGCGATTTGCATCAGCAGCTGCCAGGCAAAGGGAAGCAAAATTCCTAAAGCCAAAGGGGAAGCAGCAGCAGCGCACAGAGGGGCAGTGGCCACCACCAGCTCACACAGCTCGGCGGGGACGGACCCCAGACCGAGACCTCCGCGCTGGGTGCCTCTCTTTGAGGAGACACCTGGAAAGCATCACGTCTTCCCTCTAATCCCGTGCACAAAGCAGTGTCCAGCCACGATGCGCACAGCAGCCCCGGCGCAGCTGTCACTGCCCAGAGCCAGGCGGCCCAGGAAAGGCGGGCAGGGGATGCGGGCAGGGGACGCGAGCAGCCGCCCGAAGCCCCGCCCGGATGCCCAGGCCGGACGGACCCGCTGCCTTCAGCAGCTCCCGCAATGGCCTTCCCCGGCAGCGGGCAGCCGGCGGAGGAAGGGCCTCCCTCCTCCCGCAGCGGCCGCCCGCGCCCCGGCACCCACCTCTGCCTCGGGCCGGCTCCCGCAGCTCCGCTCGCCGCCGCCTCTGTGCGCGCCACGGCCGCGGGGCCGCTGCGGGGCCGCCNGGTGGCGCGGTGGTGTGGGGTGATCCCGCGGCCGAGCGCGAGTCAGGTTCCTAAATGGGTAAAACGGAGAGTGGAGAAGGGAATCGCTCTGTTCAGGCTGACCCAGGGCAGGTCCGTGATAGGCGTCGCTTGAGCTGCCAGAGCCTAGCATTCATCGACATCGGGAGCACGTCTTTCAGCATCAGACGCTTTATCGCTTTAAATAAACGCGATGAAATAAAGCTTTTTCACCTGATAGTGGTTTCCATGCATGTAAACCTTATTATAACCTCACTTTACACTGAGCGCCTTACACAGCTAAAAAGGGAGGGGGATGTCCGTGTTAAAAATGAACTGATGAAGGAATCTTCCAGGCCTGTTTGAAGTCTTGTTTACAGAACTCAGGAGAGGGTCGTGCTATGTCCGAAACAAATGAACAAGAAACAGAGTAACACGGGGGAAAAAAGATGACAAAGAATACACACACACAAACAAAAAAAAAAAAAAAAAAAAAACAACAACAAAAAAACACCAAAGGTCATTATTGAAGGATCCTGCTAGATTTAGGCCTGAAAACAAGTTTTTGAAAGCTGGATTTCCTTCATCTGCATGTTGTAGTCCCCAAAACGGACATGCAGCTGAAGCCGGGGAAGAGTACCTTGTCGAGTAATTAGCACTTAAGCCTTCCATTTCTGTTAAATTTCTGGTTACACTGTAAAACAATCCCAGTGGAATCCTCTCCAGGTCATCACCAGATTTAAATCCTTCAAATTGTTTTTCTGAGACACATCTTCCTCCTATAGCTCTCTTAGATCTCTCTCCATGTTGGCCAGTCTTTGTACAGCTCACAGCTATGACAGAGCCACTGGGTGATAGGACCCGGTGCAAACTCACAGACTCCAATCCCTGCCTCTTGTTCTCTCCTCCATTCTTGGTTACACAGCTAGACTAATGAGTACACTTCAGTTTTAGATCAGAAAAGTCAGTGGAGAGAGTTTCTACCCGGGCATGACAAACAAGGGTGTATTCTTAGTCCCAAAGAGAAAATAATATACATCTGCAGTAAGAAATATCTGCAGTTTCATTTCCCAGGCATTTCATATCTAATCCCTTGCCAGTGGGCAGTCAGTAGGCAATAAGAAATGCTGGGAAATAATCCCATGCCTGTTAATACAAGAAGCTTTATCTGTGTTGACTGTGGATCCTGTCAGTGCTCTGCCCACCACATTTGTGTGGAATACAATCCCATATTGTGTTCCTTCTGAGAGAGTGGTAACCTCCAGCCATCACCATCCATGTTAGGTCGGAGGACTCCTCTAACATATTGGTCCATTATGGTCTTCTACTACTATGCTAAAGTCAAAACATGATCATGACATACTGAATCAAAAACACTGTCTTTCCACAGTCTCAACAACACCCAAACTTTTTTCAGAAATCCAGAAGCTAGATCCTCATTTTTGGAAGTACTATGTTGTGCTTAGCTACTTATCAGGTCTAACCATCTGCTGCTTGATGTGAAATAGCCCACAGAATAATGCTCTACATTTTAAATGGTTCCATGTGCAAGGTCATGTTTTATCTTCCTACAGAGCAAATATAGCCATGATACATACAAGATGCTGTGAGAAGTGCCAAATGCTTGCACGGCAACAGTGAGCTTCAGTTAACAACAGGGCACCATCCTTCTGTGCTTTTTCACTCTGTTCTCATTCATGGTGTGACCAGTGTGCATGGTGGTGTTCCTCACATTACTTCAGCGGAACAACCTCTGCCAACTCATTCTGAAATCCTTACTTGTGCTGCATTTCATCTCCTAACTGTTCTCCTCAATTAGTTCTATCTAGAGGACGAAGCACTAGTACATAACTAGTACTTTGATATCGTCCAAGCCTTAGCATGGTTATGGCTGTGGATTTGACTCAGCCCAATGCAGAGTTTGGAGGATAGTACGGTCAGGGATGGTTCCTAAAAAATAATCTGGAGTAGCCCACAGACTAGCTGGCAGAGGGAGTATGGCCCTAGCAAGAGGAAAATCCCTGACAAGAGTCATTTCCAAAACACATTCAGGAATGATGAAGTTCTGAAGTATTATTGTTTTCTTCCTGAAAGGTTTACCCCTTGATAGGTTTCTTTCTGGAGGCATTGTGTTAAACAGCTGTTTGTTTACCAAGGTTTGATCTAAAACTGTCCACAAAGTTTTGAAGGACCTGCTCATGGACATTTTTCTTTCCATTTCTTTGATGGTCAATTTACATTAATTCATTATTACCTAATTTTTGATTCTTTTTTCAAAGATCTTACAGGTTACATGTTCACTCTGTGTTTGTACAGTTCTGGCACCATAATGTTCTAGCCTCTGATCTGGGCTCATAGTTACTATGAAAATACACTTAAGAAGAAAGTTGAGCTCTGTAGTCATCTGTAAATTAATACAACTGTGTTTAAAAAGAGTTGACAAGCACAGAAGAATTTAATAAAATCCAAGAACAGATTTGTAGAAGAAAATTAAGTCAGTCCATGCAAGGGGGAAAAAAGCCTTAAATTCTATCTTAGGACACTATATTATCCTAGCAAAGATGTTACCAGTGAGCAAAATAACCATTCAAGCCATTGTGCATCAGCAGTAATGTCTGGCTTTTCCCCCCACTAAAACTAGGGCTGATGTTCAGGCACACAGGACCTAGGTTATGGATGACTGCAATTGTTAATGCATGCCCAATGAGCAGGCAAAAATTATCCAGTAAATAGAAAAGATGAGGTTTTAGCTTTTAATTTATAATTAACTGATAAGCAAAGACAGCTCTGGAGTTGTGTTGACATTCTTAAATAAGTGATAAACACAGAGTAGCTCGGGCAATGTAAAGTAAGAGTTGATCTAGTTTCATTTCAGTGTAAACATCAAAAAGCAGTTTGACTGACTCTGTAATTACCTGATTAAATATCCCACCATCCTAACAAACGAATTTTTCTCCTAACATAAGTAGATATTTTTACACAGTACCCACAGCTGCCTCTGATAATCTACTGAATTCTCTGTCTGGTTCACTTCCTCTCCCTCCCCACCCCCCCTTTCTTTTTCTCTTCCTTTTTCTTTGAAGTCCTATTATCTAGTACTTCATTTCATCCTTCATTTGAAGGTACAGTTGTGCAGGGTCTTGTGGCATGTAAATACTGGAATTTAATCTGCCGCTGAGTGCTTGATTGGAGTACATTTTTTAAAATATTGGTAGATGTTATTTAGTTGCAGAGATTTCTAAAACATTCCTTCTCCCCCCTCCCTTGACTTTAACTTGTTGCCAGTTTTGACTTTGTTATCTGTCCCCCTGAGCTCCTTGCAGTTTGTCAGCTTTAACTTTAGGATTTTGCTTTCTGTATCATCACAGTTCCAGAGTATTGTAATCATTTGCTGACAGTTGCACATGCCAGCCAATACACTTCTGACAGCATTTCTTATCTTTCTTCTTTGACCTCTGTGTTAAGAGGTGAGATGATTACATCATCCTCAGGAGGACTGTGATGTCATCAGAAGTACTATAAGGTTTCAGTCAACAATGAGGCAGGGCAGTGAGCAGTGAAAAGCAAAACTGACAGGATCATTTTGTCAAATAATCAAAAGTGGGATTGCAATTTTCCAGAAACTGTTGCAGCTGGAATTAGAGGCAGGGCAGGAAGCATTGATCCTGTACCAAAATGCTCATCTGTAATAACATCTCACATGCCATCAGTGCTTGCATTGTATAACCAAACTTGATTTTGAACCAAGTACTTTTGGACTTGGTTTTGTGACAGATACACCCTTTCCTCCCTGTCACTGAAAAAAAGGGGATCTGTAGCAAATGTACCACTAGACAAGTCTTTTTTTCCTTCTCAGAATATAACAAGTCTTGATGATGAGGGTTCTCAAAAGAGCCTTTCTTTTTCCTTTAGATCCACATCCAACCATGCAAACCCATGAAAACCTCAATGCTTCCTTTATATCCTAGCAGCTCTTTCCTCAGTCAAAACTCATTTCTCTGCTACAAAATACATGGCTACTGAGAAACAGAGGCTTCTACTGACTCCTGTGATCCAAACATCATCAAAGCAGAAGAGTGTAGGAGTATTTAAAGTAGGAACAAGAGAGGCTAAATATATCAACCCTGTTAGAGGTACACTTGTACCAGTTCAATCTAATCAGAAAGCAATTTAGCTCCAAATCTGTAAATAGCCATGGTTGAGCTCTCTAAATATAATCTTTAAAAGGTTAGAAAAGCTTGAGCCCTGATAAAGCAAAGCAATCGCAGTGTATGAGATTAAGGATATAATAGTGAAATCATCATCATGTTCTTTCTTCAGCCACGACCACAATTCCTGCATATGCTTGTTCAAACAGAGACCTGTATTCTGCTCAGGCAAAATACACACTGGTCTCCTAGTGCACACACATACGAGAAATGAGAGATCATACACAACTCCATGGGAAACCCCTCCATCTTGTTGTGGACAGAAATGCTTTCCAGCCCAAAATCTAGCTCTTCATCAGTCCAATGCATCTATGCATGACCAGCAAAGCTTCTGCCCAGAACACTGTTTTCAAAGCACAGCAAACCAAAATCATCTGTATTGTTTGTTCAGAACAAAACATGCTTTCAGAACTTCAAACAAAGCTGTTCTGTTTCCCAGGGTATAAGCTTTTCTTCACAGTACCTGCAATGCTTGGGAATTAAAATGGCAATCTTAATCCCAAAGAGGAAAAGGGTATTTGGAAACCAACTCCTTCTGTCGAGAAGTTTGTTGCTTTTCTCTCAGCTTCATGTCTGAAATATCTAAATCAGACTGCCTACCAATATCAAATTATACTTGCCAACAGGTTCTGAAAGTTATTGCTTGGGAGTTGTAAAACTGAACACCTTGATTAGTTCACTGTGTTGTTTCCACCTTACCATGCAAACTGTAGGTAGCAAAGATGTAACAGCTGCACCCATGATAATAAGACGATTAATAGATGCTTTGTGTAAAGCTTTTTCTTCTGGTGGGCTAAGAATTAAGTGCTAATATAGCTCATCTTGAAGTTCATTCTATAACTCCACCAAGAGAGCAAAGTATCTAAAATGTGTTTTATAATACAAGTAGCAATATTTGGCGCTTCTCTCTGTGACAGAAAAATTCTTCACTTCTGTGCAGACCAGGGTAGAGGGGGGGCTATGCTCTGTGTGCTCCTGGTGAATGCAGGGGCACTCTGTCCCTGGCTTGGCATTACAAGAAGCAGGTTTTCTTGGCTTTGAAGTGAGATAATTCTGTACTCTCCCAGGTACTGTAATTAGTTCTGGCTGTCATATAAACTGCATGGAAAGGGTTTTAATCTCCCCTCAAGAAAGTGGCAGATGGAGGACTGTGAGCAGTCTGTCAGGGGGAGAGGGAGACACTGGCTGTTTTCTCCCTCACCAGTGAACAGATGGGGGAGGCTTCTGTAGGTACTGCCCAAGAGTTCACATCTTGACCCCTTCATCCAAAGTAAAAAAGATATACTACTTTTGCTGTAAAAAAGCCAGTGAGATAATGCAACTCCTTACTACTTTGTGTTTTCCTCTCTCACTAACACTCAATTTTCTTAAATATTTGAAGTGATAGAATATAACCAGGTTAGAGCAATTTTTTTTAACAACTGTGTGTAACATTTGAAAGGGTATTTTTCCCAATTCAGCCTCTGCAGCAGGTGTGGGTCCTGTGCCTCCACCTGAAGGACTCCTGCTTTCCCTCCTCAGGGCTTCTGTAACAGCGAGGCAAGAGGGAGCTTTGGCCCTAAGATCTTTCCACACTGTCCTCTCATTCCTTCTTCTGTGCTGAACTTGAAGACACCTTAATCTGGCAGCACGGATTTCAGATCTCTCTGATCTTTAACCTCAAGACTCTGTATTGGGTGATTCAGGGGGAGAGGTGAGATACTGGTTTGAGATAATCTGTCTTAGAAGCATTTTCCTTTTAATTCCATTATTGGGGATTTTAGTGATTACAGTTTGAGCCAAGGGCTGTGCTTGCTTTGAATTAAAAGTACAATCATCCACTGAATTCTTGTTATAATTTTTTATCAGGCAAAATTTGATCTATATGGAACAATGACAATGTTTAAAAGCATATTTTGCTTAAGCAAATAATCTTTTCAGTCTTGCTTGCTGTAAAAGCTGACTTAATGTTGTCGGCTGTTTTCTTCTTCCAAATATATTGTTATAGATAAAGTTATTCATCAAAATTGTGTGAAAATCCTAGGAACAAGCTGAGGCACAGAATTAAATCCTTCACATGCAGTCACAAGACAATAAATTCTCTTTAATCACTTGCATCAAGCCTGGGCAATTAATCAGTAAATAAGTTTGTTTACTTCATTCTTTCTCTTATCTAAGCAGTTCATTCTCCTGGTTTAGGCTGAGAACTTGTACAAAACTCTAACTGGAACCTCTAAGTCAGTTGTGTTAAAGCAGGAACATTGTAATTTATTTCTGTTTTTTAGCTGCTGTCATTCTTTACATCTGCGGTAAGGACATGCATATCTATGTGATATTATCTGAGAAATTAGCTTTATTTTTATGATTTATTAGATTCATTTTTATAAATCTGAAGTGCTAATGCAGTTAATAGATGTGATTGAGTTTGCAAAATCATAGAAATGGTACCTTATGTCTGTTTCATGTTCAAATTTCTATGAGTGGCAGAAGCATCCCAGGTAATTCAGTAAATCCTTCCCTCAAAATACTCTCAGTGTCAAAATGAGTGTAGTATCTCCAGAAATGTTATAGCTCTAAAATCCCTGAATGTAGTAATGAATGTTATTTTAGAACTAAAATTAAGCAGTGTTTCATCTCCATCAGTCTAAAAATAATTATTTGGAAAACTAAATTTAGATTTGCTGTGACAAAGGGTATATTAACCAATGGAGGAACTATAGTCTATGGTTTAAAAGAAAGCTTTTTTTTTCTCTGATTTCTGCCATTGTGTCGAAAGCTAAGCAAAAATTAAAATTTTCCTCTAATGAAATTTGAGTATAAAAGAGACTTGAAGTCAAAATGCACCATAGTTTTTGCAAACGAAACACACCATCTTAAAGGGGAGTTATTATATCTATGTAAACTGGTCACAAAGTATGGTGTATTTGAATGGCTCCATTAGAAGGAAATGTAATTCAATGTTGAACTGAGAAAGCTGAAACAATTCTAGTTAGTCCAGTATTAAGATACTATAAATGAGTGTATTATCAACCCTGCCTGCTCTATGTCTAACTCTTTAGATCCTGCCCTTACATAAATGGGTCAATTTTGTCTCCATGTATTCCTGTTCACTGTTTGGAAAAAATAATGAAAAAAGCTCTGAAAAAAGCCTACCAGCACTTGCACATACATGCAAAATTGTTTTAAAACATTACATTTGAGTTATTTTGAGAAAATGGGCTTATTCAAGAATTAACACTGTGAAAATAATTTACCCTTGTTCCCTAAATATGGCAGAGGTGTGTGTTAAAATAAGCACTTTGTGTAAATCTATTTAAATAATTTACTTTGGGGAAATTAGTGAAATCCTTTTTATGAGGTCCAGCATGCCCTGGGACAGAAAGCCTTTGTCCTGGTGGCCTGCATGGTTTCCATTTTCCATTATGCAAATATGAGAATTCATTAGGTACTTTGCCTCATTCCTGCTACCCTCATTCCAGTTTACTATACAGTTTATCTGCTTCAGGCAAATCTACATACCATGCACAGTCTCTCAAAGCCAGCAGCTTCTGCCCACAAAAACAACATCAGCTTGTTTTACTATGACTCGCACGTCAGCAACATTGTGTTGCTCGTATCGTGCGCAGAGAGAATTCCCATCCCAGTGAGTTTAGAGTCTGAAAGTATCAGGCCTGATGCTCAGTTCACACAAAGCAGTATAATCCCATTCAAGCCAGTGAGCTCTGTATTACATGAGTGGAGGGTTTGCTCATTGTTTCAAACAGGTGAAGATTTTTTTTTTTAAAGCAAGATTAGGAACAGGCAAGCAGTGTTTTGTATCAAGCTCTGCCATGGTACAAGAAGAGACAAAGTACTGGTCAGAAAACAAAGAAAATATTCCTATTTAATAGAACAAAAAACAAAGTCATACCCACAGGTAGTTCAGAGTCACGTCAAGGTACATGTCTGCTTCTGATGTGAACTCTTCAGACATCGTTTTCCCCATTACCACCCCCACACTGCAATTTGGGCACAAACAAAAAAGCCTCCCTGTGCAGTCATGCCTGTGATATCAGATGTCCCTCCCCTGCAGCCCTAGATGACAGCCCAGTTCATTCACCCCACATGTTCTTCAGGTTGCTTGTGTGGGGTTGGGATCATGCTTATTGCTTATCTATCTTGTCCAGCTCAGATGATATTTGTTCTGTGTAATTCTGCTTCCTGTGGCATATTCAGCCTGATTTGTTTTTCCCACTTTCTGTTTCATACTGCTAACTTCTCTCTGCAGACATTGGCACAACTTAGTAAAAACACATCTTTTATCTGCACAATCTCTGAGGTTTTTTTATCATTAGTGGTTAATTAATTTCCCACAATTTTCTTTCTGTAGAGTAGATTTTAAATGTAGCCTATCCACATTACAAAATTCTTCCTCCTCCTCTTCTTCATGTATTTCTGTACTAACTTATGAGAAATTTAGGACAAAAATCATATTACTGATACATTTTAAAAATTCAAAATTTTGCCCAAATAACACATACCCTGATACTTCTTACGTGTAATCTTACTGAGAGTATGTGTTACCCTCCATTCTTTCAAAGTTACAGCTCAAGTTCACATGGTATGTTTTGGTTACCCAGCATATGTTCTTGTAAAGTTCAGAATCTCACCTGAATGCAGATCTGAATGTTCCCAAAGTTTGGAATGAAAAGATCACATCTGTAGTATTGCTTTACATGTGTTTAATTTTCACATTTTATGCTGTCCTTTGCTAATTGGAGTTCCTTCCCTGTTTATTTTACTGGCATTTTTAATTCCCAGGTACCCTTCTGGCTGCAAAGCACGGCTACTGCATTGGATGTCCAAACCCAACCCCTGCCAGTAGCAGCTAACCTCATCCTCATTTCAGACTGCTTGTTTGGCTTATCTAGCTGTCCTGTTTACTTGACATTGCTAATATCAAGTTCATCATGAAGGTTAGATGCTCAATTTGTTGAAGCTGACATACCTTCCTACATCTGCCAGACCCAACTGAGAGGCTGCCAGGCTCTGCCAACAAGCTCCCACACTGAGGAGCTACAAGCAAGTCTCCACAGGCTCCTGGATCAGGAAGGTTCCTCTGGAAACCATAGAGAATATCCTACACTGCGCTGTGTAGGTTGTCTGGAACCCCCAGAGTGGGATTCACATGAGACAGCCATGTAGCTATGCTAACATTACACTCCACCCAGGCTAATACATCTGTGAGGCCTACGCAGAGCTGTACAGCGGCTCCAAAAGCTCATCTGAGCGGATGTGATTGCATGGCTCTGCTTGGTGCTGTGTAGAAATGCTGTGGACTTACCTGGGATTCCAAACACGTCAGCCTCTAAATACTCTGCCCCACCATCACTGTAAGGGTAGGTCACTCTGAGGAATAGAGTCCAGAGTCACTTAGAAAAGCATCAGGTTGTTCCCTGGATCTGCCTCTTTGCCTCCTCCACCAATCATTCAGCACTGGCAGTTTTATAACTGGCGTGGGAAGTGCTGTTCTCCCCCTCTCATTCCTTCTCCTGAGTGGTTCTTCTGTCAATCCATGGCTGTGTCCCAAGACCACCACCTCACAGATGTGCTCTCTGCCTTCCAGGAGAGCAGCAGAAGGGATGTCTGGGCATGTTTTCCCTGGCTTGGGACATGTCTTGCATCTCACATTTGCCAAAGGTTTGCTCACTCTGTGCTTATTTCCCAGGGCAAGTGCCAAATTTCCAAATTTTTATCCTGTTTCCATCCTTATCCTGCTAGTACTGGCCCCATATGAGGGCCACCAGTTTCACAGAGACAGCCAGCCTTTCACAGGAATAATAATACCCCATTACAGTGGTGACATACAGTAACACAGTATCCGAAGAGTGACACTTGGACATGCTGCACTGGCTACCAGGAGAGGGGTAAGATCTAACCACTCCTCATCCTGCTTTACCAAAGACCACTGGGCTTCAAGCTGGGCCTGCCCTAAGGCACTGGAGTTAAAAAGCAGATGAACAATTAAATTCCTACATTTAGATTGCGTGTCCAGACATTTCGAATCCAACCAGGATCTTTCATCAATGGAATCTGAAAGAAACAAAACATAATGAGAAATAAGGCAGTTAATTAACCATACACAGAAGTTAATATATACAGGCCTCAATCATGGCCCTTGAAACCCAGCTTCAATGAATACCTCTCCTGAGATTCCTTTGTAAGCCACATTGCCTTTGTGTCATCCTCACTTTTTATCTGGACTGAGAAATGTTCTCAATTCTCTCTTTCCATCACCTCAATTTTCAGGGGTTTTGCAGAAGGATTTAGTCCTCTGCTAGTAGAATCTGTATCATCATCTGGAGGGAACTTGGAAGCAGGCGACCCCTGTGAGCCCTGAAGAAGCATAAACCACGACAGTCTCTGTTTATTCTTTTGCAGGATGGAGATGCCAAAGATCCTTTCATATGGCATCATCCCTAGATGTCTTCATGATACAGGAAGACCTCTACTACCCAGTAGGACAGGAAAAACAGTTTTGTAGGACAAGAAGAACACACTTCAGCCCTTTTGAAGCAACCTAGTGCTCAGGGTCTGCATAGCAGAGGCATGAGTTTATTCCATGAGTAGTGCTCTGCAGACAGGCAGCACAGGAGCCTCAGCAGAGTGACTGTACTTCCAGAGACAGAGCCCCACAGCTGCGGTGACAATTACTGTGACAACCTCTTTATGAATGCACAGAAGCAGGAGTGAACGGTGATTTCATTTTTAAAGAAGCCACAGTTGCAAGACACATTGACATTAATTAATACCCACTAAGTACAGTAAGCTTTCAGTAAAGCTGAAGATGGATGCATATAAATAAAAGGAAAAGTTATTGAAGAGAAATCTGAACTGCATTTTATAATACTTCTTATTCCATAGTGAAATTTCATACTGAAAGGACTAACTCTGCAAGATCAATAAATATGATGATGATATGAACAAATAATTTGAAAGATTTCCCTTTCTTGCCTAGAAAAGCTATGGCCAGATTTGCTGGTGGCGTGTTCTCAAAACACTCATATTCCCTCATATTCAAATCTCAACATTTTTCAAGCACAAATGCTCACCAGGAAAAAAGAAAAAACATTCTGCTATCTATCATTCTCAAGTTCTATGACACCCAGAATACTCTGTGGAATTTTACTGAACAAATAGAAAAGGCATGAAATTATTGTTTTTCTGAACTTTCTTCCATTTGAATAAAGACAATGAAACCATTTCAAATAGGGACCAATCAGAAATAGCAAAACAAGCACTACAGAAATAAATTCACCTGGTTCTGGTAGAACCAGTTCTTAAGGGTTCCATTACTGTTAATTACACTGGTAATTACACTCACATGCTCTGGTACATGTATAATTAGAATATCATTTTGTGTGGGGGATGTGACAAGTTAGTTTGAGGTGGCGCTATCAGAGGAAGACAGAGAGGTCTGGCACATAGGCCTTCTCTGTTCACGATAATGCCTTGCACTTGAAACATTTCACTAAGGATTGCACCACAGTATTCAACCAGAATTTACCAAGTCTCTCAACAACCTTATGGACCAGGAGATATTATAAATTCCATTTATCAAATTAAGAAACTGAGATACACTGTGATTAAATGACTTATTCTGTGTTACAAAGGAATTCTAGCATCTGAATTAGGAACAGACTTCTTTCCACGTGGCCCGTTGTTTTAACCAGTGGTCTATCTTTTCTATTCGCAGAAGCAGAAGAAAAACACTGGCACTGTTACATCAATTATTGAATGAACAGAAATACTCTTGCAGGCTAAATTAGGGATTGAAATACAGGTGCATGTTGTATGCAAATGCTGAATTCAATATAATTACATTTTCCTGTTGCATATGCCTATTTGTGTTTAAGAGGAATCATAAAGTGGTTTGGGTTGGAAAGAACCTGAAAGATCATCTACTTCCAACCCCCCTGCCATGGTCAGGCACACCTTTAATGAGACCAAAGTGCTCAAAGCCCCATCCAGCCTGTCCTTGAACACTTCCAGGGATGGACCATACGCAACTTCTCTGGGCAACCTGTTCCAGTGCCTCACCACCCCCACAGTAAAGAATTTCTTCCTAATATCTAATCTGAGCCTACCTTCTTTCAGTTTAAAGAGGTTCCTCCTTGTCCTGACACTACAAGCCCTTGTAAAAAGTCCCTCTCCAGCTCTCTTGTTGCCCCTTTTGGTACTGGAAGGTGCCGTAATGTCTCCCCAGAGCCTTCTCTTTTCCAAGCTTAACAACTCAAATTCTCTCAGCCTGTCTGCAGAGGAGAGGTGCCTCAGCCCTCTGATCATCTTTGTGGCTTCCTCTGCACTGGCTCCAGCAGTTCCACATCTTTCCCATGCTGGGACCCCAGAGCCGGATGCAGCACTGCAGGTGGGGTCTGACGAGAGCAGAGCAGAGGGGCAGAATCACCTCCCTCGCCCTGCTGCCCACGCTGCTTTGGATGCAGCCCAAGACACAGTTGGCTTTCAGGGCTGCAAGCACACATTTTTTCTTTTTTTTTCTCTTTCTTAAAAACAATCAAAATTCTGTGATCCAAAAAATAAATCTCAGGAACATTGTAATAGGAATTGCCACAGGAAAACAGTAAGTTTCATTGGCAGAAAAGTAAACAATGTGTTGCCACAGAGGTGGTAATTTTACAAAAGTGCTGCTGGCTGTGCATTCAGTTCCTCTGAAAAACAGTGATCAGAGACAGTCTTGTAAAACATTCTTTGTGTACTGGTGCAACAACCACGCGACTCTCCAGGATCTCTGCCAACATTTTGAAAGTACAGTTAGTGTTGCAGTTAAGTATTTGATCTTTAGAGTTCTCCAATCTCTGTTCCTGCTCACATTTTGAAAACAACCCTAAGGAGCTTTCATTCAGACCTGCAATTAATGGGAAAATGTAGTATTTAATGAATTATATTTTGTCCTTTTTTTAGAGTGACTGTTGTAAATCAACTGTCTGCCTTTCCTGATTAGTAGGCTTGGAAATGCAAACTGACATGAGTAAAAATTATTTTAAGGCAGACACAATGCATTAAATCTTTCCTTCAGCTGCACCAGCCTCAGCAGGCACCCTGTTGACCTTAGAGAACAAGCTAATGTGGGGAAAAGATGACCTTGCACTTAAGCTAGTGAGATAGGACACAAGTGCTATTCCTGTACAAGACAATCAGAGTCAAGGCACAGGCAGAGGCACTGGGACACTCTGGCCTGTGCCCTGATGCTGGAAAAACAGCACTTGGCACGGGTGCTGCCACAGCCAGCAGGCAGCTCCCAGCTTGGGAATGAGCACAGAGTGTTTCCAGCAGGCCTCTCAAGGAGGCCAACTTGAAGTGCTGATGGAGCTTAATAGCAGGAGGTGACTGGATCACACCAGGTAGCATCAAAGCCAGAGAATGGGCATTGTCACTGTTTAGTTTACTACCACCGGTGTAGCCAAGAGATCCAGATACCCTCTGGAGCTACTTGAGATTTTTTCCTTCCAGGAGTGTGGGCACATCACAAGCATTATTGCACAGTTCTCCTGATGTCAGGGGAAATTCAATAATATTTATAAAACTGTAATTCGTGGTGCAAAGCAAAATTTGCCCTTTGACCCCTAAAGAGGGTCTTTATGACCCTATATTGCCCAGTCTGTTAGCATTAAACCAAACTGTACTTTTCCCAACTAAACATGGAGCATTTAAGAATTAAGATTTTTCTTTCAGCTGATAGAAGGTGAAGTAAAACAGAAGATTCAGAGACTACAGATATGGCCTGATATCTGCAGAAGAACAGATCACTCTATATTTCATACTCTCACTTAGAGGGAAAAATACATCTTATATAAAAATAATGCAAGGAAAAAATGAAAAGTAACTGTAATCCATGCTTCCTAGGGAGAGATATGGAAATGCAGTGAGCATGAAATGAAACAGGAAATATTTAGGCATTAGGAAAACTTTATAACAGTAGGAGCACCCAAGCTCTGGTATTGCTTGCCGGAAGAGGCTGAGATTTTTCAGAGCAGGCTGAACACTCATTTGACAGAAATGTTTTAATTATAGTTGAATTTGCCTCTAGGCACAGAGATGGTCCGGATGATCTCTGAGTGTCTTATAGCCTTGTACTCTATTAGTCTGTGATAAAGTGACATGGCAGAATGAAGGTCCATTTTCAGGAGTTCTGTCCTAACGATGAAATCACACAGTGGAAAAAAATTCAGAAACTGGTGACGAAAACCTCGTTACATGAAATGTTTTGAATCTAAGAAAATAGTGCAGAAAAAAGTTATAGGGAAGCACGGCAGAGGAGCCAAGGGATGGGCAGGGTGACCTAAGCAACTCTTCTGTCTCAAACTTCTGACTCAGTCTCACAATATCACCTGACTGGTGTTTAGCTCATCACACTGATGCAACAGGTGTTGTAAACAAAGTTATTTATTTCTGAATTACTCAAGTAATTTAAATCATGTTCCTACAGTAACCATGCCTCTAAATGTAGTTAAGTACATACTGAGGGCTTCATTTCTGCTAATACCAGATAGAAATATCCTTTTACTTCCCTTGAGGAGCATCCGATGCCCAGAGTGAGTTATATTTTCCCTGTAGAGTGGGTGCCTAGTGCAAAGCAGCTGGTCTGTTCTTTCACAGAGAACCAGAGTAGGCACCTTTTGTGAGGAGATGCTATCTCCACTACAGGGTAATTTTAAGCAACAAAGAGGAAGGAGGGCCACCTTCTTTCAAGATAAGATGGCAATCCAATTGCCACATGACCATATTACCTTTCTAAGTGACTTAAGTAAGAAAACCATTTCCTCTTAGCTTCTCAAATAAGTCAAGTTAGACTGACAACTTTAATTTTCCTGGAGAGGTTGTAACTAGAGTCAGACAAAGCTTGGGACATCAGTAAATAATGTGGAAAAAATGTAACTACCAAGAGTTCTGTCAGAAACTGCAGTAGTGAGTACCTAGTTAAATGGCTTGATGTTCTAACCCTGCAAACACAAAAATCCTTATTTGTATTTATCTTCTGTAAGAAGGCTACCAAAATAAAGCCACTGGTCTGTAGGAGGCCATATGGGGGCTGCAGCCCATGGAGATGATCATGGAACAGTTTAAGTTCTTTGCAACATGAAAGCCAGAGTCAAGTTTTATCATATGAAGCAGAGGTAGCACAACAAGAAACCAGTTCTGCTTTATCACCTCACTCAAACCTGGCCCATGCTGGTGCTTCCAGGTCAAAGGAGCCATGCACTCTGGTAGCTCCAGGGTCCCAAGGCATCACATGGAGACAGAGGAACAGGTGTAGGGTGGGAAGATCACAGCAGCTTGGAGTCTCCTTGCTTGCCCAGCCCTCACAGCTTCTGTTGCTCTGGAGACAAAGACCTGGCATGGGTGCCAGGGCAGCTCTTGCAGCATGAGTAGTGTTCTCCCTGCCCCTTCCCTGCTGAAAACATGGATACCTGCATTGGAATCATAGAAGGGATTGGGTTGGAAGGGACCTTAAAGACCATCTAGTTCTAACCCCCACTGCCATGGGCGGGAATGCCACACACTATACCATGTTGCTCAAATTCCCATCCAACCTGGCCTTGTACACTTCCAAGGATAGAGCATCCACAACTTCTCTGGGAGCCTGTGCGAGTGCCTCACTCCTCACAGTATGGATTTTTTTCCTAAAATATAATATAAATCTCTCTACTTTTAGTTTAAAACTGTTCCCTCTTATCTGATCACTGCCTGATCATGTAAAGAGTTGTTCTCCCTCTTTTTTTATAGTCCCCTTTCAAATACTGGAAGGCAAATCTAAGGTCTCCTCAGAACCTCCTCTTCTCCAGGCTGAACCCCAACCCTCTCAGTCTGTCTTCATAGGAGAGGTGTTCCAGCATTTTTGTGTCCCTCCTTTGGACTTGCTCCAACAGGTCCATGTCTTTTCTGCACTGAGGACCCCAGAGCCAGATGCAGCACTGCAGGCAGGGTCTCACCAGAGCTCCTTTCGATGGAGCCTGGGTTACATCCGGCTTTCTGGGCTGAGAGTGCACATTGCCAGTTCCTGCCCAGCGCTTCATCCACGAGAACACCCAAGTCCTTAACTGCAGGGCTGGTCTCAATGAGTTCCTCTCCCAGTCGTAATACCTCAAGTTCCTAAATAATTTTGAAATTCAGATGTAAGCTGAATGCTTTCTATTAATTCAGCCTATAAATAAAAAAAAAAAAAAAAAAACAAAAAAACAACAAAAAAAAAAAAAACAAAAAAACCACCCCATGGCGTTTCTGTCCTGGAGCTACTGCAAACTGCAGCAGGGCTCAGGCATGGTGGTTTGCTAACCACACTTTAAAGTGAGTTTGAAGTAAAGACAAAATTAGGACTGAAGGTAAGACACTGTGAAGCTGCTCATTTAGCCAGAAACCTCATCGAGTACATCCCAGCACTGGGTTAAGACAGGGCACTCTGGTCTTTGAAATACATCCTGAAACAGCCTCATGCAAGGTCTGAATTCTTCCTGCTGAGCTCCTCCTATTTCTTAACCTCACCCTAGTCACTTGGAGAATTCCCATCTGTTTATCTAACATCTTGCAATACATGCTGATAAAGGCTGTTTTTTCATCTCCCACGGACCATTCAGCTGGGCGGAGCATGTTTGGCTGCCACCACCATTGGCAGAGGCAGTGGCCTCACCACCACACCTACACTTGCTTTTGTCAGATGTTTTAGTGGCTGCAGTTAACACTGTACCTTGGAATGTTTCTCTTAGGAACCCCCAGGCTACCAAAAGGTGTTTCATGAGGTGATATATCCACATCACCTGATGTTCACCCCACCCTACCTCACGGCATCAGCCTTTCCAGACCCAGAGGCCTCCCCGGGCAACTTCACCATCAGCCCGGGACATGGGAGCTGCTACCCACAGCTTTCCCAAGACCACAGAAGAGGACAATACATGCCCTTCACCAGAGAAGGGTGAAAATGGCTGCTCTTCCTCACAGCCAGGGGCAGAAAGCTGGTGGGTAGTGGAGCTGCACGACCGCAGTATCAGCATTGCCCATGGCCTTGCACGTTCAGCTTAGCCTTGGTGAGGATTTGGGTCATCCAGACTCTCACTGTTAAGTACAAGGCAGAGGAGTTAATAGCCAGATCTGTCAGAATGTAGGATCTGCAACCACGAAAAATCTGTAAATTTTGGGTTTTCCTGACACAGAGCAAACAAAACTGATCTGCCCCACTTATGTTTAGTCTGAGACACAAGATACATGCTCAGTCATGTAAACAGTGGACCTTCTGAAGGGAAAGAAGGAAGGAACGATCAAGAAGTTCTTGATTTAGTTCAGAGGGATTCTGGTCAAACAGGTATGGCAGCAGAGCTGAACTGGCAGCAGGCTTGTTTGAAGACTTGAGGAACTGGGTTTATGCCACAGGCTGGATCCTCAGGCTCCCCAGCACCCAGCAGTACACAGAGCAAAGCTGCTACTGCTGCTGTGCTGCGCCTGCTCTTCAAATAACACCGGGCACAGACTGAGTTTTTGCTTGCTGGCAAACTTTGCTATGGGTCACATACAAATACCTTGTACAAATACCTTGTAGAGGTTTGTGGGGAGCCTTAGAAAAGGGCATTTCCCTGATCCTGTTTGTTTTCTGTGCAAATTTAGACATGAGTTTCAGGAGTGGGGATGGGGTTAGAAAGATGACAGCACAAAACTGGGTGCTGTACACTGAAAAGCTGCACAAGCCTTTTGTGTTATGAATTGAAGCCTTTGTCTATTTGCCTACTGCAGCTGCCTCCACAGAGACAAAAAGGTCCCAGCAAGTGGGAGGTAGTGGCCACATCTGGAGCTGACCTCTAAAACCTAGCTGGGCTTTTTATCCTCTCTATTTACATTGTTTGTAGACTTTTACTCAGAGGTCTTCCCTAAGGGTATCATAGCTATTTTAGGCTTCCAGTGATGCTTCCCATCCCCCTGTCCATCGATTTGTGGTTAGCCTCCCATCAGAATGCAATTTATTCAAAGAATATTAAATTTTGCCACAGAGGGAAGTTCCATCAAGTAAGTCCTGATATGTAAGTACTTGCATATAAGTCACTGTCCAGAGTCAGCAAGGGCACCAACAGTGATGGGCACAACAGGTTTTGACATGTGGCTTTGTGACAGGCTCGATAGAGTCATAACAAGCATCCATTAAAGTGTCAGTGAATGAAAATATACATGGGGTTTTTTTCCACTTTGTCCATCTAGGAAAAGAAAAACAGATAGGTTTGCTGTTCTTTGAAACCCTTCAAGCATTCAAATCTTAAAGCCCCACATGCACATTCCTAACAGCAGAAAAAAAATTGTATTGTGTGTAATTTTTATAGGGGTTTTTTAAGGGATTGCTAGCCACAGCATTTTAGGGAGTAAGTTTAGGTCATTTTGTGAAACATAGGAATGTTTGTAATATGAGGAGACCTTGTGTCCCAAGATCAGATTTCTGGAGTGGAACAATAGAAGAGGAAAAACAATCCTACGTCTGAGGGGTAGGTCAGGAAGTTTGGAAACTTCCATTGCAGCTGGCACTATTGCAGGCTGTCTGTGCTCTGCTACACAACCCAGATAACCTCACTCTGCTTCTGCTTTTTTTAATATAAAATAGAGAAACAGTATCAACCTCAGACCACTGTTATGAAAGTGAATTTCTCAATTTTCACAAAGTTTCTGACTTCACTGGGTCAGTACACAGCGCTCACATGTAGTAAAGACTGCGTGTATGCAAAAGCAAACACGTTCACAAATAGACTTTGGAAGCAGCTCCCTACTGGCTCTCGTCCAGAAGGGCAGAAAATAAGGAGGAGGGGAAGTGTGCCTCTTCATTCGTTGCAAGCAATTTGTTTTTCTCGCTAGTGCAACACTTTGTTCAGGACTATTTCTAGGAAGAAGGCAGTGATAATATCCAATCAATATATGCTGTAACATTGCTGACTAGAAGAAAAACAGCACGTACAGAACAAGAGGAAGTCTTTGAATCAAATTCTTGGAAAAAAGCATCTCAGAATGCAGTGGGCCAGGAACATTTTTTTTCCATGGTACACAGTTAGTATCTGTTCACACAGAAAGCTTTAAGAGTATTTAGAAATATTTTTAAAATGCTAATAATCTCTTGGGCTTAACTGGGCTTTAATTAATACTAATATAACTGCATTAGCTTTCAAATTCTTTCACCATGTCACAATACCACTCTTCTAAAAGTTCTCTGCCTCTCCTCCTTCTTCCTTCAGTATTTTGCCTAAACAAGGCTCAGTGGCCCAGGAGTCATCAGTTTCTCTGTTAAATGTCATATAGTTTTTCTCCAGGCAGGACAATGCTATGGGTGAAGCTTTACAGGTCCCCAGCTGTAGAGAATGAAGTTTGTCATCTGTGGAAGCTCCACAAAGGGCTGGCTGACTAGAGTCAAGCAACTCCAAGTGTTTATTTTACAGTCCTTTTGCTGCAGCTAGGCTGGTGGCAAAGCAGTGCTGGATTGATAGAGCACAACCAGCTGCCCTCAGGAATGCTTTGGGACCGTGTTTTCTGCATTTATTGCTTAAGAACAATATGGAGAGACAGGTTACAAGACCTCCACCAAAAACCTCCCCCAGCATTCGCCAACACAGCCAAGGCCATCAGATATCCACCTGTGTCAGTGGAGGATCCAAGTGCTGTTTCTGTTACCTACACCGGAATGATTTTCCCAGAAGTTAAATCAAGGGAACATTCACAGCTCCATTTTGTGAATAATCTTTTATTGACTACTTTGGATTTTAAAGGTACTCCTAACTTCAATGGATGAAGGATTGTTAACTGTTCTGTGTAACCTCCTGATATTCCAGACTGGCGGGATTAATTTTTAAACTAACTTCACAGATTAGGTAGTCAGCAAAAAGAAATATGGTGGCAAGAAATAATCTGTTCACTGTAGCAGGCTCCTGCATATTTCCTTGTTTTCACTTCATGATGCAATGCCCATAATGTAATTATTCCTATGTGAAGGGATTCCTGCAGAGGGCAAGCACATAGATCCAGCTGTTCTTATTTCACTTGAGGTGCCAACACAAGACTTTACCTTTTCAGAGCTTTTTTCACCCAGGTCATAATCTTCATTATGTGGCATTAGTTGAGTAGAAAGATATCCTTCCTCTGGGCTGGATTGTTAGTGCTTGTGTTAGTGAGAGTTGTTACTGGATTTGGAGTCTCCATGGTATCCAATCCAAAGATATTTAATGTAAGAATCTCTGACTGAATGCCCGAAGTTAAGGAGAGAGAAGAGCTCCCCTTAACTTCAAGGTCACCTTTTAAAAGTGGGATTAGATCCTGAGGCTACCGCTTTTACCTTAAATATTCATAAAAAAGATGGTTATGCCTGGATTCCCTTTCTAATCAGCAGGGAGTGTAGCACTGCTAGAGCATGATCCATTTAAGCTTCCTTAGCATGGCATGACATAGAGGGTTTAAATATGGCCTTTTTTCTCTAAATGTACCTCTGGCCTGTCTTGGAAAGATCATTTTCATAACTGCCTGCTATCTTTTTTCCATTAAATTTCCACCGTTTTGCCCCACAGGATAGATCTTCTTTTGTACCTCACTTAGAGCACACCCCTTCCATCAAAGTCAACTTCTCTTCAGCAAAGCTCTCATAGTCAATGGAAAAATGAAGACAAGTGCAAATACACACTGAAAATCAGTTGAGCAGTCAAAGGAGCCTCCTTTGTTGCAGTATTAAATTATCCCAGAGTATATAAAGAAAGCATTAAATTATCCTAGGGTTTATAAAGAAAAAGAAGATGCATTAAGACTCACATTCTATACTGCTGTTTGTTGGCCTTCAGCAGTGCTTTGAAGCTTTAATTGTGACTCACTTTGTCACACACTGTACAGGGAAAAAATGAAAAGGTTGTGACAGGATTCCTCTTTCATGAAATCCTCCTTAATTTAAGTGAAGTTTTCCTAAATCTTAGCATTCAAAAATCTGGGCAGTCATTCACTCTCTGCCACTTGCCACCAACTTTACTAATATAATAAGGAACAAGTCATCATTAATGTAGGCAGTGTAGGATGAGCTGTTTGTTTGACATGTATGGCAGGGTCAGGAACATGCTGCACAGCTACCACGAGGCCAGCAAGTAGTCAGGAGGTATGTCTGCTCCAGCCTGGTTTCAGGAATGCTTGTCTGAGGATTTACAAAGCAGAAAATAAACTACTGGAGTTACCAAGCAAATAAGACCACTATTCAATAGCTGTGAACTGAGATGAGCCAGTTAAAGTGAGGAACTGCCTCTTCCATGTGTAAATGTTGTGCAGATTCCTAGTGAGTGGCATCTTCCCAAACTTTACAGGAAGCCTAAGCAAGCTCACAGATCCCTCTGTAGGCAGTGGAGAGATAGAGACAATTCCAAGGACTGAGTTACTCCCACAGGATTGCTGCCTTTAGACTGTAGAAACAAACCTTTCACTGGATTCAAATAAACCCTCTCTTTTCGCTGGAGTGAGGTAACAAACCTGCAACATCCTATTTTGTTCCTATTTTGTTCTGTGGGTAGAGATCAAATGAAACCACAGGAAAACAGGAGGTGGGAGCCCCACGGAACCAGTGGGAATCCCTGGAGTGCCTGAGATTGAGGTTTCTTCCCCAAGCACCATGTGAAGAAGGGCTAGAGGCTGATGCCTCTGGCATATGGCAGCCCTCCTCAGTGGAGGGCAAAGGCTCCTTCCAGTTCCTGCCAAAAGCTAAGGAAAAGCATTGCTGGGCTGGAAGCAGCCCAGCTCTTGCCTACAGCTTACATGGGTGCTGTGTGGAAGGGAAACCTTTTCCCCCATCAGCTGGTGTTCCCATCACCCTGGATCTGTCGTCCCTCACCCTCCAGCTCTGCTTCAATCTCACCATTAACCCCCATCTGTTCCCAGCCTTTCTGCCAAACCAGGATTCAGCCCCACAGGCTGTCCTGCCTACTTGTCCTTTCCTTTACAGGCTACTAGAAGAGCACTCAGCCCATGCAAAAGCCAAATATCTGAATCCTGCAGTAAGCACTGGGTTAATTCTTAGTCCAGAACATTTTCATAGTTCCATATCCATTGCAGAAACTTCTTTCTCCTACCCAGCTGCCCAGAGCTGCCAAGAAAACTGAGGAAACGTGACCATTGCCTCTCCTGCTGCAATAACCTGCCACCTCTCAGGCACAGGCTGCCTGCAGGAAATTAGACACCTGCTTTGGTCTTCTTCTTGCAGTCATGAAGTGTTGGTATAGTATGTCTGCCAAACCACTATTAATAAACCACCTTTTTGTCTGTCACAGAGTTATGCCAAGATAAAATGCCGCTCCTTCTACCATCCATCTTCTTTTTGTTTCACAGGTCCTGGCAGAGCTCTCTCTTCTGTACTATTTTCTGATCTATTGAGATTTGTGCAGCACTTACCAGGAGAGGAAGAATATGAAAGTAGTGAACTAGTCAAATAAGTAAGAGTTAAAGGACACTACTTGTTCTCAGTTATACCATTAGGGCCTGACTATCAACAACCTGCTATCCTGCGGGGGGGGAAGAGAGAAAGTGTATTAATTTTGAGCAAAACAAACCTTCTAGCATGGGTTATATCCATGTGTTGCTGCAAAAATTATCTGTGCCTATCTTCACAGGCTCATCTTTTACAAGTCTAATAGAGGTGCTGAAGGGAAGCAGGAGAAAAATTAGATGAAAAATAGGGCTAACATCTTCTTTCATTTAAACTCCTTTCACTTAGTGTTATTTTTTACGTAGACAGGGAAGAAAAGTATTATTGTGTTTGTACTCTGTTTATTAACTGTGTTACCCTGCTCACACACAGCATAGCCTGATGAATGTAGCAGTATATTGCAAAAGGTGTTATTAACATAATCCCCTTTCAACAGATGGAGCAGCTGAGAAAGTTGCAGAGGGTTATTGAAACTCATCCAACAGCGTGAGGCAAAAGAGCTTTGTCATCCTGTCTCGGGCCAGCACTGCACTGACCAGGCCAAGAGCCACAGTTCATTCCTCAGTCTTAGCTGAGAGTCAAGTCTCTCCTGACTTATATTCAAGTTTTGGCCTCTACTGCACACACAACATTAAATTTCCAGGAGAAGGGATTTAGGAGAACCCAAGGGGTCTTTTTAATCAAAGGTCATGTCTGTAATTGCTTTAAGTTAGTTCAGTTGCAATGACTGTTTCATTTCCACTGACCTTACAGAAGCACCAGGACTTGGACAGTGAATCCAATTTAGCTAAGGAAATAAAGATGAAGGACATTTAAATACCGATCGGGGAAACTCTCTTTCAAGTTAAATCTGGTTTTTGTTGGTTTTTTGGTTTTTTTTTTTAATAAGACTAAGACAGATTAAGGTAACTGTTGTTTTGCAGAAGTTTTCAAATAAAATATTTGTTTCAAATTCTTTTAGTATTAAAGAGTTATTTATTATTCCCACTGAATTTCCAAAGTGTCTCTCTGAAGGAATGCTGGCCCTCGGATGCCCTTGACTCATAAAAACCTCTAAGCAAAACTGGCAGAGTGGAGGGGCTCAGAAATTTATAATGAAAGAAAATCCTTCAACTCTAGGGATTTCTCAGAGATATTTACTGAGATGGAAATCCCACAAAGCCTAGATTTATACCTCTCCCTGATCCTTCTCTGCCTTAAAATATTGAAGAAATAATGAGTCTATGGGATTCTAAAATACTTAGAAAAAGGTAGAGTAATCCATCATAATTTCCAGATTTTAAAGGAAAATTAATCATTTTATTAGCAAAGCCATGCAGAATTCCTAATTGCCTGTGTAAGTAAAAATTACCCTTGAGTTGCCTGAACATATATTGTTTGCTTTTAAAAGGTCACCTCCATCCTGTAGCAGATTTCAATATGGATGGTGTTAGAGTCAAAGCTGTGCCACGTTAGCAGAGAGAATGGTGCCTTATACGCCTGAACAACGCAGGAAAAAACACTCCTGAGGTGAAAAAAGTTGAAAGTGAATAAATTAAAAGCTTTCAAACTGGTTAGCAGGTATATGAAATACCTCAATATAAGGATACATCCAGATTAACTGACTTTTTTTTTAAAGGGTACATCCAATTTAATTGGTTGTACTTGTTACAACCTGTTAAATATCACATGGCTTCATTTCTAAGAAGGGGAAGATAAATATCAGGCATCAGCCAAAAATTTTATGTGGGACCACTGGAGGGCACTTTTGATTTAAAAATCCCTCACTTTAAAATCCTTTTGGCAGCAATATAACTTCTGCAAAAGCAGGAGGGAGCACAACCGGGGCTTGCCACTTGTTCATGAAAATTCATTAGAAAATATTTATTTCATTTTAGGATTTTTTGTAGCCCAGATGGGCTTGAGGATATTTTAGCAAATAACCTTTATGAAACAGCTATTCTCACTTTTTGTTTTCCTTATTACAGAGTTTTGCAATGTGACTGTTTTGCCTGGAACACAATAACATTAATGAATCAATTAATTGAAACAACAACTATAGATTGGGCTAGAATGAAAAAGACTATTTTCTATCTGTGTTGCTATGCAGACATGTTACTGGCTCTGCATTTAAGACAAAAATATGCTAAAACTATTCACCTGATCCATGGATCAGATATCTGCCACTTGGCTCAAAGGCTCCAAGTTCCTGGATTTACCACTGAAGGAGTAAAGAAGGAGCAAAGAACAGTAGCAATTCTCTGTGTACTGGATTCATTTCTAGACTAATCCTGCAAACTTACTACTCTGAGCAGTCTTCCTCAGATGATTGATACAATTCACTTCAGAGGGAGAGTGGGCCTGAATAAAAAAAGATTTTTTAGACCAGCTGCCAGTGCTCAGTCACTCCTTTAGGAGTTTTTTTCCTTGTTGACTCAGACCTTCATGAAAGGGGGCTGCTTCCTGGCCTCCCTTGCTTGGGAGCAGCCATGCGATTCCTTGTCCCCCATTTCTGTTGGGCAAAGTACAATTTGCTCATCCATTATAGCAGAGCATTTCTCTGCAAAGCCACAAAACCAGCATTGCTACGAGATCAGATCAAGGCTCTTGTGAAATTCAGAAGACAGAAGGGAAAAAAGGAAAAGAGGGCAAGACAAAATGGAAAACACACAAATACCTCCATCAGGTATTTTCTTCTTGGCTTTTCTGAATGGAGGATGAAGAATTTATTGTGAATGGGCATGTCTCCACTGCCTGGTAACAGTGCCTGTAGTATAGTACCTGCTGTGTTTGAGTAAATGATTGCCTTTTTGTTCTGTGGTCTGTGGTTTTGACGATGAACTTCCTGAGGGACTGTAAAGATAAAAATCACAGCTCGGTACTTGTTGAAGATTTAAAGAGCTGTAACTTCTAAATGGTACTACTGAGGGATAAACAGGCTTTTGCCTCCTGCCCCTGAGCACCACGGCAGGGTCACGGGAAGATGAACCTGAACAAAACTCCCATTGAAACCCACAAAATTCATCCCTACTGGACAGAACACAAAGAAGCTCTGAAAAGCTGAGCGAAGGCTCTCCTGTGCTGTCAGCTTTACAGGGAAACCACCCCAGTACAGCACTGGCAGGCAGGAGCACAGGTGTAAAGAACTCAGGAATGGTGGTGAAGGTGCAGCAGAAGCTACCAGCTTCATTTGGAACAATACAGATCATAGGTTAAGGGGGAAACAGTTTCAGGAACTTATTTTTCTCTCCGCATTAATATATATGATATTATACTGGTAAATTCTCCCAAAATTAGTGTCTGATTTTCCTGTGAGTGTGGCTATTGAACCAAAAGAGAGAAAATTGATTCTGAGGATGGTGTGGGATCGCTTCCATTCCTGATTTCAGGAACTGCAATCCCAGGTGGCATTTACCTCAGTTCTAATACACAGTGCATTTGAACTGGGAGTGTGGGGCAGTGGGAGGCAGTGTGCTCTGACAGGATGGCCAAACACAGGGCTTTGAGTAAAAACATGTCCTTCTCTTCTCATTGCTCCTTTACTACACAGGCAAGCACAGCTTTGCTTTCTGCTCCCATGATCACTCTCACATCTGTCTCTAGCCCTCACCATATGCAGCTCCATTTGCAATTTCTAAATTATTTCTAAGTCTGTAAAAGCAATGAGATCCACCAAAGATCCTTTGGTCTCATTTCCTCAACACACTCTCCATCCCAAATATATAATTTCAAGCAAAGTAGAAGACAGTTCTTCATTTCCTGAACCATTTTGCCATGCAGGCTTTTCAATAATCTCCCCAGCTTGTGCACATTGAAAACAGAGGGGAAATATTCTGAGGTGCTGACACAATGGTCCCTTTTTGGGCACACCCTGTTGGTGCATCCATGGATGGCTTCATGGCTCCCTGGGTGATGTCAGTGGGAAATGCTCAGCTGATGACAGCCCAGCCCTTATCTGCTCATGGATTTGGAACAGAAGCTCTTTGGGAAGATGCAGTGGAAGTGTCAGACTTCTGCTGCTTTTCAGGAAGCTTTTTCTTATCTCCCAGAGATGGGGGACTTAAAATTGAAAAGAGTTTTAACCTTTGCCAAGACTGGAAAGAGCCTGATAAATTTTTAAATGCAGACATCTAAAAGCCAGTAGCAGGAAAGAAATATGTATCACTGCTTTCAAAGATCTCAAGTTTTAAGACAGCTCTGGTTCTTGGAGATGTGTTTGTGCTTTCTGCTGTTTGGATTGGGTTTTTCTTAGGTGTTCCTCTTTTCAGAGTGTTTTACACTTGCGGTCCAGACCTCAGTAGGTTTTGTCTAGCTGCTCGGTTGGAGCTGCTGAATCTCATCCCTGGGCTGACCAGTCCTTGGACTGTGGCCTTGACAAGGTGCAAACTCCTGCTCCAGGTGAGACTGAGTTGTCACAGACCACTTCAAAGAGTAGGAGAAACAGAGAGGTTAAGACTCTGCTTGCATTTATGGCAGCATAAGATAAATAAGTGTTATTAAAGCATTGCTCATCATGCAATTTAAGGTTATGGTGCAAAGGCAGTGGAGGTGACAGGAGCTGGGGGGGCAAAGCAGCTGACAGCCCCTCATGGCCCTCACAGCCTTTCATCCCCATGGACCAAGCTGAACATTTAGATCTAAATTAAGACAGGACAGGCTCTCTGAGACATTATCTCCAGATACAGTGATCGCTGACCTCCCACAACCTGCTCTAAATAAAATGCAAAAGGACTTGGCCTGCAGTCAGCACCCCAGAGAGTGAACCACAGGCAAGGGTCTGGGTTCAGCTTACTGTTTGTTTTTCAGTAGGTGGGAAGGCAGCACACGTGCTTGATGCTGGAGGAAAGCAGATCTGTGGTGATAAGTCTCTGCTGAGACTGATTTACCCTTGCAAAACTACATCCTCTACTCTCTGAAGGGTCAGCCCTCCAAAATGGGAGTAAGGAGCTGCAAGGAGGCAGCACCTGCTCCCCGGCTGCTGCTGCCAGCCTGCCCGGCATGGCAGAGTAAGGCCACTGTGGGGGAAAGATGCTCCTGGCCTCTGGAAGGTCTGGAGTCTGCTCAGGAGATGGCTGCAAAAAGGCCATCAAAATAAAACAGGAGAGCCCACACCGTGGCCCGGTGCATGGGGCGGTAGTGGATCCCTGTGCCCGCAGTGGTGCAGAGCAGCCGCAGGTCAGGCAGCAGGGGCGAACCAGGCCCCATGGCAGAGATCCTTCCCTGGCAAAGGCCCATGGGATGGAGCAGTCCCGGAGCACAGAGCATTGCCATCTGCAGGGATGGGAACAGCCCTGCTGCCAAAGCAGCTGTGGGTGTCCTTGCGGTAAAGCACAGGACTGCAGCCCCCGGGCAAATGGGCTCTGCCTCTGGCTGCTCTGAGCTGGCACGGCTTTGGTGGGGTGAACGCAGCCTCTGCCCATCCCTGCTCTTTCTGACTTACACAGGACAGCTGTTTAGTGCAGTAAAAGTCTCGCCGTGAGAGACATACTGTTCTTAGCTTTCCAAAGAAATTGATGCTACTTTAATTGTTACGCCCACTGGAATTTGGTAAATCCAAGACTGCCTGCAGCCCCAGAGAAATGACAGTGCTTTTATCAATGACCAGTGGTTTGGCCTGGGACTGGGAAGAGAATGACAGAAACTTGCCCTGAGGAGCCAACCAGTCCTTCTCCCATGGCAGCACCAACTGCAGCAGCAGCACTGGCAGCAGGCGGCAACCGCAGCAAGGGGTTGCATTTCTGGAAGGCTTCTCCCAAAGGATCTCAAAACACAACAAAAGATTCAGGTTAAATGAACCTAAAAATGATATGTGTAGGAGGAAAATGAAGGTTACAATTTTCAAGCGTGCCTGTTCAGTTTGGGTACCCAGTGCAAGTGGCTCAGGGGGTATTTTTCCAGATGCTCCTTGTGGTACAGGTGAACATTGTAGAAATTCTTCTGAACATGAAGGTCTCGAGCAGAGATCTTAGAGCACAGCTACCTAATAATTAGAAACACTGGCAAATAAAACCTGAATTTCACCTAGGGCAGTATAGGAAGTTTGTATTTGATGCAGGAATTTGCACAGTTCTCCTTGATGTCTGCGATGTTTTGACAGGCCCAGTGGTGCTCTAAGATTTGGTAATGAGGAGGATGCCTGAGCACTTTTAATGTCCTTCCTAGATATTTCTGTAATTTGAACAGCATTGACATCATCTGTTAGCTAAGCTACACAGCCCACAATATTTTATTAGTTACAAGGTTTAAAAAACCCCAACAAACTTTATGAGGCCAAATTGAAAGAAACACCAGCATATGGAGAGTTTGCAGATGTTTTAATATTCTTAATATTCCCTGCTCTCCACTGGGGGGAGGGGCTTTTTTGGGGGGGTGAGGAGCGCTAGGAATTTTTTACTAAGTATGTGAGTGGTTTTCAATGCCCACAGCAAAGTGTAATTCAGAAAATCCCTCCATGGCTCGGCTGCTGTGGCTGCTGGGGGAACACAGCAGGACGGCAGCCATGCCCAGGGATGCCAGGGACAAGTCAGGCCAAGCACCATGTCTCCACGTCACAGCAGCCTGTGACACAAGCCCAGCTTGCCACCACATCCTCCATGTGTGCCTGTCCTGGTCACAAAATGGGAAATCAGGTTTCTGTGCCCAGCACACAGCCACCATGACCACGGCACCCCTTTGCTGCTGTTGGTATTCCTGTCTGGACTGTCTGGTGCTTTGTGGGTCCAGTACCTCGCTGGGTTGCCCCAGCAGAGCAGAGCAAACAGGGCCACCCCGCAGTGCAGCAGTGTCTGACACCGGGACCAGGGCGAGCGTGGTTTCAGGGAGGGGCAGGTGATTGCAAGAGTGGTGCTGCTCTCTCCAGCTCCCCCACCTCATCTCATTTGGCAAACAGGCTCAAATGTGGTTCCCAGTGCCAGTGCTGAGGCTGGTACAAGTTCCTCACCAGTAGCACATGGCCTGGCTTGTCAGGTGCTTGCAGGCACTGTCACCGTTTGCAGGTTGGTAGAATCTGTCGCTGAGGGGTTGTCAGCAGTGGGAGGAGGGAAGGAGGAAAGAACCAGTCTTGTCAAAACACAGTGGCACTACCTTGACACATTTGGTGCCTCCCCCACAGCCAGACCATTCCCCTAGAAGGCTGTCTTCTACCCCTCTTTCATAAACAAGAGGAACATCATGAACTTCTCACTGCCTCAGGCGTCACCTCATGCCACCTTTGCACGGGGTAGTGTGGGGACATTGCCAGCACAGTGCTTTCAGTGGGGAGGAGAGGCATTACCCCATCCTTCCCAAAGCTATTCAGAATGGTGAAATGGGCTCTCCCCTACGTGAGAGAGCACTGGAGCACACAGCAGCCTCTCCTCAGTTTAGATATAGGCTAAACTAGTGCAAGAGGTATCCATCTTTGCAGTATCTGGGCAAAGTTATATCAGTGCACTGTAACAACTGTAGAGGATTTATCCTGCTTTCACAGGAGTTTTAGAAAGGCAAATACTTAAGAATAGCATAACTGAAATAGTCTAGCAGCAACCTAGGCTTCAGGTCACACTTATGGCACAGTCTTCCCTTCCAAACAGCCCCATTCCCAAAATAACAGGCGAGTCAGTTTTCTATTGAAACTTCATGTCATCATATTGACAACCACAATTTCTGTTTCAAGTTTAAGTGTACTTGTGTTTCAATTACAATACCACCATCCCCACATGTTATATCAGCTTCTCTCAGTGATGCTTAATTTGTTTGTTATTTTTTATTTATTCCTCATCTGGAAAGGACATAAGTGTACAGTCTCATTCATAGGCCTATGGAAAGCAGATGTCTGTCTGACATCATATTTGTCTGGTTCTCTTGCAACATCATGATGAATCAGAGGAAGTTTGAAGTCTAAATGCTTACAAAAACAATTTTTTGCTTCTGCAAGCATTTAAGTTTTTAATCACATGCTACATTTCAAAGCCCGGGGCTCATATGTGTTTATTTGCATACCTAGAGAATCTTTTTATCAAGGAGCCCTCTACAATGAGCTTTTGATATTCTCAAATATATGTATTCTGCCATCCTCTCTAAAGACCAAAATTTTCTCTGTACTCTACAACACAGTGATAGGCAGAACCACTTCAGTGAATCTATAGAGGTAAATGGGTCTTCTTTTCTGATGGCTGTCATCAGCAGAAGCCCAGAGTCAGCAGCTCCTAAAGGCCAATAGCAACAGTTTCAAATGATCTTTAGCACATCTATTTGTATCAGAAATCTGATTTTCTTTATATGCCGAATAACACTGTTTATTTAGCTTGTAATGAAACTTACACATTCACTGCAGAACAGATTGCTCAAAGGAGCAGTGGGATCCATGACTTCCCTTGGCAATTTAAGAGACATATGTGAAGGAAATTTCTGGAAGTAAACTAAAGCAAAAGTGCAGATCATACAAATGCAATAGTTAAAATGTTGTGTAGGATATCTTAACTTTTAATAAAGCCGATATCTAGGAATTCACTGACATTTGAAGTTTATCTTCCTGTCAAAAATAGACATCTACCAACACACAAATACCAGGAAACCTGTGTCCTGATAGTGAGAACAACTGGTGCTCATTTTCACCCTCCCTGCATGTTCCTCTAATGATGAGACTACTTTAAATCCATGTTCTCATCATCAGCTAATTCTATGCATTCTACCTTCAAAAAGCAAAAGTCTCAGATAATTCCTTGGGTGCCTGCAGGACACATTCATGCCTGACCACAAACACTTAGAAACCATTTCAAATATTGTCATTCCCTGAAAAATCCTAGATGTGTGTGTCTATAAAAAGATATGAAAACCATAAATGAAACCATAAATATTAATTTCAAAGCATATAATTGGTTTTTTAACCACTTTAATGTTTTTTAAAAAGTGATTGAAAACCTTGGTTGTAACCCATCCTGCCATTCCTTGAGACTTAGCAAATTGCCAGGCGATCCAGTAGAGCTGTTCCTGTTTCTACCCAAAGTCCCTTCAGAGGGAATTCATCCTCTGTCTTTCTGCCAGAAACCTGTACTGACCCACATCCTCTCTGGCAGCATTAGGCATCAGCCCAGACCTTAAACCACAGAAACATGCAGCCACTATTAGGGGGGCATCAGCACAGGTTTTAGTTCATTAAGGCAGCTTCATCCTTACTGAGAAAAAGTGGCAAGACATCTCTGTATTTCACTGCTGTTTTTTTAATGCAGACCTCCAGGGCAAAGGTTAACATTGTTCTTTACATCCTTTTCCCTTCATTACACCCAAAAGATACCTTTGCACAGGCAGTTATGCAGCAAAGCAGACAGTACAGAATCAGTCAAGTTTCTTTGTAGAACCTGACATACACAGGAGAAGCAAAAAAAGGTTTTCCCCATTCAATTCTTTTTTAAAAGTCCACAGGCTGAACTAACCATTGATGAAACACAGACTTCAACAGGAGACGAAAAATGCTGCTGATAGTCAGTACTATTGTGGTCACACAGCACAGCTTGTTACTTTTTTCTAAAGCTTTCAGTGTTATTTATGCCACCTTAAGGCATAGTCTCTTACCCAAGACCAAGGGGAGCCAATGGGGGTCTCTGGATGATCTTCCTCCTCAGACGACATCCTGAGCTGGTAATTTTTCCCTGTTCTTCACATACACCACTAAAGCCACTCTCGGTTTCTGCCATATACAGAAAAGCTGCCTTCAGATTTTAGCTGTAGACAACAAAGCTCCAGAGAATATAATTTCCCAGCGATCATGTTCTTGCTAATTTTACCTGCTGAAGTTCTTGGAAGCACAGTCAGAGCAAGAAACCTGAGCTCAGTAAACCAGAGCACACTTTCCTTGCAACTGACTCCTCAAGTGCTCGAGTTCAGTCAAAAGGTCCAGTGAAAAATCTGACCCTGAAAAACACAAATTCACTTCCAAACAGTCGGTATCCTTACTTTCACATAAGATTTTATGGTCAGACATTTTACTTCCAGGAACAGAATACAAGGAATTTTTACTGCCAGCACTTTATTACCATCATTAATCATATTTTTTATGCATTTTAATAGTTTCATTTTTTTCAAGATGGGTTCTTAAAGCCAAAACGTAATTCTGCACAGCTGCAGAACTCCACAACTCCAGAACCATAACTGTATGAATGAGGAGGCAGCACAGTTTTCCTGTTCTTCTGTGCATTAACACTTGAAAGAGGACCATTTTCATTTTCATTTGTTCATTTTGGTCTTCTGTTTGTGCCTAGTTTGGTACCAGTATGTAGAATCCACACACATCCATACCGATCACACACTGTGTAACCCCAGATAAACTTGTCCTGAATCCTATGAGACTTCTGGCTCTGAGGGCACAGTTGAGTCAGCATCTTGAAATCACAGCTGGCAGGAATGGCAGCCTTGCCACCAAGATGCAGCCTGAGGTTTTGAGTTTGTACTGACCACTAACTCACAGCTATGATACACTTTCAAATTCACAACCAGTGGTTTGAATTCTATTATTTATCATTCCTCTGCTTATAAAGCATTCGGCTGCAGTAGCTGGTGAAATAAAGTTGCTATCAAAACCCCTGAACCTTCTGTTGCATGTCTGACTTTGGGCAAAGCCTTCTAAATCTTTCCACTCTTATGTAATGAAATGGACTATTTAAAGCATCACACTGTAGGAGAGTCCTCGCATTACCTATGAGCTGATAACAGTTATCAAATGAACAAGTATGCCCAGCTATGCTTCATATTTAACCCTAGGCTATATGCAAATTCAGCGAGTAGGAAAATAACCAATCGATGGAAAAAGAAAGCTCGGGGAATACAGCACTGAGTAGAGAAATAGCCTGTCGCCAGTGTGTGGTCTCTTACCACTGGGAGTGTCACTAAGCACACAGCATGTAAAGACAGAGAGGAGTAGAAAGTGACAGCCCTCTGTGACAGCTGGCAGCCCACCAGACACTGTCAGCTGGAGGATCAGGGTATCACAGCCCATGGCTGGACAGCGTGTTGTTTTCAACAGCAACATCAGCATCAGCTGTGCTTGCCTCTGTCATCCTCCATATCCTAAAATACAACATGCAGGACTGTTTAAAGTCTGAAATGCTTTCCTAAAACAATTTATTCTGGGGTCTCAAGAAGAGCTGTGGCATTCCAGCTGAGAGTTAAGTTCACTGCTGCATGGAGTCGCCTTTAAGCTTTGGGAGTATTGGGAATGAGTGTCATTCCTGTGTATCAACCAAAACTAACACAGCTGCCAAACTGCTCTGAATGCCTGACACGGCAAAGGAAATGCCAGTGTGTATCTCAGGACAGGCATTAGATGCAGGCAACCTGTGGCAGTTGAGGTGGACGCGCGACACACACTAATTCTAACGTAAAGTGCAGGCAAAAAGCATTTATTCCAAGAGCCAATGTTGTATATATACACTTTTGTATGTTTATCATTCATGTTAGTTGTCTATTGGTTGCTCAACTACTACAATAGATTCATTGGCTATTTTAACTACACCATACTATTATTAGTTATCTACAACATAGGCATCCCAAGGATCTAAACAAAATGCCACCTGCAGCTTTGTTGCTGTTTACTCCCTCTATTGTTTTGAATTTCTTGCTTCTCTTGACTAGATTTCTCACAGGTAGAAATGGACCAATGTCAGAATCAGACTCAGACAGGCTTTCTGACCTGCTGTTAATTCCTACAGCAACCCACACTGAGCTCACTCCAGTCACTCACTGGGCCTATGGGATTCTGCAGAGCTCCCTCAGCATCCCTCTGGCACTGTCACACAGCCTCCTGCTGATGGCTCTGACCTGCTCCTGCTCCTGAGACCCTGGCACTCTGGCCCACTGCAGCCAGTCCCTGATGGACTGACTTTCCACCTGATGGGTGTCTTAGGATCACAGGACACTGATGTGGAAGGCATCTGGAAGAGATCTAATCGTCAGAAAAAATGATGCTTACTTTGACTCCTTCGTGGTTCACATTAGAAACTCTGAATCTGAAGTGGCCCAACAGCCAAGTCATCCTCAAGCTGTAGGGGAACTCTTCCAAGAGAAAATAGCGCAGCACTCAAGTTACCAAGATGCTCAAGTTACTCGTTTCTGTTGTACACCAAATGCTAAGACTGAAACCCATTTATTAGCTATCTGACAGATCACATTTTCTTTCTGGAACAATTTTGGGGAAGGAAATCGAATACAATTCTTCTCATTTCAGCTAAACAGGGAAATGCCACACCTAATGAATTTCAATGGCATTCCTGCCCCTGCTGAAAGGTCTATTCACCAAATTTAAAAGATAGGAACCACTGTTTGTTGGAGTAATTTTCCACTGTTCCACCCATTTATTCTGATAAATTTTCTTTCAAGCTGTGATGGGTAAGTATAACAGTCTATCAGAAA
This sequence comes from Oreocharis arfaki, assembly GCA_013398015.1. Classification (NCBI taxonomy): domain Eukaryota; kingdom Metazoa; phylum Chordata; class Aves; order Passeriformes; family Paramythiidae; genus Oreocharis; species Oreocharis arfaki. The sequence continues at coordinate 374,673 of VZRR01009086.1, forward strand.
TAGCATTTGAATCATTGTAATATGCTGCATAATGTTTATTTACCAAATTCTTCAAGAAGTGGGCGTGCATCTTTCCCAGCACACTGTATTCCTGAAGCGTTTGTCGTTTTCTGTGCCATCCGATTTCAGGATCTTTCTGCTTTCACCAGGAGGCACTAACAAATGTGGGCATTTCTCCTGAGCAACATAGATGCATCCAGTGGCTGCTGTTCCTAAATCAATGCATCCAGTATCCATGTGTCGTGGGTTGGAGCACTGATCATGGATGCTCGGACATGGAGCGTGACCATCGCCAAACACTTCTGATCAATATATCCATAAATGGAATAATAACTAGAAGTAAAAGGACCTTTCTCCATAATGTTCATAAATTATGGCAATGTTTCCCAGACTTTTCCCAAGGTTCCCATTCCCACAACCTGCTCCCCACCCCACCTCCTTGCTGTCACACCCACACAGCCAGGCCACAGTTTCTTTGCCTTCTTCCCAGTGTTCCCCAACAACCCCAGCAGCTGCTTTTCTCTCACTCCTTTCCCATTTTTGCACTCTCAGAACTTCACAGCTTCGTTGCTACTTCTCCCGTTGGTGTTTTCAACCAAAGAAAAATGTGGAATAGTAGCTGATACAACATTCACAGAAAATGTTGTATCACAGTTCATATAGGCTTCACATCAGTTTTTAGATTCCTGCTCAGCTCATAGCCCATAGCCTCTGTGAGATCCTCTACCAACAAGTTTCACTGCATAATTGTGAAGTATGAACAGAAGTTTTGATGCCAGTTTTAAACAGTGTCCTGTGATTTCACTACATGACACAGGTTAATTTCTTTTTATAAACAGCATTTGCAAAAGCTGTATCACGAGAAGGAACAAAATTTGTAATCACTCCAGAATATTTAAATATAGAAATATTAGCTCATGGTAGCCTCTACATGAACTTTATTTTGCTGAACTGGTAACCGTCATCTTATTTTTAATAGAATAATTTCTCAATTTAAAGATTAATGTAAGATATTTTAAAATACAATCACAACTCTACTGTACTGGAACAGCATCGCTCTCCTAAAATAATTTAGCTTTCTCTAGTCTTTTCACATTACAGTAGTTTTCATGGACAAAGCTTATGGAGCTGCTCTCTCTATTTTCTTTCTGTAAAGGTTTTTGTCTCATAAACACCCATGGCAATTTGTGGCACCATGTATATCGAGAAAGCAAAAATAAAATCTACCTAACAGAGATGCTGAGTCATAACTCTCCGGTTTTGCAACTCCTGTAGAGGTAAAATTCAAGATGCTGCATATTCAGACCAAACATGACTCTAGTGGGGGATTTCAGGAGGGTACACAGGGCTGCTAGCCTGCCCCAAAACAGGTGCCATCTTGTCTGGGAGAGAACTTTGAGATTTATGGCTGATAAATAAACAGCATTTACAAGAATAATTTCAGGTCTAGTAGAGAGAAATCACACTATCAACATAAAAGGTTCTGTGTATTTGCAAAAGCCCAGATATGAAAGTATATCTTATGATGCAGAATCAACTCTGTGATTACTGCAATAACCTCTGAGCCGATATCTGTTCTCCAAGCTGTTAATCGTCCTGATAGGTAGTAACAAGTAAAAACCCACTTTCCTGTCAGTCCTGTTGTCTCTAAGAATAAAGAATATTGTTTAGTCACTGTTAATGGTGCCAGTCATTATTTTCCACAGCACCACAGCTCACACCGACAGAATAATACTCTGTAGTGTGCTCAGGGTTTAAGTTCATAATCAACATATTGGTTATGTAACAAGTGTGGAGAAATTTCCTTCTGTTTATATTACTATGTAAATCTAAATCAAAAATTTCAGTTTCCTTGAGGATTTTAATCAAAACAACATTTATGTATGAAACTGCTTTATGAGGTCTTTCTTAAAATCATGGCAGTTGATTCCCAATGTCTTTTTCTCACAGCACAGGAGTCTCACTGTTACATCTGACACCCCATCACCTCCTTGACAAATAACGTCAGCAGTGGGCAATGTCAGCATTTGGACTATTGCCTCAGAACTGCCAGAGTTGTGTCCTCACAATCGTCAATGGTTATTTTGGGAGCTGTCAAAACAGGACTGGAAATGTTATAAAAGCATTTGCAAACTACCAAAACCACTGAGTATTTATTCAGATGTAGACTGGAGCAAGGATAAGGGACAGAAGACAGTCAACAGGCAGAGGGTGTATGAGACTAGTTTTACTTTTCATTGAAGAGCTGTACTGTTAAGGAAGTAGGAAAAATGGAAGAATACGTATATCCACCATATTTCAGTGGTAGCTGATGAAATGTTAAAGACTGGCTGCTGAGTTGACAATGTGGGAGAGGAGGACTGTGATGGGAGGGTGGAAAGGCAGCGCAGCAGCTGGGTGTGGTGTGGGGTGTGGTGTGGGGTGTGGTGAGAGGCTGTGCCTGAGGCTATAGTTGCCCAGCAGTGTGCAGGGCTGTGCTCTCTGGGCAAGCCACGCATGGCAGAGGGATGCAAGCAGAGGTTGGGGTTTATGATAATTGCAATGCTTTACCACCCGGAGAAACAGCTCTGGCACAGTCATTTCTGGCACAGGCACTGTGGTAGCGGCTGGGGAATGGACCCCAGGAAGGAGTGATGTCTCACAATCCTCACTCACCCCCACAGCCAGACCAGAGCAGCAGCCCATGGCAGATGTTGGGCCCTGTTGAGCTGGGTGCTGATGACACCCACATGGATTCCAACTGCCATGAAGATTCTTTCACGCTGCACACAGTCCCTGCCCAGGGTCCTTGTGCCCCTGCAAACACCTCCTAATGCAGCCAGGAGCTCTACTTGCCCCTAGCTTCTCCCATGCTGCTGGCTCCTTTCATAGCCCCCATTTCACTTGCTCCTCATTTTCTACCCTGTAGAGCTGTCCCTTGATCTGTCCTTTGGGTTTGTTGTACTTCTTTGTGTGAGTGACACCTTTCACCACAGAGTGTCACAGATACAGCCTTTGAGAAGCAACCCCCTCACAAGCAATGTTTAGCAACTGCTTTTAGATGCAGAGTGGGAGGTGAGATCAGTACATTCCCTATCACCACAACGGGAGGCACTTGCTAGGGAGGGATGAAATCCCTTACACCCTCTAGTGATTAGATATCAGACATTAGTATTTAAGTGCTTGTGAAGAGTGCTTTAATAGAGAAGAGAGGATGGTAGGAAGGAAAATAATGTCACCTTTCCAATAATCTCTATATTTGGACTCTGTCTTTTGCAGAAGCTGAATCATAAACTACTTCACTCTCTGACACACAATTCAGAACATGCTAATAATACTACCTGCAGGTGATAATAGTGGATGACTAAATCAGAAAGCATGGAAGGTGCTAAAGAAGAAGGCAGAGGCTATAAAAAGCTTGTTTGCTGTCACATTATCAAGTGAATCCATGGGATGAAGAGCTCTGCTTTCTTGCCACATCCAAACACAGAAAGGAAATACTTAAAAGATTTGTGTGCATAATGGACACGGGCCAAGTTTTCTCCCAAAGATCACTAGGACTGAAAGCCAGTAATTCCTTCTCACAAAAAGGCAAGAGAAGTGAGGAGCTGGGACCTGGGTTCCCAGCCCTACATACGTACATATGGTAAAGAACTACAGCACCAAGAGTTGCAGCACAGGATACCAGTCCCACCCAAATAGATTTGCTTTAATTTATCATTTTAATTTATCATTATTATTTATCTGTATTACTTTATCATCTCAGAGTCCCAGTTGGACACAAATCCTGCACTCCACTCTCCATGAAAGCTTACCCTCTAGGGGGGCTTAGCTTGTAAAATAGGTCAGGGATGATGAAGCTTTTGGATGGAGCTCTGGAGGGTGTCTCTCCCTGAGTCATCTACCATCATTTTCTGACATCCTGTGAGCAAAATGCTGTGTTCTTCTACCATGGGGGGGGAGTGTGCATAGTTGCACCCATAGCATGAAAGAAAGTACCTGCATTTTAGTCACAGAGTAAGGACATATCTGGTCTTATCAGAGGATGTGCTCCAAGACAATGGGCTGTGCATGCAAGTTTCATCACACACAATTGCTTATACATATAGTCCACGGTGGAGAATGATTGCACTTAGTCACACAGTACACACAGGTCTGCTGAGGCCAGGCCCTGGGACTCCTATCCTGCAGACAGGATACAGTGTGTAGGTAACTCACGGAGAAAAAGGTTAACATGAAACAACAGTCAGGAGTGGGATGGCTTCAGGCGACTACCAGCTGTACTTTGTCAAATTTTTGAAGACTTTGTGGCAAGAGAGAATGGTAAGAAAGGATGTGATTTATTTTTATTTATTGTTTTATTATTTTGTACTTTAGGCCTTTTTTAGTTTCTTGGAGAAAATGGATGTCTAAAGACTGACAAAGCAAATCTCAGATCTAAAACACAGAAAAAATTAATGGACACTTGGTATAAACTGTTTAAATATCTGGTTACAGGAAAGGAAATTTCAACCCACTGTCTTTAGATCTGAGTTCTCTCATAACTCTTATACCTTTGAGGCTGTGTTGTGTTGGAGGCCATTAAGCAGTACTGTATTTTCTCTTGATCAGTTCAGGTCATTCCTTAATTATATTAACTCCTTTCAGTCAACACTTCTCCTTTGTTTTTTTCCACTACAAGAATGTGTGTACTTGTTGGTCCGGTACATCACCAAGACACATGTCCATGCAGCATGAACTTTATTTATAAAGGATGGATTAGACATAAATGTCACACTTCCTTAAAAAAAGTTTAAATTAACTAATCAACTGGTGAAAACTGAACAGTTAATACTATTTACATAGGACAATGCTCACCTTCCTTCACAAAACTTAAAATGAATTCTCACTCTGGAACAAGGACAATGAAATACAGAAGCACACTGATTGCTAGCAGTTGCCTTACAGATAGCAATCCACATCTCTTACGGAATTCACAACTCACAGAACTTACATTTTCTCTGCAAAATAATCTAAATTAGCTCTTTGGCATAGTCATACCAATGTCTGCGTTTCAAGGCCAGTACTGTAACAGACTCAGCCACCCAAAAGCATTTCATCTGCATAATGTCAATGATCCCCCCCACTGGTGTATCCAGCAAGAAAGGCCTGCCCAAATATTACATGTCCTCTGACAATGTCTATACTCATCCTTCCTGCACCTTGACTGAGTGATGTTAGCACTGATTCTATAAAGACAAACAGAAAGTTTGCAACTTAGACAGCATTTCCAAACACTGAGACAAAGACAGTGACCACTGATTTCACATTTAGAGCGTACGAAATATCACGATGCCCGGTGCCATTTTAGAACATGTTTTTAGATTTTCACCTGAATTTCTCAGCAGTGTAATCTCCATTTTCTCACTCCTTTGAAGCACCTTGGCAAGAAAATATCCCCAGAAAGTGTATTGGGAGTGTTTTAGAACCATCTAATCTGCTTTCGTGAGTGCACTTGCCTCAGCTTGAAGCCTACAGCCCAGTCTGCAATTCAGTCATAAAACATCACTGTTCTGGATGAAATAAATCACTTGCAGGTCAGTCCCACCATTTGATCTCTTCAGTTATCCAAGTTAATATCAGTTTCAAGTTTAAATGTTCAGATTTCATTTTACCATCATTGTTAACTCTCCTCCTTACGCTAATAAAACCAGATATATACTTATGCTTCTACTCCAACAGTCCTGCATGATAAAACTATCCAGTGTGGCACTAATTCCAAAAATTAAAGCTCCAACTGAGTTCCTACTATTAAAGAAATATACTTTACAAATCTTCATATAAAAAGCCTACCTGGATCAATCAGTAGCAGTATGCTACAGAACTGTAACAACTCCTGTTGCCCTATGCCAACTTTGATAAATAAGACTTTTAAACCAAAACCTGCTCCGAAATTTACATTTCCTATTTTTGGAATGTACAAAAAGTTTCCTAAAACTTTTCGTTATGAACTTGCATGTGGTCCTTGTCACAGAAGTGCACTCATTGACCTCTCTTCTGATACAAAATGCTTTCCACTCTCTGTGTCTCTGTCAGGAACTAGGGATGACTTCCATCAGAGCATTAAATTAGAAAAGTCACTTCAATGTTTGTAAATATGATGTTAAACTGTCTGATTAGATATCATTCTAATAAACAGCAGAAAATAGTCTTGTTTCTGTTCAGAAAGCAAAGCCTCTCAAAAGTAATTTCATGAGATGGGGGCAGTTAGTGTCTTGTGTCATTCAGGAAATGTGTCTCTTTTCAATTAAATATGCCGTCCAGTTAGGAAGAAAAGTGGTCTGTCCTCTTTGGCATTGGCAGTCTGGAATTCGTCCCGCAGCCGGAACTGCCATTCGTCTTCCAGCTCCAACCGGACCACAGTCTGGCGGAGAGAATTGCGATCCTGGCAAATCACACACAGGGTGGCACCTGAGCAAACAGTTCAAGAGAAATTCACGTGAGTATCCCCTTTGTTCGCAGGTCATCCGCCTCCCACCACCCTTTGGCAAGGACAGCTCCATCACTTTCACATCAGGAGTTACAAATGGGATTGGGAGAAAATTACGCCACTGAGGTAGGACTTGAGGAGAGCTATATTCAACTGCCTATTTTTCAGGATCTTCTTCTGTAACTTGAGGTACCTCATAAGCATCTAGTAGACAGGAATAGAAGCACTTTCTATGCTCCTTAGGGTAGGAAAGGTAAAACTGGCAGGTCTAAGGAAGTGGTGATGGGTCCTGGCAGAAAACCAGACAAAGCCCTACATCCATTCCTATTGTAGCCCTTCTGATCATTACCTTTGTTGAGTGAAACCCTCACTCAGCAAAACCCACAAGTCAATCACTGTGATGGCTGACTAAGCTCTTTGTGCTTTGCTGTCCAGAAATGGTCTAAACACGTCTTTAAAACTAATCACAAATTTTAGTGGTTTTTGGATTAGTAAACTCATGTGCTGGCAACAAAGAATCTGGTCTATGTGGCTACAGACACAGGAAAACCCAGAATGCCACAGAAAAAAAAATCGTACTTCAATAACCAATGCCAACTGTCCTGACTGGCATGCTGATAACTAATTTAACTTGTATGCATGGCTTCCTGGCTTCTGAGAAATGTCCTCTTTAATAGGAAATAATTACCTCACTGGCATTCAGTAATCTAAATGAGAGATGGTAAGGTAAGTGGTAATGCCCAAGACAAAAAAAAATCCTGTGAATATAATAAAAAGAAACAAGACAGACAGTCACATGGTGTTTAATTCTCATGTGATGGGTTACAAAATCAAGTAGACTGCCAGGGGAGATGGAAAAATCCCAAAGCAAACGCACTTTGTGCTACATGATACAAAAATTGACTGATTTATGCAAAACGACTGACTGGTAACCTCTGTTTTAGATGCAACAAAGAACACAGCAGTTTATAACAGCTCTGCCAGTTTCAAGAGGCACTAACCACGGTGCTCTTCTCCCAGTGACAGTTATAGCTGAGTGAAACAAATCCCCAGAGTACCAAATGCCTAAGGTACTAGCAGAAGGATCCAAAAGAAGTTTGCAATGTGACTGTCTGCAACATAAGTGGAAGTCAGTTGTCTCCACTGCTATCCACCATCATAAGGATTACATGGAGTAACTGGGTATTAGGAATAAATTTTAAATGAGCCAGTTTCTATTTCTAAAAATAGAAAATAGATTTTGATAGAAGCTTGTCCATCACCCACTTTCTATCAAAATTTAGAAAACCTCCAAGAACACAGCAGGTAAATGCTTCATGCATAAATCTTCAGTACTCAGTTTTCAAACACAGAGTAAGGAGTTGTGCACATACTCAAGGCATGATGATATGGATCCAACATTCCCTCCCACTCAGAAATCTGCAGAACTTACAGCACTGCTATATACCAGTTTACTACAGGGCAGAGCCAGCATGATCAAGCATCAAATTTGGGTAGGACATATAAAGATAAATATGAATACATGCATATACATATATATGCATATAGATTTCATATAAAATAGATTTTCCCCGTGTTCCCAGAGACCATGTCATCTAATTCTTTGTAATAAAATTACTGTAGCTCACCTTTAAGAAAATGAAACTTCTTCAAAAAGCTAGCTACAACAAAGGAATCACAGAGGTACAGCAGGAGACCACTGAATGTCAAACCAGAGGAACTGATATTCAGAGAATGAGGCCGAGAACTCACGTAGCAAACTGCAATCTGATTGGGAGAGGGTGGAAAAAAATTAACATAATCCAAGTTTCCATATAAAGCTAAGATTTCCAGTATTTGCACCTGATTCAAATTCAGACTTTCTTTCCAACTCCAACTATTGTGAGCTTTATAGTTCCTTCCAAAATATCCTACTACTTATCAACAATATACATAAAGCACAATTCATAACTATGTATTGTTACTATTCATTATTATTACTATCACAAGGCTTGGATGTGATAGAGTTTGAAAGCTGCAGTAAGAATAGCTCCCCACAACCATAATGCTGGGACCTGCCCAGCACATTTTATTTTTATGTGAGTAAATACAGTAACTCTGCAGTCAGACATGAAAAGGACCCTTAGAAATTCCAAATTTCATTTACATTACAATAGGATTACTCAAGTCAGTAAAGTTGTACACATACATGAATGTATGAGGTTTCCTCTTGCCTAGTTTGTTTTTATGGCTACTCTTGAAAACCACCAAGAACTGGGAATATTTACAGCCCTCTTTCAGGATTTATAAATTCAGATTAGGGAATCTTCCACACAAGGCTTTGTTTCCAAAGTGCCACTGTATTACTTAATTGAGGCAGATCCTCATCTGGCATAGGTCAGCATAATTCAGTGGAGGAAGGCTGAACCACAGCAACTGACACTCTGTACCAGTATGCCTATTCCATATTCCTCCAATCCTACTGTATCATATTCCAGCTCAGGTAGCAATTCCAGAATGAAACTGAACTCATTTCATGTGCTAAATGGGCTAGAGCTGAAAGGATGCAACGGATGAAGACAGTAGCAGTACAACACCCTTGCACAGAGTTTGTTTTTCCAAACATGGGAGCAAAAGCACAAGTACTCAAAATGTTCTGGGAGCAGCATACATGGGAAGGTTATTACAGCTCTTTGGAAGGGAAGTTCAGTAAACTCAGTAACACTGAATTTCATTTACTATTCAAGTGAAGAGGTAAAAACAGTCCCCCTCTCCTGAACCACACCACCCTAGTACCAAATTTCTATTGACATATTTGAGCTGAAGTACGACCTTGGCTTTAGATCCAAACTCATCAGAGACAGCCAACAGCTCCTAGGACCCAATGTCAGCTTCTCCCATTCCAGCTGGTTGTCTAGTATTTGATTCTCTGCCTCAGCTTATCAGTCTAAAGTGAACGAAAACATCTGTATATATTTGAAGTGTTTTCTAAGGGTTATCTAGTATTTGTAAAATCCTTTTGTGGAAGAAATTTTCTGTAGGAAGAGCCAAATTATAGCAGATTGAGAAAACACTTCACAGACTATATTAGTATTTAGGACAATTCTGGGATTGCTGTCCATGTACTTTAGTTGAAGCCTCTGACTACATCTCTATGGGACTAAGAATTTGATTTTAACATTATAGGGATGTACTTCATTCTTCAAAGGTTGTGTAAATATTATTAAGGAATACATCAACTAACCCAGCGAAAACAGAGCCTACAAATTTCTAGAGCTACTTGGAGATTGTTTTGTTCATTACCTGTGGTCCTAAGTTAAGGTAACAGTCCACAGATAGCACTGGATGGCTATAATTCTTCAGTGAGAGAGGAAAGAAGCGATGGCTGTGATACTGGAGATACTTCTCAAGGAGCAACTGAGCAGGAGCTGCCAGGAACGTGTGCTTGCTGTCAGGAGCACAAATGTACTGAGCAGGGGAGATTGAAACTGGAGTGTCAGATACCTATGAGGAAAAAATATTTCTCATACAGATCAATCTTAAAATCAAGTTGTACTTATGTGAATTCTCGTTTGTACAAAACGTATCTCTATCCTAAAAATTTAAGTTTTACATAAGAAGTTATTCAGCCAAAAATATCTGCTACCAAAAAAGTTTCAGTTTCATAGAACTATGTTTGTGTTTACAGTCTTTGAGGTTTCTTCTTTGAATTCAAAATATTCCTACGTATGAAGTCACATGAAGATGAGCAATTCTGTAGCTGTAGATAAAATCCACAGAGTGAATGGATATTCGGATTGCAAAGAGACACTATACGTGTTTTTCGAAGTTTTAAAGGAAAATTATTACGGAAAGGTGTACTTATGACAAGAATATTGTGGATTTCAGAAATAAATAACTAAAAAAAGCCCCACGTGGCAGACATACCCCATTACTGGCAACAGATGATGCATCAAAATACCTCAGGTCTCCTGGTTAAAAGGTACTAAAATGGAAAACAGAATTTTAACAACAGTGCAACAGAGGACTCAGTCCCCACCTTAGACTTTATGTGGAAAGATCGTTGTCCTCCTACTGCAATTTGCTTTTTCATGACATTGAAGTGGTTGAACTGACAGATGAGAAGGCCAGCACTGTGGACACGCAAGTTGAAGTCAACATCATCACATGTAAATCTGGAAAGAATAAAATCATAGCAGGTCAGAGGAATCTTTCTCATCACACACTGACAAATACAAGCACTCAGAGCCTTCGATCAGCACCACAGGAAGGACAGGTATCAAACATACTGATCCTCCATCAGTGCCTATCAGTCAGGGAAAGGGGCTTCAGCTTTCTAATAATAAACTAGGCTGGAATCAGTTTGAGAAGATCAGAATGAGGGAGGAAAGTGCTTTAGAGAAGGAAAGAATCAAAAGTATAAAGTGGAAAGGCAGGAAATTGCCAAGAAAAATACCCAGGAGTTAAAATATTTTCTTTGCATTTTACTAAAATAATGTAGTCATAAGAAATTGCTACATACACTACTACCTCAAATACGGTCAAGGAAATTAATTCCTTTGACTTCCATGAAATGGATGAGGCCCTACATTTGGTTTATCAAATGCACAGAAGTATCTGACTACTCATTTTCCCCTCAGAATATGAATATCTAGCAATTTTTGCAATGTTCCTCTATAGAACTAATGTCATTTTACTTTAGAAATGAAAACTATTTGAAGGCAAGGAGTCTAAATACAAGAGAACTGCTGGGACACAGGAACAGATTAAGCAGAATGGGGCCAAACATCCCTGAACTAAATTTGACCCATTTATAAAATATGATGGAACAGAATAAAAGGTAAACTCTTAAAGCTGAATAAATTCAAATACTCTGATCTCTGGAAAATTCAGACTCAGTTCTCCATTTTGAATATATTTATTATAAAGGAAACAGGATGATGTGCAGAACCACCAGATCGACATTCAGGGCTTGAGTTTAAGCGAACTGAGCAATCAGTGCAACAGCCGGCATCAGCGAGAAACATGGCATTCAACTACAGGTTTTTAAAGTTTTGTCTTTGATCTTAGCAATATCTACATGGTTATTTGGCATCCCTGACTGTCACTGTCTCTGTGTTTTAAAATGCACCTTTTTCCTTGCTCAGGCTTGGAATGTCATACAATACTTCACACTCAGCAGTACCCACATACAGGATTACTGTGGGCCTTGCGTGGTTCAAAGACAGAGGCAGGAAACAGGTGGTGTGATGCGGCATTCCTGACATTTTAACACTGTTGCTTGTACTCATATCATTTTGCTTTATTGTCATTGTCTCTGTTTGCCCTTCATACATAATGCTTCATGAGGTAACACAGGCAGCCTGGGAGCATAGTTCTGTACCAAGAGATGCACAAGGGCAAATTTAAAATGCTCTTTTAAAGTGTCAGGCTGGTGACAACAGAAATATAGATCATCTGTTTATTCACAAAATAATGAAAGCAGAATGCTTCCCTGCAGTTATAAGTAAGCTTGGACTTCAAAAGATACCTTCCTGAGTTAACAGAGCTCTTCTGAAAAGCAGTGACTGATGTTCAGTTACCTAAGTGTAGCTGTGTAAAACCATTTTAATTACCTGGGCTATCCCACCTGCCTTACAGATTTCATGAAATCACACAGATTTCATGTCGTACCTGCCAGTGCCATACAGATGTCTCCCGTATTCTAAGGTGCTGAGAGACCAGTTTTAGACAAGTGAATCCCACCTCTAGTGCTATGTCCCTCAGAAACGGGGGGAAAGCCACAGTTTATTTCACCCAGATCAGTGAAATATTGTGAGATTATGAACCTTGTGAATACAGTTCTTGTAACTGTGGTAATACTGTGAATGACAAAATTATAATCTGATATATCCCAAGTGTCATGATAAATGAAAAAGTGGGATTTCTGAGACAGCTGAATGTGAGAAACGACCACCAGTGTGAACAAGACTTATTTATTATTTTCTTCTGATTGTCCTGATGAGCACACATGTGGTATGCTGTAGTGTTGTGCTACTCAGGGTAAAAAGTCCAGATACATATCGGAACAAGATTTGGCAATGCATCGTTCATCCATACATCCCTGTTTCCTTTGGAAAGTGGAGCAGGTAAGCAGACAAGAAGGGAAGCACAGTATTTACCAAAGGCCACTTGGAGAAGACCAATACTGCAGGGCACATTGCTGAGTGTGTCTACCCTGTCATTCAAATATGACTGTTTCATTGGAACTATAGAAATTAATGTCTGTTTCCAACTTCTGGCAGCTTGGGAAGGATTTGAATCACCAGTAAGAAAACAAAATCTGTCTGCATGCCATACACAACCTCCCTAAAAAAACAACAAGAGCTTTTGCAAACCTTCCTTTATTTGGTTCATTATCTCTATTGAAAGTTGCTACTGGTTCACATACCTGTTCTGATTGTACTGTACATTCTGTGTCAGATCCACATTCAGCATAATGAAGTCATGCACATGGCAGCAGGAGAATGGTTCCTTGATCTCAGCACTGTTTGTTTTACTGGACCATTTCCTCATCCCAATTAGGGCATAATGAGTGACATCGGGAGTTGCTTCAATATGTTGCAGAATTTGCTTCAGGGAAACATTCCTTTCAGTCCACGTATAGTTACTACAATAATTATGAAAATGCATTAATTTTAAAGTATATAGGGAACATTTGGAATCTCTTTCAGCTGAAGAGCAATTCTTAACAGTTAGAAGTTGTTATAACTTCCAGGTACATAACTCCAGTGTTGTTTTACTTCACTGTATTTTTTTGTCTCTCACTCTAGTTAAAATTAACTGCTGCTTATGTGGTGGGGACTGGTATGACAGATCTGAAACTTAGTCTAGATCTCTCAAAATATTCACTCAGATACATAAATCTTTAAAGTTACCTAGATAATATTCCAATGAAACTTAAAGGGTTGCTGACTTGTGCCATAACTTAAGTGCAAAGTATCAAGATCTTTCTAGCCCACCCCTAGAGTCCATAAATCTCAGTTTTCATTGAGTTTCATTCTCTCTGAAAGTTTGTTGTAAATTCTGCATGGCATTGTTCATGGAATAGATAAAAATATCTAGCACAAACAATATTCTAAAGTAACGAAAACAAAAATACTAGTTCAGTTGTCAGTTCAGGGATCTGGGGAGCTTATAAAGGAGCCACACAGACTGGGACTGACAAAGGAGCTGAGGGAAATCAGTTGCACCACTTGCACAGAATTTTCATTTAGATTCCCTAGAAAAATTTGATGAAAAATGTACATGTAAGCGTCCATGTTGTTCAGTGTATCAGGGAGTGTTTACAGAGTCTGAAATCTGCAGTCCAAGTAACTCTAGCTTGGACAGTGATGGCTGCAGGGCACATAAATCCTCAGGGGACAGGAATGGAAAACAGGCACTACACTGTGCTATGCAAAGACAGATGCCTAGGTAAGTACTCTCCTCAGGCAAACATATTTCTCTGCTTGTACAGGGTAGAAGTTGTAGTATAGCAAACATAATTTCAAAATTACACGCAGAGAAAAGTTAAAAGAGATAGCTGGAAAAGCACATATTACACGATTTACCTTTTCCTGTCTCCTGAAAAATCAACTTCTACTGCATTCCACATAACACAGGAGTCATCCGAAATTACAATGAAAGGCCAAATATCCTGGGGTTTTATCCCCAGCTCTTCCTGCCGATTCCGTTCAAGCTCCAAGTTATGATAAGACAACTCTTTTATCAGGAAGTGTGCAGCACCTGAAACCATGGGCATAAACCATCAGAATAAAAGTAGGGGCAGAAATTGTTTACTTTTAACTCGGAAGCCTTTTGAAGTGAATATTTCTGCAGATAAGGGTATGAATCACTCTGGAGATTTTTACACCCCAACATCACTCAGAGCCCAAAGCCTTGGCTTTGTCCCTTGCCAAGCAAGTGACTTAAAGAACTACATTGGGATGGATGCAAAACGAAGTTTGACTTCCGTGGTAAAGATTTGCTAGTGTCTTAAGGGTTTAGTAACTATTTATTTTAACCTGACAAATATTTGTGTCCACTAGCATCTCTTAGTGCAAAGAGTTAGAGATGTTGGCTGACCAGCTGAATGACATGGGAAAGTGTCCCTGATGATCTACTTCGAACAATTGTCACTACTGCTGTATGTAAGTTGTTCCAGCAGCACAAGCAACGGGCTGAATACTTCACAGGCGTTATATTAGCAGAACCTACCTAAGGGATGTACCCAACCAGAGCATCACTGCCCACACAAATAATACACAACTTATTTCCACAAGGAAACAGTCAGTAAGTCCATCTGAGTTAACACCCTCAGCTTCTTTCAAAGTCAATAGAAGACAGTTAAGTATTTCTAGGGTGCAATTCATTTAGCGTGTTTTAGGTGTCCTGGATTAAGAGAAGTGTATCTTCAGCTGTGACACACTGTCTTCAGAGGGAGTCCAGATCACCAGATCAGACATTGTAGCTGTAAGGTGTGTGTCTACCTTTCACTGTTGAGTAACAACACCTCAAGGGTCCAAGTTGCGTGTCCACATTTTTTAGAACTTTTTGTTATACTTACCTACTCCAGCACTGTTGAAAATGCTTGGAAGAACAAGCATGATGTGGTTGGGCCAATACTTCTTATATATGGCCATTTCATACTCCTTGACAACTAAAACATGCAAATGACTGGCTCCATCCATTGCATGATATAAATTGAAAAGCCCATGTTCATGACGACCAGTGGTGGGAGTAAAAGTGGGGCTTTTTATGTAATCTTCACTCTGCAGGTAAAAAGAATTGTGAGCTTCTGTTTTAATCCAGAGAGAGAAAGCAGAAAAAGATTCTTCAGGAGAATAAACCAGATCCACTAACACTAGACAAACCGACACATTTTAGATTTCCTTGATAGGAAAATAAACAACTTTTATAAGAGCTAGAAAAAAGAAAACTCTATCACTTGGCTTGTTTGACTGATGAGAGTGTGGCAAAATGGACAGGACTGCTAACCTGCCAAGTGCACATGTACCTTGAGACTAGATCTGGAAAAGGATTTAGGTCCATATAAGACAGTAAGAAACACCTTACTCCAAAACTACAGTACAAATCTTCTGACTGGAGCAAGTGAATAGAAAAAGAACCAAAGGATCAACCTTGATAATGAGCAAAACAAAGAGTTTATTGGTGGCTCGACAACTTTTTTTCATGTATCCCATTCTGGGAGAAAATACAAGCTTAGTATAAGGACATCTTCATTGTCTCTTGACAGTAGGAGTTGTAGTATAGAGAATACTAATTCAACAAATTTTGAAATTGGCAGTGTCTCTCTCCCATATATGGCCATAATTATAAATAAAAATATCCACCTACCTTATCTGTGACTAGTGGTAGCCTCATGCTTTCCAATTGTCTTCCTGGTTGGCTAAAGACAAAATGATGCTCCTTCGATTTTGGAATGATAAAATGCAGCTGGATCTCTTCTCCCAGCATAGAATACGAAAAGGCAAATGCATGCAGAGTGGACTCATAAATCTAAGGATGGGAAAAATATGATAATCCCAGTTAAAGTCAAACTACAAGGTCTCAGTGTAGTTTATATACATTTAAAAAATTGCTAAACAGATTACAGTCACTTACTGTATGGCATTAGATTTTACTTCATTATTCATAAGTGTTAAGTAATATCCCCTAGGCTAGACCTCACACTAAAAAAAATACATATTAAAGTGTTCCCTCTTTTGAAACCATTGTTTCAGCTTCATCTTGCAGATGGTACCAACATAGGCTTCTCTTGGCTTTCAGAAATAACTGACACACAAAAACCAGTATTTGCATTGCTGACACCTTCTTCCTCATATTGTAATAGGCAGGAAATTAGAGAGTTACTCTCAGTAAGAGCAAGTCATACACCACACATAAACTGCTCTGTACTGGACTATTCCTGTATCAGAAGTAGCACCTGTTGCAGTCACACAGGTGCAAAGTTTACTGGGAAAGTAGTTTTAACATGCAGACCACAGCACTGAATAAACTAGTGTAAATGACACAAGGATCAGTCCTCTGATCTCCCCAAACCTGCAGCCTAGTCAAAGCAGGCAAACCTCAAGAAATAACAAAATCTGAAAATCAGCTGTCTGTGTACACATACACAACTTCTAAGCCAATTTAAATACAGTGAATGTACACAAACTGTGTGTGGGTTATGTCTGCTTCAGCTTCTGATCTGCAGAGTAACAACTGGAAATCTTTACCTGGTACCTGGGATTGAAACCCATATACTGATGACACTGTTCACAGTGATGGTAGGTGTTATATGCTGCGTACTTGGACAATCTCATCCTAGTTGTCTGGCGGCATGTGTACGTATCTTCCTGTCTCCTGCTCGTTGATCTTTCTATTAAGAAATGAAACAAAGTAAATGTAGCATATATTCAAGGCTAGAATGTATTCTCTTGTGACAGACTGTTTCTGCCACTGAAATCAGCTTCCAGGAAAAATGGCAATATAAAACACGTACAAAACAAACTGTGAATTCATTCTGAGCACAGTATATTTTATACATTGATTTGTACAGCAAAGGGAACTACAAAGAAATATCTACAAATTCACGACTATGATAATTCTGCACAGATTTCACATAAGGCTGAGATGTAAGCAATGCCTGATCATTAAAATTTTCATTGTTGCTTTTATTGGTTGAATGCTTACAAAAGCAATACATAGTAAAAAAGGGCCTTATGGCATCTGCCATTCTGTGACAGACATTGCAGTAGATCATGTGAAATGAATTTGGCAATTTAGTGATGTTGCTCCTTAGTGTATATCCATATTTTTCAAAGGGTCCCCTTTGTGAGAGACTGAGAGAAGAGGAGGTGTATTTTCTCCTGAAAAGGACTTCTGTTATTTCATCTTTCACTCAGATTTCCAGCATTAGATCGGGTTACTCAAAGCTGTTCCTTGTCATGTTAAGTTTTAAAAATCACCAAGAGTGGAATTTCCATGATCTCTCTGGGCAACCTGCCCCATGGTTTGACCACTTTTATTCTGAAAATGTTTTTCATACTATCTAATTGTAATTTCCCATATTGCAACTTGTGTCTGTTGTCTCCTGTCCTTACGCTGTGTATCTACAATAGTTTGTGTCTATAAATTCCCATTAGGAAGTTGAAGACAGCATTCAGATGCACCTGCTAGACTTCTCCAGATGAAACAAACCCAATTCACTCCAATTTTCTTCATATCTTGGTGGCTGCTCACAAGCCTCACTTCCCTACATCAACATCTTTCTCATATTGAGAAGCCAAAAACTTGACAGAACACCCAGACGTGGCCTTAGAGTTGCCATCATAGAAGAATCATCACTTCCCTTGACCTGTTGCTAGATTATTAGTAAGACATTAACCCAGTGGAGAACTGGTGACTCATGTTCAAATCGTTGTCAACCAGGACCATCAAGTCACCTTGATCGAAGCTGCTGTCTACAGAACTGGCCCCAGACTTGTACAGCTGAAAAAAATGACCCTATGCCAAGTGCAAGGGGCACGTTTGGTGAACTGTTCAACAGGGCCCTGTTCCTGAGGTTTCTTCCTGCAGGTTCCACTTCTCCAGCCTGCCAAGGTCCTTGTGAATGGCAGCGCGACCTCCCTGCTACCCAGTCCCATCGGCTTGTGTATGTCCAGCTGGCTAATTCACACATCAATACTCCAGGAATCTAAATCTGGACATGATCATCTCATGCTTTCCAAACCTAACCTAAAACCTAAAAAATATACCTATAGACATTTTTAAGTACATAACTAACTTTACCCACATAAACCACTTCATTTCTACAGAGCAGGGCAATCCTACTTCGTAAAACCATTCAAATACACAAACTTAATGTGGAATTAGAGCTTTTTTTTAGTGAAAGACTACCCATACAACATTCTGTAAGTCGTTTATAAGGGTCACACTCTGGTACTCCATCTGGAAAACTTGAAATCTTTTTTCACTATTACTTAGTCAAATGCAATTCTGATATTTTAACTCTGCTTAAAAGTATAACAGGATTCTCACATTAAAAGCAAATAAATACATAAATGTGTACCAATCTAGATTTTTAAAATTCTAACCTTCACTGTTTATAGTCTGAAGCTTTGAACAAATCAGACTTGCATCTTCGTATTTTGGATCATGGATGGTGTAGTCAAAAGGCATCTTCTTAAATGTCTCCAAATCTGGCCACGTATCTCCAGGCTGATGGTAGTATTGATCAGATTCTTCTTTTATGTCTATGATATTATTGAAAAATAAGAATTCAGAATTTTTCAAAGCTCTTTATATTGCTATAGATGGTTTTGCTGTACCTATTATTCCTGCTTCATTTTTTTCCTTTCATTAATCTGATGACACAGCACCATTATGCACCAAGAGGTAAACCTTTGCACAAATGTACCTCACACCTCAGCACAACTCTGCCTTTTAAAAATTATCTTCATGTCCTGCCTGAGCTACAGAAATACATCTGGAAACACAGAGGAGTAAAACGCTGTAAATAAAGCAAGTACGGACTAAAACAAGGTATTAGAGAGCAGAAACTTTCTTCCCTCAGGTAGTCTTGTGTACTTAGAAAATATTACATTGCTCCTCATGGTACAAATCTGCCAAAATTTCAATGATTCCTTTTATATACTTTACCATAAAACTTCATTCCAATTCTACACTGAAAACCAATGGCTGGATATCATTTAATATACATATATGCTATTGATCCCTCTCCACCAAAACCAGAGGTATGTTCTTTGCTTTCAGAGGAGATGACTAAATTTTTAATGATGAATAAAATAATAATTCTTAAGTATCAGTTGAAGATCACAGAAAATTTTTCTTATAGTATTTATATAATGTAAAGTAATCGCAAATGTGAATAGGATAGAATAGGCATAGAATATACAGACAACTATTTTTCAATTTAGCATAACGATTTTCTATTGTCTCCAGAATATCTTTATATCAGCAACTTACTAATGTTGATTTCTTCCTCATCATAAACATCCACTTCCGTCAGTCTAATCAGCATTCGGGACAAAATACTGAGGAACTGCAGATAGGCTCCTGTTTTCCCTATCTGTAAATACATAAATCAGAAAAAAACAAAAGTAAACTTTTGCTTTTCACCATGTTAATTTTCCACAAATCTGGACACTGTGGGGAAAATGAATATTAATGTTCATATTCAGTGTTTGGATATCTTTGTATTTGTATATTCCTTGGCACAAATGAAATGCTTAATGCTCAACAATTTATTGTCTCTATGCAGGAGCGTAGCTGGAAAACGCATTTTATATCACAGGTCTAATTACAGGCCCACAGACAAGAATTTTCTCTCCTAATGTTATAGCTTCTATACAGGCAATGAATGATTTACAAATCCATACAAGCTCATAAAATGTACAAAAACCCTCTTTGAATGACAAGATAACTAAAGAATTACCCCAACCCTTTCATTTCCATACGATTTACCAGTACACTGCCTGCTGCTGAAGTGCGGTGACTATCCTGAGGAGTAAAAGTGGCACCACATCCCTGGGAGAGCTTGTGCTGGGCACTTTCATTCCTGAAGGCCACAGTATATGCAACAATGTGTTGTTCCACCTCTAGTGCTGAAAATACATTATTTCCCTTCCAATCTTTTAAAATTACCTTTTAAAAGTCCATTTAAAAATTATCTTAAGAATATAACTTCCTCCTTCCTTTTTTACCCCATCAACACACTGTATGAATTTTCTCTTCATTACACCAAATAGTATTGCTGGAAGGTATAAGCCACAGCCAATTATCTACTCAATGGATTTTTCTGTCTTTCACATGTAGTTTGCTGAAGATAACATCAAGTAAGTCAGGCCAGATCTAAGCAGGCAGCTTTACAGACCATGATTGTGTGTGTGTCGCCTGTGCAGGGGAGATTAACATGTAGATCAGTTACAACATATCGTGCAGCAACTGTTTGATTTCACAAAGTGGCATCAGATTTTGGATTAAGTCTATATTACTACTGAATTGAAAACCCAGCTTCGCTTCCATTACTGCTAGGACATGTCAGAAGCCTAGAGTATTGAATTGCTAACCATAGTATTAAAGTTACTACTTTCCATCTATGCCAAGAAAAATTTTCATTTTCTCTCAACACTTGAGGAAGGGAGGCTTTAAATCTGAAGCAAAAGATCATACATTTGTTTTGGTCAAAGCTCATTATCTGTTGTTTTTAACATATCAGACTGCAGCTTGAACAGTTGCTTGCAAAGGGTGGATAAGGGTATCATTATCCCTGTTGAGAATCAAATGTCAGCACACAACTCTCTGTCATACCAGAATAACACAGAAAGAAAAGTGACTTTGAACGGAGGAAAGGACAGCATGGACTATAGTCAGCCCGGGGACCAGATGTTTCTAACTCCCAGTTTTGTTTTTTATGTAAAATCCATTGAGACTAATGAGGATTTTTCCTCTGACCCTGGAACAAGGTTCTAAACTTGGCCGCAGTGGCTACTGATTGAGGAGCTAAAACAAAACCATCTTATTTTCCCACATCTGAGGCAAACAAAGAAAATACTTTCAATTGCTTTCCTCATGTCTGAGATTACCTTTTTATTCCCTGATGAAAAAACTCTTTTAAAGTGCCTCTGATATCTTTTCATCAAACACAGGGTAGCCTGACAGATTAACAGTTCCCTAATTTCAAACAAATGAGAGATCATTTATCAAAAGTACCCCTGTCTCCTTGATATCAGATATCTATATAAAAATTATTTTTTAATCCGTTTGAAGTGTATACTTAGAATTGTAAACAGAACAGGCTGAATAACCTTACTTTTTCTTTTTGATATGCATTAAAATTTTATTTTATCAAACTCATGTATTTTTCTTTCCTTGGGGGTCCAGTCTTTGCCAGTGGTTTTCTACAATGTATGGGGGAGTGATGAGGCTACTGCTATGTGGTGCTGAGATGAAAAGCATCAGTCAACTGGCTAAAGTGTACACAAAGCTGTAGTGTCATGAGTCAAAAATCCCGGAAAGCACAGGATGACAAGTGCTAAACCACTAAACTGAAATATATGCACTTATGTTATTGCATGCATCAGACCATACCCCATCTCATTATCTGTCACATTAAAAGTTAATTCAGTACTGTGAGCTTTAGGAACTGCTAGATATGAGCAATGCTGTATGTAAAAAGTTGTTGGCAATTTTCAGAAATTTTTATCTCCACGTTTTCAGAACGTTTCCCTGCCAGGAAAGAGATTGGGCTGAGCACATGCAGCATTCATATTTGGACTCCATTCCCTAGCACATTTGCCTGCATTTGCTGCTGGAGAAATGAATTGGTGAAAGAGAGAACACCTTTTCCAGGTAATGTTGAGAAGCTTAAAAAAAAAAAAAAAACCAAGAAAAGAATGACTTCTCATTTACAATGAGCATTTACTCCACAAGGGAAGAATCTTGAACAAGTGAATTTGTGGCATGCCCAGATAGCTAAACACACCTTTAAAAGTAATTATACTGTTTTTTATGTGTACCATCTCTAGGTAAATGGATAGCACAGGGAGTCTTTCTTTGTTTGAAAATACTGAATAACTGTCAATAAACACAACTTCCACATCTCTCCAAAGAGCCCCTGCCCCATCTGTCACTGCCCCTTTTTCCAAGAATTTGTGCACTGTAAGTAGCTGCAAAGAGATCCTGCAAGCAGGATATGCACACCTTTGAAGCATAAAGCCCCACATCTGCCCATCCTCTATCTCCCAACTGCAACAAATAGGAGATCTGAAAAGAAATTTTAAAGTGGATACCTGAGTGATCTGCAGCTTTACATGGCTTTAGGGAAGCCAAGCGCAATGCTATGCTGGTCCTAACTAGTGATTCTGGGCTAAGCATGATATACTAACACTGACAACAACTGGTAAGGAAGTACTCTGAGCAAGGTGTTTTTCCCCATATCCTGTCTTTGCTCTGGATGCCGAAGTTGCATACAGATTAAAAGACTGAAGGAACCTAGAACTGGGCTGCATTTTTACAACTCCTGAAACAAAATGTACATGAGAAGTGCTGCTATGACAAACAGCTCTACTTTCCAGAAAAAGGTTCCTCAAATATGTGGCAGTGCTCAGTGCTTTGTAGGACAAGGCACTCGGGGGGCAATATTCCCAAATAATGGAAGTATTACTCTAATTTGTTTCTGTCTACCTGACATTGGAAGACAGAAGTCTGAAGAATCAGACTTGGAAGAAAAAAATCCCAGAAGACTAAGAAGTGAAAATCTCAAATCTTGTGAAAACTGGTGACAAGTAAGGAATTTGGGGCCTGCAGAGGTTTAGGGTTTTTGTTTTTACTTTCATCCTTAGTGCCAGGGATCATTTGGCCCATAAAATACTGAGAATATGCTTACCCTGCAGCTCTTATTTCATGAAGAGTGTAGCTATAGCAAGAGGAAGGAATATGAATTCAAATTCTTCTCCGCAGAAAATTCGAGGTATGAAGGTCTAGTTTTTGCATCAAAGACATATATTACCAAAGAGGAGGGGAAAGCTCTCCAAAGATTTTGACCACTGAACTCTGCTTGCCATAAATATCAAGGACAGGGTGCAAACCAACTAAGAATCTGAGAGAACACTCCAGTCAGTTAAACTGCATGCTTGCCTCCATGCACATTCACGGAATGACATCGAAAAGTGCTGCTGTAGAAGGTGTAACAGTAATGAGCTTCCTTTTTCAACTTGTTCCAGATGCAGGACACCAGGACCACCAGAAGTACTTTATTATTATTACATGTTGGTATAAAGTATCATCTGATCTCAGGCTTCACATTCAGAGAAATACAGCTAAAGGGGAAATAATTCCATAAGGTTTTTCTATTTTAATTTCCAGGTGAGACAGTTCTTCACATACCATTATAGTGGTTTTCAAACTGTGGCCTGTGAATCAATGCTGATTTGCAGAAAACCTGTTGATGATCCACAGACAGTTGGTCAAATGTTGATGGCTCTTCTCCTTGTTTCCACATGCTATATTCTTCTAAAACACAGCTAATAATAGATATATTAAATATTTGCCTAATATTTTTCTTACATAAGCTGAATGGTATATACACCCATTTGTAATAATATTTTAATAAAAGTAGAATAATAATACGGGCAGCAGTTTTCTTCTTCAGGAAGTGTCTTAAGACATGCTTGCTTCATTCCCTGGATGTGGTGCCATAGGACTGAGCTGTGCTCACCTGCAGCTTCCACGCTTCAGGAAAATGCTAGTTTTAAGTTGTAAAATGCAATTAAAAAATAAAGGTACAAAACCTTGATTTGCAATTTGGGGAACTTTAAGATGAGTGTTCTGAAGAAAAAATATTTGAATGAATTTAGAATTCCGCATAGGCATCTGCTCGGGTGCACCAGGGAACGAACATGGAGCCATAGATACGATACATATTGCGCATGGTGATGCATGTTAATTATGCTCACTAACCAATAGCTTCACTTTGATCATGTGACCTAATTTACAGATAAATTACTCCATACCTACCCAGTTTTTTGCTGCATTTTCTAAAGCCTATTGTAAAACTAATGCATTTATTGCCTTCTAATTGACTTAACTGTCATTGTAAACATGTATCAAGGCTTCCAGCAAAATATTTTGACCAGCATATAGAGAAAAATGTCTCCGTGAGAGAAGAGTGAGCATATTTTATTACTGATTACCCTGTCAGTGAGAATTGTAATTTTGATTCTCTAATATGCCTAGTTTGCTTCCTCTGTTGATTTAGTATTTTTCATTTTAACCAGCAAATTTCTTCCTGATTTAAATTTCAGTAAAGGAATAAAAGACAACAAGTACTTCCTAATTTTTGGGAAGTCTTATGCTTTGGCTGAAATGTTACCAACATTCAGATATGAGCTGTCTAATAATTGTTTTAATTTCTGCCTACACTTCTTGATGCAGTAAGTGTTAAGTCCATGTGAAATGTTAGTATTGTCAAAAGTAATGAATAAAACCTACTTCAGGAAGCAAAATTATTTCTTCCCAAAAGAGAAGTGTAATTCTAATTTCTGCATATTTTATTGCAACTATTCCCTTCAATAAACACTGTATAGTTTTACCTAAACTAATAAACAATCCACATAATTTTAAAGCTGTTTGTTTGGTTTACAGGAGTTTTTAGTACTTTGGGAGGTTAAAATAGTAAAGGTAGAAAAGTTGCTGGGTTTTTCCATGAAACTGGAAATAAATTAGAAATTTCCGTGGAATAATAAATGGAAAATACCATTAAATTAATATACAACCCTATATTTTTATACTTAGGAAGAAGACAGGATACTCCAAATTTGATGTGCATGAATTTGTATTGTGTGAAACAGGTATATTCTTCAGAAAGAAATGAGGAATATAAAATGAATAAACATATGAAAAGCATCCTTTACGAACTAATCCAACTGTAGGACCCAATGCAACACTAGGAAATAACCTGCATTGTGAAGACAGGTGAAAAAGAGATGGAGTTTCAAATAAAAGAATTGTTTTCAAGGCTGAAATTCACTGCTGTACAGAGGGTCAACAGGAGTCCTATTCCATACTTGGAAAAAAACAGAAAGATTTGGTGTGGTGAATACCACACCCTGGAAGGCAGCTGATGAATAAACAAGCTGCCTGTTTAATTATAGTTAGTTAAATTGCAAGTACCAAGTGTGTGAAGCACCAAAACCTTCTCACAGTGTGTAGCATGCTCTCAGAAGTCTCTGAATGATTCTTCTGAGAACAACAGATTTACATTTGTGATCCAAAAGCAAATTAATACCAATAAAATACACGTTTATTGCCTAATTTGGATGTTTAGGGTGGCTTTAGGAATCGTATCTCTATGGGGTTGGATGCAAATGCAGTATAAAATCCTAACAGAAATTGTTACAGTCTGTCTTTTTTGGGGTTTTTTTCAGATTAAAATGAACATCTCTCTCCAGATTGTATTCATTTTTATGCTGCAGGTGACTATGAAATTCAGTTTCTTTATCACATAACACCTCAATATTTGGCAAACGTTAACTATTTCACTCAAAGGAACGGACAGTGAAAAACTCATCATCCGGAATATTTCTGGAATCCTTTATGAATCAGAGTAACATCTGTGGGAATTCCCAGTATGAAAAGCTCATTTATGATCTTTCTACTCTGCTGCACCATAAATTTAAGTATACAATTGAATACAATTTAACAAATAGCAATATGCAGTTGCTTTTTGCCATGGATGGGCACAGAAGAGTGGATGACGTGGCAAGCTAATTCAGTAACTATCTTTAGATTAATTCTTTGGGTTGATGTTACAATAACTGGAAACATCTTTGTCTTGGTTTACATTTATCCCATTTGACTTCTGAGGTTCACAGGAAATATATCTGCTCTCAGTAGGCACAGTACCTCTTCCTATCTTGTTACTTCATACTTCAGTAAAACATGAGAGGCACATCACCTTTAGCCTGTAACATGAACTTAACTAGGAGATACCTTGCTCAAAGATAAGTGCTAAACATTCCTAGAGAATTTAGATGAGAATTAACTTCTTACACCTAGATCAATTTCAATGTATCTTCCCAAAGTAATTCAAAAACTCCTGGGTCAGCTACACATCTTGTTAATATGGCTCTGCTACTTTGAACTGGCCTTCCTGCATGTATTATTTACAACAGCTTCTATTTCTGTCTGCTGTGCAAAGGAAACAAAATAACTTAATTACAAACTCCCATCTGATTTCAGATTGATCATAAGAAAGTGGCTTTGTTAAGATCTTTGATCTTTATTTATAATGTAGATGCATATTCAACTTAAACAAACTGAAATTATACATGAAATCTATCTCTTGAGAAGCTATCTTTAAAACATTTTAATGGAGAGAGACTGACAGAAAACGAACACTGCTGCAGCTACTCTGTACTGGAACTCAGGCCAAGAGTAAAGAAAGGAAGATATTTTTTATTAGAAGGGATTAGGCAATAAAATAGAAAAAATTTACTCTCCACAAAAAAAACACCCCTTCAAGAATGAATAATAATTACAAAATATTTTTTCTGAGATTATGAGAAAATTTTAAAAAATAAATCAATGATAATACCTCGTTCTTTTTACACACCTGTGGTGGCCCACTCAGCAGCAGCCTCCTTGGGTGAAAGGTGTCCATTCTGCCCTCATTTCTGTTGTTGTAGTCCATATGGATTGGCTTGGGAACCGTCCATTGCCGGTAGTACAGAGACTGCTCCGTGCACGTCATCATCTTACTCATAAGAGGACGAAAAGAACTTGCCCACATAACAGAATGGTAGGGCAAGAGAGAAGAGGATTTGGGAAGTCCACTGCTGTCTGTAGAAGTAATAATGTCATAAACCAGTTTGGGCAGGAAAACTATGGGAGGCTGTTTTGATGCTTTCATCATGGAGCATTGAGAAGTCTGTAGGATGAAGGAGTTGTGAGTAGGTGCAGAGGAAGAAGAAGAGGAGGAGAAAGGTGAGGAGGATGACGAGGTGATGGAGACTTGGGCACTTTTTATGTTTTGTTTCATATCCATCTGTTCAGTTACTGGTGGTAAGTGTTTGCTGATTGTTGTTTGTGCCCCCTTGTCTACTTTCTGCTTCTGCCTTTCATAGTTAGTTGTTTCTTCAGTGCTGTTGCTTAGGGCTTGGGGAGGAGATGACTCAGTGCAGAATGCTGTAACTAAAAGAAAATTTGTATTTCAATACAGTGCAACTCTCTCTGCTAGTCAGTGCCACAGTTAAACAAAACACAACAAATAATCAGCTGGATACATTGTCCAGCAAACATTGCAATCTTGCTCCTCTTCTTGCTTTGACCTTCCTCGTACAGGAAGCCATAATGAGACTAGTTTGGAGTATTCACTTCAATGCAGAAAGGGGCTTTCAAAGTACCAAAGTGCATAGGAAAGATGTTAGTGATTGTCCTATCCTCTATTTCCCACATACATTCCTTGCTTAAGGTGTTCACCATATATTTGAATCACTCAAGACAAATACAAAATTACTGAAACCATTGTTTAAGAAAATTTAAGAAAGTAAGTATTTCCAGGCTATTATCCCACCACACCACACACGTCTACACAGGCTGACATCTAAAAACAGTCCTCTGAGTAAGCTCTGCTCTGCCACCCATGTCTGTGTCACTGCAGCACTTAGGCTGATCTAATAAAACCTGGTAGCTCTCAAGTCCCTGGTGCTACATAATGCGTTAGTGCATTCATACAGCTTTGGGTCAGCTCAGAGAACATACTGAGCTCAGGAATGTTGGCTGTGAATATGTGATGTAGATACAGCCCAAAGATAATTGCTGATTTTCTGAAAGCTGTATATTTTTACCCTATGTATTTTAACTATGAAGATTTCTTGAAAGTTTAACACGTTAAGTGGTTCTGAGCATCTTTAATGCTTAGTGAAAGAGGACACACTAATATCTCATAGTCTTCAAAGTAGACCGAGAACTGCTTGTGGAACCAGTCTATACAAGGTATTAGAAATATCTGCCTAAGGCTGAACATAGATTAAACCAGATTTCCTCTCATGGTGAAAACAACTGTCCTGGTTCACAAAAAACCCCCACATTTTGAACGAACAAAAGTCAATAGTTTCTCTTGATTTCAAGAAATAGTAAGATATCCTCCATCTATCAATCTAAAGTAGTCAGTAAAGGCCATTAACAATAAATACAAAAGTATCACCAGCACCATGAATGGCTGCAAGTAACACCACAGTGACATCCCTCAAAATACCAGTATCCAAGGGCACAGGAAAAAAAAAAAAAAAAGACAATTATTTCTTTAGAAAACTGAGGGTAGAGAGGCATGGGCAGGCCACATGGACACTGTAAAAATGATAAGCAGCCCAACTCCAAAGAAGACAAAACATCTTGAAAATAAAAGTGATGAAACTTATTCAAAGTTTTCAAGATTTTTTTTTTCCTTTTGCAACCACCACTATGCCTGTAGAAAAGAAATCACAAGCCAAATATGCATGGCACCATGTTGCAAACCACAGTAAGATCAAAAAGAATTTACTGTCACTGACAAAAAACCAGTATGTTTTAAAAAGCTTCATGACGTTGCAAATTTTAGGAAGTTATGGTACAACTTATACTGCACACTTTTATTCAATTCTCCTCTTAATATTATCTACATTAAAAGAAAGAAAAGCTATCAGACAAAAGAGTTGTAGTAATTCTCAACATTCCCTCATGCTTTCTACATCACTGTGCAGGTTAAAAAGAAATTGTTTTAAAAATTATTCACCTTGAAAAGAGCTTCCAGTGTAAAATAATGAGTGAACATTCCAGAACAAAATGAAAAAGTTAAAAATACCAATGAGAAGAAGCATACTTTTTCTTCATCATATTAAAAGAAAAATTAAATGCGAAGTATGTTTTTTCTTCATAAATTGTCATAGCTTCAGTGAACACACCCAGTCATCACAGTATTAACTGAGGATTTATACCTCACTGTCACATAATAAAGAAGCGCCTAATTTGGGCACCCCATCACATGACAATTTTTCAAGCAAGAAAAGATCCTATTTCCTATATTTCAGAAGTCTAATCCCTCTATTTTTCAGTCATCTTAAGTGATCTCATTAAAAGAAGCCTTATCAAAACCTTTGTGATTAATGCCTTTTATTATTTATCTAATAAGCTAAGGTCTCTCTTACGTCCTAAACTTAAATTAACAGAGACGATCTTATGGTCTTACTGGAAGCTTTTGAAGAGAGAGATGAAGATGCAGAGTCATGGGAACGTGATCTTTCTCTTTTCATAGGACTTCTCTTTTCTGAAGTAGAACCTGTTTCATGAATGATAGTAAGGGAAAAAAAAATCAAAATATAATTTAGGTAAGCCCGTAAGTCACAGCTATATTGTCAAAGTAAGGAATGGTACACAAGGGCTCATGTGGGATATGTCCTCACATCCTGACATTGTTTTCAGTATCAAGAGTATCTGTTCCTACCAAACAATATTGGATCAGCCAATGGTCTAATTTACCCACGCTGAGCTGCAATAGCATCACAAAAATAAGTGTTGCAACCAGGAGCTGGTAATATCTACACCTGTCTCAACCATGATTTCTCTTCGGACCCCATCTTACATTCCTCACTAATCCAGTGTCGGGCAAAGCAGGAGGCAACAAGCTCTATTTTATCAGTACGCTATGAAATTACCTCCTACCCCACACAGCTTTATGGCCAGATTATATCTCAACTTTTGGTGATGAAAATCTGTATTTGATGGCCATCCACGTGAGATTCCTAGCTCAGGTTTCTAAGTCAAAATGTTTGTTTCTGTACAGTGTTAACGTGATAAACTGAGACATAAGCACTGACATCAGAAAACTTAAGACTGTAAGTCTAACATAGATAGACTCTCACAAAGAACTGGGCTCTGGATGTTCATACCATACTTCATGGACTAGGAGAGCAGCCTTGACAACTTAGAGGAGTCCATTTGACTCTGATCACGTAGAGTCTCAGCGTACTTCAACTAAACGGACAGAACCACTCATCACAAGAAGTACTCATCACATCTGAAGCAGGCATCTATTGAACACAGTTTGAGTACGACCTCAGGTATTTCATTCCTCTATGAAGCGTACATATTGGATTAAAGAAAATATTTTTGTTCAGCTTGTTCTGCTGTAATTTTCAGCGAATAAGAACTTCCTAGGTGAACAGCAATTGGCTTTCTTCCTCCTCATAGTATAGGAAAGGAAATGAAGGCAAGTTGTTTGAGATTTAAATAGTTTACAGGGATGAAAATCCTTTCTTTTCCATAGGCACAATAGACAGTAAAGAAAAGTGTAAAGGACTAATAAATAACTGATAATACCCATCAATTATAACTCAAAAAAACCCAAAAAGCAATTGTTCCTGGGTAAATTATTTTTAATGTTGTTTTTTTACACATTTGTATGCTCTTAATTGGTTTCTTAAGAAATGATGAATTTACCAACTCCACGCTGTCAATTTGAATTCATGGGCATTTTCAAGGAGAACTCAGAAGTTTCTGTGTTGAGATATATTTTCTATCCATACTTTTTAACACCTTACAAACTAGAGACTACTCAGCTGTACTACATACAGTTTCCTTGGAAGGAATCTTTAACACTGACATCATTGTAAGCATAGGTTCGGTAGCATCAGTCAGGGACAGCTTAGTTGGAGCTGCCACTGCCCTGAGGGTGGGGATTTGGTCACTGCTTCTCAGACAGCAAATCACACCCTTCCCTTCTGGGGAGGGAGAGTGCAGAGGGTCCTCTGAACAGTGAGTGTCACCAGGTGTTCCTACCGGTGATCCACTTTGTGGCTGCCAGAACATACAGGACAAAGGAGGAACACATGAGGGAGACAGAAAACAGAGAGAGGTAACAAATGCAGCAGTAGAACTGCAAGAAAATGCACCCTCAGCAGCAGTCGCAGGCAGGGAGGACAAGAAAACACAGGTTCAATGAGATGAAACAAAACTAAGGAGCAGAGCTCACTCAATAAGACTAAAGTAAGAAACCCTCACCCATACATTTCTGCTTTTGCTAATCAGTTTCAATCATTTTACAGCTTCTTCTATTATCAGTAATAAATAATACCTTCTGTCGCTATTTCTTCATCTTCATTGTCAGTACTGCTTAGTTTCTCCGGGTCACTTTCTAACACATCATTCACAACTGCTTTCTCTGTGTGAATTTCTGAGCTCACAAAGTATGCTGCCAAGCCAAGTTCTTGCTCCAGGGTTGTCCTTACCAAAGAAGATGAATTTATTAACCGTAGGTCACAGTATCTCAGTGATCTGGAGAGAAACAGGAGGAGCTAGTATGAATACTAACTATAATCTACTGCCTTATCTCTTTTAGGAACACAGCCAAAGGGGAATTTTTTCATTATTTTCTTCAACAACAGATGAGATTGAACACAGTATTTTGTGCTTAATAAGTTTACTGCCATGGTGCACACATTTTCTTTCTCTTAACCCAGTTACACAACTTAATCTACTGCACTGAACATTCATATCAGCATAAGAATAATCATTTGGATGCTAAACCTAACACACAGAATGGGACTCAGCTGAACATACAAACGCATTCAGTGCCCCAGGGCATCCTGTCCGGCTTCTAGCTGCCATTCCAGAAGGCACTGATCTCTCCACACATCCTGGAGCACACATGAAGCATGATGCAGATTTCTCAGCTACCCTGAGAAACCTAAGCAGCTATACTTCTTTTTTCAATATATCCATTCTCTCCTCTAAACTGAGATAACTCTCTCAATATTTTTGGAGCTATTTACATCTTGCTATAAATAGAAATTTATTATTTAAAATGGCAAAGAAATGCCTTGACACTAAAATCATTCCTCTCACACAAGTAATCACACAGTTAATCTTTAGCTACTTGATAAGCAATGAATAAAAAACTGCCACTGAGAAAAGAGTGGATCTTCTTACCGTGGCAAAGATTCCCCTTGTGGATCCATCCCACTAAATATTAATATGCAAGGCAAACCTTCCAATTCCAAATAGGTCTGTGGCCTCCAATCTACATCCTCAATTTTCTGCCAGATCTATATAAGGTAGAGAAACCCTGTTGGACATATCTGTATGTTGGACATATCTATAACAATGTAATAGTTTATACATATATATCTATTTGAGATATATCTATATCAAATAAAAAGACAGAAAAACATACATTTATCATCCATTATAACAATCCACTTGTACAGTAGAAGAGCCAAATTCAACACAGATAGATCTCACAGTTCCTAGAGCATTACAGGCAGCAAACTGCCTGCTGTTAGTCTGAGGACATTGGGAAAGTATGTTCCAGCCTGAAAAGGCTCCCAGCTTCCAAGCTGCATAGACAGCACTGAGACCAGGGCATATGGCAGACATGGCACAACAGAGAGTAAAGCTGAGCAGGAGTTTTGGGGAGAAGAGAAAAGAACAGAGAGGCTTCTTGAGGCAGATAACATACGTATGTCTGAGGCCAAGGAAGAAAATAAGCTAGAAATGAGACTTTTTCACCTTAGAGGAACAGGAGAAAGTTGGAAGTGTTCAACACACACCACTGTCCCCATTTACAGCCCTCTGGAGTCTCCCGCTCTTCCCTAAATCTATCGGTTTTCCTAGTAACTTTATGAGAAATCTGACAACTCCATCTATTGTTCGACTGTTTTGCCTCAGGCTATATTGCTTTACTCACACCAGTCAGTCCCTTTTGCTGTAAGACTGATCTACAGATAAGAAGTATCTACGGTAAGATCAACAGTACATCAACTCAGCCTCTGACAGCTGTACATGTTCCCCTACTATACATGTCAGAGAACATAATCAGGATGTGATTCAGAACTAATACTGCTTTTTCAGAGTAAGCTATGCCTAATTAGTAACAGAATGAGATCAGCATTAGGCCCACGATATCAAATGACTTCATCTAACCTGTATTGAATCAGAGTAAACAGAGTACCATATATATCTATTACTATATTCTAGAATGGAAATACATTTTTGCTATGGCAACCAGATGATGGTAATTTTATGAAGAGCAAAGCAGGCTTTCTTTAAACAGGTGACCCGTGACTCTGGATTTAAAGGACATAAATTAATCCATAAACCAAAACATGGTTCCCAAAGTGTAAAATCCCAAGCTATGAACACCAGGGTGCTCTAGGATCCCTAATGTCGTGGTTTGAGCTGGCTACGTGCCAAGCCCCACAAAATCTGTTATTTTGCATAAGGGGAAATGCACAAGATTGAGGAAAACTAAAAAAAAATCTGCGAGGCAAAACAGGCATGCACTTGGACAAGTACAGTATAAAGAAAGTTTTATCACGAACAGAACGAAAAATAAAAAGAAATCACAGAAATTAAGGCAATAAAACACACTCCCCTCTCTTCCAGCAACCCCCTCCTTTTACCGAACTTGCACAAAGGATGACAAAACATGAGATTTTGGTCAGCAATGCAGGTTTTAAAAGTCTCTCTAATATTTGAGGAAAAAGGAGTTTTTTCTTCTGCTTAAACTTGGTTTCCTAACTGGCACTAGCAGACAGACCCGCCTGGAAATCTGCTGCCGTGCAAAACACCTCTCCCATGAAAATTCTGAAGTCTCCTTCACACTGACATTCATGGGCCACACATGGGGCGTCTCTCGTTTAAGGATGAACCATTCCAGCCTGAAAGCAACGGCTCTCTTCTTCACACAATCTCTGAAAGCCCCTTACAGTCTCTCACAGCTCCTAGGTGACCTGGCGTGGCTACCTTTTTCTTTTCTCGCAGGCTGCACACGGAATTCTTATCCCCCCATATCTTTAAATGGATTAAAGAGAAAAAACAGTCCGTGATATTACAGCTTTACCACGGCCTGCAAAAGATATTTTTAAGCTGCGCGCGAAAGATGTGGCACCGCCCTCCTTTCTCCCGTCGCCATCTTGAGCTCCGTCTAACATAGCTTACTTTCTCTTTCTCTCTGACCTTGACGTCGTCATGTTGCAAAATTGCTTCTTCTCAGGCTTACGTTGGAGAAAAGCCTCTTTCCCTTTATGCTGTGGACTGCATGGTGTCTTCTTCAGTCCGGCATAAACTGTGTTGGCCGCAGAGAGCTCCCGCAAGGTCTGCGCGGGGCCGAGGCGGGGAGAGGCCGGGAAGCCCCTCAGCCTCCAGAAGCCGCGCCGGGCGGTCTCGGCTCTGCTGCAGCTCATGGTTGTTTCTCAGCTGCCCGCGGCTCTGGGACGGTTCTCCCGCAGCGTCTCCGGGGCCCGTGCCCCGGCGGAGGGGAGGCCCGGGCCCGCTCCAAGAGACGGAGCCCGGGGCACATTCTCCCCGCTTCCCACAGGAGAGCTGGGACAACAAAAGGAACTTCCCGCACTTCCACAAGGCTTAAACATGCAAATTTGGAAAAGCACAAGTTGCCAAAACACACGTCAGCCAACTCAGCTCCAACCCACTACACCTAACTACCATCACTGATCAGTAGGCAAATCGGTCTTCTTGCCGCCTACTGGTGACAAGAATAATGTAACTCTCAACTGGTCGCTGACCAAAATATTTTTTTTTTTGCATTGTGATGTTTTTGTGAGAAAATTCAGCTGAAATTGAATGTTTTATTTGGCTTCTTTATGTATTTCTCATAGTCCCTTTAGATAAAAGCATTTCAACTGTTTCTGAGGGTTGCTACTGGAAGTCAAGTGGTAACCATATTAGTTAATACTCCACTGAGCATTAACCACAGGCAGGACAGGAGACTGAGGGGCAGTGACACATACTGTGTCACAGACAGTATGGGTAAAAGGTAAAAGTCATGCTCCTCATGGCAGTTTTTGTTTTCACTATAAGACTCCACACTTCAGCTCATGACTGTAACTCTCACCAGTAAAGTCTCCCCACCCACCCATCTAATGACACTTCCCAGCATATGCCATTCTGTAATTTACCTTTAGTTGCTCCACAAAGTGCTTCCCGATTGTGATTCCAGAATTAGGACTTCCCAAGATTATTTCGAAGTTATCTTCAAGGGCAAGTCTTTCCCTTACATTATACAGACGTTCATATGCCACTGCAGCAAGCGGGATACATGGAATTCTCAACACTACCATGAGGCCATGGCCACTAGGACACTGTCTTGAAGAGTTTATTAGATTTTGGGTGATTTCCAGAGTTTCAACTGAGGTGTAATTCTTCATCTGAGAAAGACCACACACTGCCATCATAGCTGCAGAGTAGTGTTGGATGAGGACAAAAGTCCTTATCACTGCACTGTGTAATCTGGGGAACCTGAAAAAAATGGTGAATTAAAGAGTGAAATTTTAAAGGTTGAAGTGAAAAGGCTATTTTTTACAAAATATAGTAACCTCCTGTAAAGAATCCTTCATATCTACTATACAACAGAATCTCACCAGTTGCAGTTGTACAGTATTTGCAAGGCATCATTTCAAAATCAGAACTGATGTTGTCTCTCCATTTTTCTTAGTAAAGATTTACTAAGCAGGTAGTCCAGTAAGGTTACATCATGTTAGGTTATCCATACCTTACTGCTGTTACAAAATTTATCACAGAATATTAGCTGAGGCACTCAGTAATATCATCAATCAAAATTACATTTTCTTATCAGTAAGAATAGTATTCTTCATCGTGTGTCATTCTTAAGAGGCAGAGAGAGATGGGGTGTTTCTCATTTTCTTACTGAAGCCCTGAACCAACTTACTCTTGTGTTCAAGAGGACTGAATATGTAGGCAGCAAACAATAAGCACTCCAATTTCCCAAGACCAGCTACACCTGTCTCAATCCCCAAGCTATGGAAAGGAGATCTATGGGCATCCAGTAGCTTCCTGTGTTCTGATTTTCACAGAAATTAAACCCAAGTTCACAGTAAAAAGAGTGCTTGCCATGGCTTACTCAGACAAGTGACTATGGCTTGCTCAGAAGTTGGTTTTTTTTCTGATTTATGTGTACCTACCACAGTGATATGTTTAACTTCTCGTCGTGTTCCAAGTGCAGTATATACATACGCTATATATCAAAATCAGCCAGAGTCAGCAAGTGGTAATATGGGACAAAAGTAGTAAGACATTTAAAATTACGTGATGATGCAATGTTAGATTATTATAATATAGAGGTAGTTACAGGTCACAACAGGAGCACACTGCAAATTGGGCTAAGCAGTGTGCATGCTCATAGTAAGAGACAGCCTCAACTGATGACATTGCAGGCCCAGTATATACTAAATAGATAGGAGAAAATAAGAACAGGTGAAATGCCTTGCATATGTAAATGATGTATAAGACAGCGAGAAGCAAAAAAAAAAAAAGAAAAAAAGAATTTGGCTTCTAGCTGATAACTCGAGGCCCTAAAAAGGACTTCCTAAGTTTCCCATGTTAAACAAAGGAGGGCCCCATACCTCTTTCCCAAAGCCATGACCATTGCTTCAAAAGAGCTGTCGTACCGAAGTAGTGGAATACTATGGCCAGAGAGGGTGGACTCAATGAATTCTGACAGTCCAAAGTATTTCTTGTTTTCATGGTATAAATCTACACCCTAAAGCAAATGAAGCAATAAAAATACAAGGGAAAAGTCTATCAATAATTGATTTACAAGTGATGAACCACTGGTATCTTGATATACTTACAATCACATTCTCTAATAAACATACATCTACTCAGACATATTAGAACAAGAAGAGAAAGAAATAGAATTAGTTTTTTTGAGAGAATGAAAGTTTGACCCAATTTTTCCCCATTTCTTTCTCTCTCCCCACATATACATATACACAGACAGACCAGCTCTATGGAATAAATATGCACACATATGAAGAAAATCCATGTATGTACATATATTTATGCAGTAATGCACTAGAGACAGAATTGAAGATGATTTCCATTTATGTAGCTCACAGATTTTTAGCAGAGCTACTAAGGTTTATGTGAGATATAAAACGAATTAAGAAAAGAAAGTTAGAAAGGATAAGCAAAGGAAAGATTAACTTGCCACAGACTGAACAAGATGTTATTCCAACTTCATTCTCGTTTACAAAAATCATGGGGACTTCACAGTTTTAT
Source organism: Oreocharis arfaki (assembly GCA_013398015.1). NCBI lineage: Eukaryota > Metazoa > Chordata > Aves > Passeriformes > Paramythiidae > Oreocharis > Oreocharis arfaki. Next base: position 411,718 of record VZRR01009086.1, read on the forward strand.
CAAGTACATAAATGGAACATAACTTATGAAAAGTTCACAAAAGCACCTCAAAGCATCCATCTTACATTGCTGTATGAAGAAGGCCAGTGGATCTCATTGTAAGGGCTGATATGAGTATGCTGTGTCTGAAGCGCATAAGGGAAGGAAGTCACATGGAGAGTCACAATATTGGGTGCCTCTTTCACCTCCCTGCAGTTCAACAGTCTATCAACAAGTCCTGTCGACACCTCTGTTTGAGGATAAAGACTGTGCATAGCACTGCAAAAAAAGAAACCCAAAACTGTCCAAAGTGATCAGCAAAAGGGAACATTTGTGGAATAGCTTAAACCTGCACGTGAAATCAAAATTAAAGGATCTTAGGACTCTTCTTTTACTCTGAAATTGTTGCACAGAAGGATGGGAAAAGAAATGCAAATTATTTCACTGCGAGTAAAATTTTCTGTGAGTCTGATAAGCTCTCTAGCTAGCAAATTACTAATCCCTTGCAGCTATCAGAATATGAGAGATACAGGATGAAAGAAGCTGATGTGACAGTTACTAATCGACACATAGTCCTGTAGTAACTTTGGTCAGATTGTTAGTGCTGCCCTTAACAAAAGATGATTCTAGCCTACAACAATCAAGCTAGAAAAGTAGAGATGTTAAGTCAGTATGATAGAAAAAGAGAGAAAAAGTAAAGAATAGTTACTCTTAAAGCAAATCCCAGTATCACAGAATACTGACAGTCAATTCCTTGCTCCTGTGCAAAATTTCAGTCCAAATTCATGCTATTTAATTTTTGGTGTTTACCTGCCTATATATGTTTATTAGATATAAAACAGAGTTAAACAGCAATACAGGTACTTCCCTACCACCCAAGGATGTTTTATGAATAAATGCCTCAAAGGCTGGGACAGCTGTAAGAGACCATGTACATTCCTAAGACAGGCGAGCTGAACAGGAAACCCTCAGATGGAGTTTCATTGAAAGTCATCATTCTTAACCAGTGTAAAAGACAAGACCTTCTCACTTCATTCACAAGCAAGGTTCCACAGGTTTTGGTTTCAGAAACACTACCGTGATCCCAAAGTTGGAATACATCCGTGTTTCTGGAAGCCAGAATGTTCTCCAACCTCCCCAAGAGCCTTGGAACCAGACAGCAAAAGCAGCCCCATTTCTCAGCAGGCAGGTTGTTGAGAAGCTATGGAAACAGAGCTCTGTGAGGGAAGCAATGAGTTATGCAAGTGGGCTGATGGGGAACTTGGTAAACACTGGACAGAAACTTCCCTCTTTCCCTCAGAACTCTGCCTGACATAAATCTGAATCCACAGAAGCTTTCAATTCTTACAAATCAGTGATTTTGCATAGAAAAAACCTGGACAACATCCAATCAGTTAAAAAAACAGGCATTGGTGTTGGCTCACTAGTTGTCTACTCACTGGGTCAGGGTTTTGCAGGTTTTAGGGCCCAGGGGACACTGACAGAGGATGATGAGCTCTGTGTACTTTCACAGGAAGCTTCCCCCCAAACAAATGACAAACAGACAAAAAAACAATAGCTGTGGCTGAAAGTAGGTAAGAATAGGGAGCAAAAAAAGCTGAAATGTTCTACTGAGGCACAATAAGCAGGGTAAGAATAAGTCATGAAGGACATTAAAACAATGTATGGGGAGACAGAGTTAGCAGAAAGATGCAAACAAAGATGAAGGAAGTGATAAATCTGAAAACTATTAGTGTACTAATATTATTAGTTTAACTCAAGTTACAGTTTTCTTACCTCATTAGATCCCAGTGTGCATGATCATGGATTAGGACAAACAGTGTGTGTGGATTCTGCATAGAGTTCTGTAAAAAGACTTTGAATTTGATCTGGGCTTCTGCATCTAGTTTCATAACATACTGTTCCACTCTCTGCTTTGTAAGATGTTCCTTTTCTAATCCAAGTTCTAATAAAATACCTAAAAGAATAGAAAAAGTGTCAGTATTTCCAGATATGAATACATCTAAGAATGTCCTGTAAATCTAAAATAAAGCTAACTAATGAGCACCTGAGTGCCAGAGATGAAACAAAGTCTGTTGATAAGTCACTTCAGAGGGCGGAACACAAATCAAGAAATCAATTTTCTCGAAGGAACCCAAATCAAGATTTTGAGTGCTGGAGTCAGCAATTGAGCAAATATGAGACAGCAATTTCTGAGCCACTGCTAGCTGGAATGGACGAATTTGATGTCGTTCAATCTCATAACCTGGAAAAAGGCAAAATTCTGTTTAGATATATGCCCAAAGTCTAATCTAATGCAAAATGTTAAGAGTCTGGCAAAGAATGACTGACCTACTCTTTAAGGCATCCTGCTTATTCACAGGAGATCATTTATGAAAATCCATATACAATACGCAAAGAAATCTGTCTTGAGACCTGAAAGTGAATTTGAGCAATAGCATTCTGCTACCACAGAAGTAAGACTTAAAGCTTCAAAAACTTTAATACCCAGTGGAATGAAGCAGAACATCCATCAGTCTACATCTGAATATTCCAAGACATGAGTTGCTGTTTGCCTCGGGACTTCTGCTTTCAGGACCCTAGGGCTCTGCCCAGAGGGATCTAACTGTGCACCCAGAACTTGGTCTCCAGTGCCCCGCTCTGTTACCTCTTTAGAACATCCTCCTTACTTACTTGTACACACAGCTGTTCCAGCACCATTCATTGCTGTTGGTTTATTCACTGAAGCAGAAAGTGATGAAGAGATATGTCCTTGATTTTCTTGATAAAATTTCTCCAGCAAAAGATCGATGTCACCCTCTGTCAAATTGAAGGGATAGTGGAATAAACATCCATATTAGCAAGAGCTGCATTGCATATTGATTTTGTTTTGTAGATCTTTAAAACCTTATATATGTTTGCTAGCTATCCTGCCCTTGGCTTATTGCTTGTTTTATACAGGAACCCTCTTGTTATTTCCTGTTTTTAGAAATCTGTACAGAATATCACTAACAAAGCGAAAATCAGACCAGGGAATGACAAACCATCTCTGTAGACCAGCTAGGACATTTATGGAATGTGGTAGAAAAGTAGCCTCAAGGCCCCTGTTGTTGCAAACCAGCAACAACAAAGACATGAAACTGGCTTAGTTTATGTTCAGACCATAGATCCATACTGTTCACTAACAAGGATTACAAGAAAGTTGAGAAAAATCTGGTAAGTATTTTTAAAACTCTAACACTTTCGAGAAACAGAAAGAAAAATAGTTTCCAATACAGCCAAAAGAAAAACATGAGTTTTGTAGGTATACACAATGCTGAAGCAAGAAAGGTATGTTTTATTGAAGTATTGCATATCTGCAAACATACCCAGTTGTATAGAGCAGGGGCTCTTCTTACAGATGAAAGCTATGCAGAGAGTTCAACATGCCTGACCTGGGCATTAGTATTATCTCAGCAGTTGAAAAGATGTTTGAGCATGTCTGCAGTGAGCTCAGAAAGGTGGGGCCTGCCCTGTGAAGTGCAGTCCAGGGGATATAGCTGGCAACTATTTTTAGGATGCTTATTTACCTGTTCTGCTCAAACAATAGCAACAGCAGAGAACTCTATGATTCTCTGTGATTCTCTATGGTTCTCTTTGATTTTGAGAACCATGATTTGAAGATACTAAGATAAACACTACATAACTACAAGATGACTTCAGGAAAATGAGATTGCCTTAAGTGACCACTCAAAATATCATGACACATTCAGAAGGGTTCTTGTGATCTGTTTACCAACAGGAAGTGAGTGGCAGAGAAGACTGTGACATCTCATTAACACTGACAACTATGCTGCATTTGCCCTAGTTATGAGATATGGTTTAACTTTCCATGTGGTTTGATCTATCCCCAGATAACACCGCCTGTAGTAATCCTCAGTACACTCAGTTAAAAAAAGATCCAGTAACCCTGTCTCTACAATTTTCCTCTCTGTCCCAGGCATCACAGTCAAGTTTACTTACAGTATGGTAAGTTGAAGGGGCAAATCCTACCTTTCATAAAACAGCTCTGATCTGTCCTCGTCTAAATGAATTCTGTGCTTAGGGTAAAAGAATTTTTACATTCATATGGATATGGACTTACATAATATGAGGATGGATTTGCATAGCTAAGAATAATATGCTCAGCTAGTTGCTGGCCTATTTTTATGAAACCAAGGGATTTTAGGAACTGACACTTTTAGGAAATTGATAACACTTCATGTACTTTCACAACTTTGTCCTGCATTTTTCATATATTTCTTATAGTGTCTTGCTTCTGGAAAGGAAATGAGCACAGCTATTTTCTCAAACTTAAAAGTTTCATGGATTTGGAAACATGCCTCTTTACAAGCTGTTAGGTACCTGGGCAGAGTGTGCTAAAGAAGGACCCCAGAGTTTCGACCTTCCCTGTGACCAGCTGATAGTTAACTTCTTTTTGGTAGTCTGAAGGACTGAGCATGCTCTCAGACAGAACTCTTGCCTGATACTTTCCTAAAAGAAAAAAAAAAAAAAATTGATAACACTTCAGACTAAAGTTAAAAATGTTCTAAGCCATAACAAAAATATATTATAACTAAATGAATACCACACATACAAAAATGGCAGAGATGAGTCTCTTATATCTCTGACGTATATATGCACCAGACACATGTAAAACAGAATCGTGTTTTACAATTCTTCGTATTTCATTCCCCATTTGGAAAACATTTGTTGATACAGTATCTAAAAAGACCATATAATATTGAAAGGAATTGCCAACTATCTTACAATCATAGTAAATCTTTAAATGGCCATTCAGATAATTTATTTAATTGTGAGCATAACCCTCAACAGGTTGTTGAAGGGAATGACACTGAAAGATCATCTTTTAGAAGCTAAGGAAAGGTTCTCTGCAGTAATATCCCAGTTGCACAGAGCAGGAGAGCTTTATGCAATGTGTGTGCTGTAACTCACTATATTTTGTTTGTAGCCTTGTTGGCTGAGATGCTTTGGTGAGAAAATGGGCAATGCAGACAGAATGGGGTTTGCTGGGGAGAGACCCAACTGTGCAGTGTCAGCTTGGGTTCATCAAACCCGTTACTGGTTGGTCAAAGCTCTGCTTTGTGAGGCAACTTACTGGAATTCCAACCAAACCCCTCATAGCATTGAATTACTCTGGTTTGCAAGGAGATACATCCTTGGGATATTACCTGTTATCACAATGCAGGAATCAATGGCTCGGTTTCTGCTGGCACATATGATCACCACATAGTTTGTCTTTACTAATTTTCCTTCAATGAGTAGCTTAAACATTTCTGAAAGCCCTTCTGCCAGGGAGTAGCTGCACTCAATGATATGGACACTGTCATTACAGGAGCTGGCTGCCAGCCCTGCCAGCCAGGGCAGCTGGGCTGAAGTCACTGGGGTGATCTGGCTGGGCACGTGGGGAAAGGCCTGGGGAACAGCCTGCTGGTACTGACGGATTTCAGACAGGTGTGATTCCCGCCAGGAACGCATGAATATTTGCTCCAAATCCTCAATCAAAGGGACCTGGTCTGCAGCTAAAAAAAATAAGAGGGAAGTATTATAAAACAATTAAACGAAACTGTTGAGTTAAAAACATCTATTTTTTAAACCATGCTTCAGATTTCTGCATGCATGACTCTATTGCCTTTAGCAGATGTGAAGCAAATTTTTCATTTTGAAGTGCCTTTGTGATACTCAGATAAAGTTGCCCTAATTTGAACCTGAGTACTAGTAATTAGAAATATTTAAGAAATTAAGTGCTGCCTGTCTCAGCATAATACTACTTCATACCACAGATTGTCTGCAAGAACAGTGAGTTACAGCTCTTTTCCTTTAATTTTCATTGCTGAGGTGCCAGATGATAGAAGAAAATAAACCTTGTATGTTTATAATTCAATCTGTCTGGCCTTCAAGACCTAATTATTTCATTTTTTTCAAAACCATGAATGAAATAGTTTAATATCACATTATCAAAGACTCATTTTTAGTACTGTCCTGCCCTAATATACCCTTTCTCATTTGTCTGCATGTAATATATTCAGTGTAGTCTAGCTGGATGTAGAACAATCTTACCTAGTTGAACAAGGTAGTAGACAGTAAGTAAGAGCTGCATTTCCTCAGAAATAGGCTGTATTGTGGATGCACTGTATTGTTCATAGGCTCTAGATAAAGACTGTGAATTTCTGTAACAGGTGTACAACAAAGGACTCACTATCACATCATTAATGTTCCCACAAAGGTATGGGAAGTTGCCATGACCTACAAAATAAATGTATGCAAGCATCACATTAATTTAGTCATTTTCCATACATGCATTAAACATAGTTTTAATAGTCAACCTCTTAAAATCGATAGCGTTAGCAGTGTTTAGAGGTGGGACATATCTTTACATCTCTTGGAAAAAAAGAGGCCTTGTTGTGGGGTTGGGGGGTTTACCTTTAAAAATAACTGGTTTTGCTTTACAGATTTTCAGCAAGTTGTCAGGAACTGAGACTGGTTCTCCTGAGCCCACCATTGGAGAGGAGGCTGGTCCCACCAAAGCAGAATGTGGTAATGACAGGCTTCCTCCATCTAAGATTTTAGACATATTATTACCGGAGTCAGGTCTAGTAATGATTTCCTCCAAGAAAAGTTATTCAGCATCATCTCATACCCACATTTGCTATCAGTATTAACTGCTTTTTATGGCTCCATCACACAGCTCATGACTTGTTACTACAACCCACACTATTATGCTAACAGTCTTGGAGGACTAATTATGTCATTGCAACATTGGACATCCCACATGCATCTAAAGATTTTGAAATGTTTATAAACAAAAAGTTCCAGGTATGAATGCAAGAATACAGATATTTATGTGGTATCAATGCACACATAGTTATGAGTTCTGTGTGATATATTTAGTTTCACTCATTCTAAACAGTTTTTATTGGTATAAGAAGAAAGAAAATATCAGATTCTGTGTTTTCTCAGCCATAGCTTCTTTATGGTACTTTTAATGTAAACAGTAGTACATTAAAAGAAAACATTTTGGGGGAACTGGATTTATTTCACTTCATGTCACTCCTGTCTGTATCTAGACTATAAAATCCAAGTGCCAAGAACATTATGACAAATAATTGAAACAATGGATGGTACTGTTATTATGGACCTGAGTTATGATACTAATTTTAATATTCCAAAGGTGTTTTGGTGTCTAACGATGCACCCAGGCATCTGTTGGGATTTGTTAATGACTTGATGACTGGAACCTAAGGAGAGTTAGGCTCAGAGCCTCAAAAAGAAATCAAGGGAAATAAAGCATCTAGGCGAGCACAGAGAAATCTCTCATATGAATCTGCTGTGTCTTTAAAATAATGCCTCTTTCCCTCCCATTATTTTCTGAATAATGAAGCAAACAAAATCATTACCTTGGGTACAGCTTACCATTTTTAATTCTGTTTGGAGCCTGTGGATTGAGCTGCAAGTTCCACGTTTCAGTGGATGACGGAGATTCTGGTGACCAACCTTTATGGCGCTTTTTTGGAGGCCCTGAATTTGTTAATGTGCCTGAATAAAATAATGTTTCAGAGAAATATTAGAATAAAATTTATTCAGGTTTGTGCATGGTAATTCATAATGTTTTCATTTCAGACTGAATGTATTCATTGAGTATGGTAGCAGAAAAGGTCAGCTCTATGAATATAATAATTTTGTGTGGTTTATTTTACTTTGTTACGTCGTGCTTAAATTTCTGGGAAATTTTTGGTGCAGAGAACTCTTAATCATCTAGGTAGATTTCACTTATCTAACACCAATGCTTTCTCTCTACTAAGAATAATACAGTAAGTAATGAGACATACTAAGAATCCTTAAAAGTATTAATATTTTGAAGTCAACACTGTGGGCATTTTGCTCCTTTTATTTCCGAACACATGGCATAGCATTACATGGAATTTACTGAAAAATAATATTCCTGAGGGTTTCACAGTAACAGTAACAAACATCTGAGTTCTTTCCAAAAATTTCCCCATTTACAGGATTTTTGCCACTTCTTGCTGATTCCATCTTTGGTTTTATGTTATTCCATATTAACTCCTATCAAACTACTTCTACACCTTCCTCCTGCCCATGTACAGCTTCAACATTTTTTCTCTAAAAACAACTTTCTTACAGTTTTTCTAGGAGGTCCTAATGATTAATTTCTTTAATTTTTCTTCATCATTTTCTTGCGTCCTCTTGTGCACTCCTGCAAATTCCTAAAAAGATGAGCTCCCACTAAAATCAAGTAATTCTAATTATTGAGAGTCAATGGTCCTCCTGGAATTGCTCAGAAACTTGCAGGATTGAGCTATTTCTGTTTCTGGACGTGACTACACAGAGGTCGTAACACTGCTTCACCCGGCCAAGGCGACATCTCTAGGTAAAAAGTCCCACATAAAGTTCGAGACAAAATAAGAATTTTATATTAAGAAGTCTGGATTTAATTTTGAAAAATTTATTAAAAATAAAGACAAACCCGAGGTCTTCAGATCTAGAAGAAGATTGTTCACTTGCAGCCCCTGACACTCAGGTTTCCAATGACTTTGTCCCTTACGCTTTTACCACGCGAGGGCAGCCTTTGGCCATTTGTGCTGCTCATCCTTCCACTTGGTTTCCTGGCATAGCGTTATGACAAAGTCACAAAATTCTTAGGGCAATACAAAGGATTTTTTATTTGACAATGCTGGGCTCCTTCCCGCAGATGTGTTGATATGTGAAATTAATCCTTCTGAAATTGATTAGCAATAATGTGCTGCTGTATGGAAAAAAGATTAAAAGCCCAAATGGGCAGAGGAGAATTTGTCTGTGATGCCAGCAGGGAAACTTGGGAAGACTTATCCTAAAATAGAGCTACAGTTTCTTGCTAGCCATAGTGAAAACTAATTTTCTTCCCTAAACAAGCCAATGACACAGTTTGTGACAGAAAACAATTAACAAAAATCATGATAATAACACTACAGTGAGGACAGTTTCTTGAATTTGGAGCCAGTTGCCAAAGGCTGTTTCTCCATCCCAAGGTAAACTGCAATACAGGAATCATCCTATGAGTGATTACTTTAAAATATTTCTTAATTCCCTTCACAAAATCTGTTGGTGAAATTGATGCAAACTGACACATTCTTTAAGAACCTGGATTTAGAATCTGGCCTGTATATCTATTAAATAAATGAACTGTAAATATAAGGAAAATCATCTAGTTACTATTATGAACTGTGGCTGAAAACATATAAAGAATTTTTTTTCCCCGTGGAAATTAACACAGAAAACAGTATTGTGGTCAGAAAGGACTTGGAAGGAAATGGTAATTTCTATTCATTCAGGAAATTACAGTCATGATATAATTTGTTCAATGCTTCTATTATATGCATGGAATATAGAGTTTAGGGTTATTAAACAACAAGTCCATACAAATACCTAACACTGAAGGTCTTGTCAGAGCAGACAGGTTATTTTTCATCAACTGTTGTTTAGGTGATTCTTTGCCATTATAAACTGCTGAGCTGAATGCTGCTGTTGAAGGGATGTGATCTGTGGCTGCAGCTGGCAAGAAAAAAAACCCGAAGTATTTACATTAAACATTTCTAGGTCGAGATCCTCAGTTGATATAACAAACCAATCATTTCATCATTTACTTTAGTAGAGCCATCGGGATCTGCTCAAGAGTGAACAAAATGCTGAATAAAACAAACCACTTCTGACCTCCTACTCCCAATTAAATGCCTGGGCAAAATCTGATTCTTCAACTAAATGCATATGTCAGAAGCTGTAGCTTCTTTGCACAACCCTGGCTCTTACAGAAAGTTTACTCAAGAACCAGCCAAAAGAGAAAGGTTGTTTAAAATTTACTCAGCCTCCATCCTGATCTTTCTCTTTCTAAGCTTTTTTTTAAACTATGCTGCTTTAAACCCCCCCGACAAAATGGAGGTGTTCTCAAGCCTAATACGCTTGTAATTAATGTAGCTTTTTTGTAACATCTGAAAAAAAAAAAAAGGCAAGCTGCTATTATAAAGAGATTGATGATTTACTCTGGAACGGCACCAGTATTCCAGATCACAACTATTTAACAGGCTTCTATCTCACACAGAGAATAGAATATAACCACCAACAGATGTGCTTCAGCTCTCCTGTGTAAAAAGCCAGGAAAAACCTGTAATAGTCACAAGACACTAAAGAGCTGTTTTCATTACGAAGAAGCTCAGAGAAATCACTCCAGCCTCTATCATCCATCACCTTTCATTTATGTCAAGTTAATAGAAAAGTAAAGGTCTCAGAAAGAATTTTTAATACAAAGGAAGCTACAGATACTGACCATTCGTTTGTTAATTTTGAAGTCACTTTTCTCAGCAGAAGAAAAAAAATCACAAGCTTTTAAGATTATGCCCATAAAATACGTGTATTTAAAAGGATTCTGGTCATAGCATAAAATAGACTGGATCAGACGAAAAAGCTAAAATTACACTGGATCCTGTAAGAGTTGTCATCTGTGACCAGACAAGTGACAGCTGGAAAAACACTTTAGAAATAAGGGCTTTTTAAAACATTTTGGTTTGGTTTAGCTGTGAGCAAGCTGCAGAACACCTATTTACTATTTGCTAACCTTTTATACATAAACCTGACAGGAGAAAAGGGACAGCGAGAAGCCTTCTAAGTATAATTCTTTCTTTGTTTGTAATAGATCTCTAATTCTATTCAACTTGTTTTATTAGGCAGTGTGCCTACTTGTTTGTTTGCCTTTGCTTTCACATGAGTACACCCAAATACACAAGCAAGAAGAGTTGGGGAAGTGGGACCCCAGCGTGTTTTCCTTCTAAGCAGTACCTGTTTGCTGAGTCCCAGCTGGGGCACTGGGATTTGCAGCTGGGAGTGGCTCACTGGAGGTGCTTCCCGAGAGGCCCGAACTTTCTGGCAGTTGGAACAAGGTGCTTGAGCAGGAACTGGCTGAAGACTGCCGGCCTCTGAATTCTTAACCAAGAAAAAGAACCTTCTTTATCTTTCTGATAATTTCACACATTAATTGCTTAGAGGCTACAGCACTTGGAATGAAGGAACCAAAGTCTTCAGACATGCCAGGCTCATATTGGGTCAGACAATAACGGCTTTTTACAGCTCCTCTAGCAGTCACCTGGCTTTAAAGAGTCTTTCAAATGATCTCTCTCAGGCTTTACACAGACGCCAGCACTCATGATAGCTAAGCTTGGATGACAAAAACCAGAGTTCAAGGAAGACAGCTTCATTATCTTACCTGCCCCTTTCCAGCAGATTACAGATCCTTTGGTCAGAGCTCCCTGTGCATTCCTGACCAGATAATACTTTAAGTGTTTCTGTTTCTTGGGCTGAGTGGTCAGTTTAAGATTAATGTGATTTGAGAATTCTGTAAAGTAGCAGAAACCCTTCTTGCCACAGCCAACACAATTGCCAGAGAAGCCTGATAAAATAAACAATACACATAATCCAGTGAGATAGGTGGGTCACTATTAGGAACATTCAAACTTGACTCTTTCCAGAGGAAAGACTGTATTTATGTTTGAGGTTTTTGGTTTTTGGCTTGGGTTTTTTTGTTTCACTGAGTAAGATTTTTACTAATATTTTCCTAAAAAAAAGTGTTTTCACTTTGTACAAAAAGCCTATTGCACTTTGGATTAGAGACTGTAAAAACACAGCCCCATGTTTAAAAAACAAATAAAATGGGCCATATTTTTCATTTTCTCCCACCAGAAAAAGGTCAGAATTCCTATTTATTACCTACCAGTGAAAAGTTTTTGACTGAAGAGCATGGAGTCAATTTCTTAACCCCAACCATATTCAGCACCACAGCACGTACATGCTTCACTTATCTTTCAATTTTCATTGAAATATCATTCAATTTCACTGAATTTCATTTCACTCAATTCAATGAAACATGCAGTTAAGTCTCAAGAAACTGAGTATATTTAACCTACTATATTTAAATAGATCTGAATATATTTAAGTAGTAAGTTTCTACTACAGATGCTATTTTAGAGAGGAAAAAATACTAAAGCATTCCTGGGCTATTAATTTCAAATAGCTTTGTCAAATTATGGCTGGACTGTGTCAGCACTTCACAGCAGTTGAAACTATTTATGATTACAGGAACAAAGTGTCTACAACTTTATAGACACAACAGAGACATAGTTCTTCCCCGTAAAGCTTTTTGTACTCAGGCTTGATGGGGCATTTCCAGGGATACTGCCATTTCCTCTCATTCTGATACACAGCTTGAGCCTCAACAAGGGGCTCATGGTGCTGATGTCATTACCATCATAAATAAAGGGCACTGTTCACACAGCTGCCTTAAGATTCTTCTTTTTTTGGTCCATTTTAGAAAGTATTTCCTAAGACATTTTCATCTTCCATCAGATGAATGCAACTGTCTGAAAATACTTACTATCTACAAAGAAGTCCTATACTGAGGAATTAAAAGATAATCTTGCTCATGGAAATTTTCTCTCTGTTCCCTACACATGACCTGAAGTATGATGCTTTCTTTCATTTTAATCATATGTAATGAACATTTTTATGTATAATAACAGGAACTGAAATGAAAAGGGTACATTAAGTGAATTGAAACATGGCAGAAATAAAGGATATGAATTTCACATAATGTGGACAATAACTCTGAAAAGAAAAAATTGGAATAAAGGATCAATAATATGGTAAATGAAATTAAGATCCACTTATGAAAATTATTTCAATCACATATCTCAAACAAATTATATTTGCAAACTAATGGCCAATACTTTTTTCTTACTGTAAAGTACAAGCACTGAAACATAATGCTCTGTAAACACCTGTTGCTTGGTTTTCAACGTGAGCACTTTCACTAGTTTTCCAAAGGTTCAGAAGAATTTATTAAAAACTAAAGTTGATGTGGAAATTGGTCTGGTATCCATGGGAACAAGTGGCTAACTATCATTGAAAGCTGCCTATTATCTCTCTGATCCTATTCAGTAGGATGATAAAAGTCATTATTACTCATAAAATCAGGACAAGTCATGACTCTGCAGAATCCTCTGTGTTATATCAGCCAGCACAAAAGCATCTGTCTAACATCACAGAGCACTGAGTAGCTGCAATAAAAGCAACAACAAAAGGAAACAGAATTAGAACGGATGTGGCAAAACTTGTAGAGTTTGCATGCATTTTATGCTGATTAGGAAATCATGAAAAATGCTTTTGCTAGTAAATGCAAACTTCCCATATATTTGGCAGCACACAGAGCATCAACAGCAGCAGCACTGCAATTTTTGCCTGGTTGCCACTCATAAGACCGCACGTGTTTTCAAATTTCCTCTTTCTTTTTTCCAAATGCACACTTTTTAGGTTTTATCATTTTTCTGGGAGTGTCCAGCAACTTGAAAAAGCCAAATTTTGAAGTATTTGTTCAATCCAAGTTGGACAGTGGACATAAAATCTTGTCATTTGGACTTCAGATTTTCAGATCACTTTTGTAAATTACATCTGTCCAATCCAGATTTAGCAATAACATCTACCTGAAAAAACCTTTTGCCCTTATCACCTATTTTTAACTCTGTGGCATCTACTGGAAAATTAGTTTACACCCTATATAGCATATAGGTGAAGTGTAGTAAGGATTAAACAGATCTAAATTGTCCACTTGTTTCGAAAAGCCCTTGGAGGACATTTTATAAGTTTATTTTAAAATTTTCCTTTAAGTCAAATTATCACCTTTCACCTCAAGTTGCTCCAGCCCCTCTGAGTGAGACTCAGTCCTTTCTTGCAAGCTGCCAACACCCTTTTCCATCCCATTCCCTCTGACTGACACTCTTTGGTGACAGCCATTGCTTCATTAATGCAGCTCAGCTTTGACACCACAGATAGAACACAGCATGCTCTTATAGTTCCAGTGCAATAAAATGCTGTTCAGTCATTTCGCATTGCAGGGCTCTGCAACCCCTGCTCAGACCACTTTATGTGGCAGATTGAGTAACACTGAGAACCCAAACATTTCATCATCCTCCTCTGAATGCCCTGTTCATGGCATGGCCCAAGGCAGCAGCTGATAGAGGGGACAGCTTGTTTCATAAACAAGCTGCATTAAATATTCTTCCATACATTGTAGAGAGGACAAAGGTCAGGGGAGTTGGGGCAGCCATGAGGTGACTCAATATATCTATGTCATGAGATTGATTTCACAAGGGAATTAGAAATCAATGCCTGGAGTTTAGGGGCTAAAAGCCTTTCACCTTTAGGTCACTGGTTCATACCTAGCTCAGTTCAGTTGTGACCAAAGGCTGTTCCCCTCTGAAGGTTGTTTAATCAGAAGGTGTTTGATTGTATCTGTGATTTATCATATGCATTTGCTTGAATTTGCTCACATCACAATGATCAATTGTCCATAATTTAAAAAGCTCTTCCACAGCAGGGACCTTGTGCTCTGAAGAAGGACCTTGGACCAAAAGGTTATGAAATCTGACCTACCTTCTCACTGATAAAATGGTTCCTTTGGATCAACAGTGAGCTTGTGGTAGGGATGAAGAGAATACTTCAGAATGCAAGGACATCCACCCAATATTTCATAATCAAATTTTTCATAAACTGGCAGAAAATTTTCTTATTGTTTTTCTTTTAAATGAGTAACAGGCTTTTAATTAACATTAATATTTTGGTGGAAAGTTGGCACCTTGCTTAAACAAAAAATGGTTATATTTTCAACTTTTCACCACAAGTATTTCTTCTTTTCAGTTCTGCTCACAGGAAAAGGCACACAAACACTGACAATGCCCCACAGCTTTCCCACCTACTCAGCAGCACTCCATCTGAAGATTGAAGTCTTAAGTATAAAAAATGAATAAACTCAGTATGGTCAAGCTGGAGAGCTCCATTGTACAGAAACTCAGTACTGTTACAAAAGCCCAGCAGATCATTGCATATTTATAAGAAGCAGCCACAGCATTTTATACTACAATGTTTTCATCTTACATACATCTTGCAATGCAAGCAAACTAATCTTTTCCTCTGTCATTCTGACCTCAGGGACCCACTAGAAAAAAAAAGGATTTCTTGTTCCCTGCTAGGAATGTAGGCAGCTGTTTGGTCTTTTGGAAAATGATGGGTGAATAGCTGCTTTGTTTATCATGAGAGACTCTCCTGAAGAGTGAGAACTAGGAAAAAAAACAAAACTAGAACAGAAAAAAAAACCTTTGGGAGTGACACATGTTAGCCGCTTTAATTAGGAAACAATAAATATCTCACTATCACAGATCACTTCCTCCATCTAAGCATTCCTTTAGGTTGCATAAAACCCAAGAAACAGCTTCCTAAAGGCAAAAAGCTGAATCTATTTTGCAAAGTAGTTAAACCTGTGATCTAACATGATTAACAGAATCATATGAGGAACATGCCTAGAGACAGAAAACATTTTGCTTGTCAAAAATATAGTCTTTTCCAGAAACTGCTGCAGTTTCCTTCCTATGGAATAATACATTAATTGTAAAAACAAAGAAACAAAACAACCTCCAACAGAAATGACTTTCAAATCACAAGCACATCTGCCTTGATGGTGGGACAGCTTAGTAGCATAATCAATGAAATGGCACATGCCCGAGACGCATATCAGCAGCCCCTAATGGGAACAAGATCCCAAGTCAAAACCTGGCCCTGAAACTACTGAGACATTTCCAGTTTTCTTCCGGTCTTTTTGTACAATCCGTGGGCATCGTCACAAACATACACAGCGGACCATAAGAAATCAGGAAACTATTGGGTGACTGATGAGTGTCCTCTCTCTTCAAATAAACTGTTTGGAAAAAAGTCTACAGTACTGAGTAACAGCTGCCTTACAAAAATACAGTATATTAGAAAAAGCATGAAATTAAGCAAAAAACCAGTGGGGTTAAAGGGTTACAAATGATGTGTCTGTATCACCAGTAAGCATTACCAAAAGTGTGCGATATACTCTGACTCATGTCAACTAATTTCAATTCAAAATTAATCCAATTCTATTTCCCTCTAAACTTACAAAGGCTTGAAGGGACTGCTTTCCATGTTGTTTCAAAAGGCCAACATGTTTGACGGAGTACTGCCTAAACTCAGAATACCAAAAATAAGGCTTTTAATGCGGTCTTGAAAAGCAAGACACTAAATAGAGTTTCCTTTCTTCATATGACATGTTTTCAGTTTTAATCTACCACCAGAGAGAGATCACTGCACTACATTAATAGATTATCTAAAGCAAAAATGGTTCTCTCTTTTATCCCACAATGTGTCTGAAACCACGAGACTACTCACATCTGCTTCTAATATTACTTCCCCTGATATGATTTGCACTGGCGTACAAAAATCTGAATCAATCAATCATTTCTATCCATAGTATGATCTACTGTACAAAGAGTATGCTATCCTCACGTTAGTAAGATACATAATTTTTTTTCATTAGATTAGGGACCAGGAACATTATTTCATGTTCAGCTTCCAGATGAAGACTTTGGATCTTAAAGTATGTAAGTTCTTTTATATATAAGCTTGTTGTTGAATACATAAAGTCATACTACAGAGTTACTAGAATTCTCTGCAAAAGATTGTGGTTCACTGGGGGTTTAAGTGTATAACAAGAGTCAAAAATAAGCATTTAAATGGTTTCAGGAAACTAAAATGTATTAAATAAGCAAACTGAGGATGCAAGTAGCATAAAACCCTCCCAATTATGTTCCTGTTCTTGTTTAGCATGCAATTAACAAATACACTACTTCCTCTCTGCTAACAGCCTAAGGAGCTTAAGCTGTTAATAGTGCTAGGACTGAATGACTTGAGTGGTACAACATTCCTGTCTTTATCTTTAAAATGACAACACGTGGGTGATTTATACCCCTCCTAATTCTTTTACAATCACTGGTCAAATGCACTGTGACCAATCCAACTCCACAAAATCACATAGGAAAAGAAATTACTGTACATAGAATCACATTATGCACCTTCACACTTCACTGTCGGCCCAAATGCCTTGAAGAGTTGCTCAAACTGAGATAACAACTGAGTTCATGTCATACCCCACAGCATTCGTGAAAGAAACCTCTTAAAAGTCTTGGTAAATGTTTCTCTTTTGCTACTCAAAGCTCAGACTGGGGCACAAATGTATGATGCATCATTTTTTTGGTTAATTATGAAAACAATATATACGAACCTGAGAGTGTCTGATGGCAAAATGAGTTCCCCTTCCAATCATGCACCACCTTTCCCAATATAAAAACTATTCCATTTTAATAACATTAATATTCAGTTAATTAATTCACATGGTTGCAGATCTTCCCTATTTGGCTTGATTTGGATGAGACAGTCAAAAAGACTATAATAAAAATAGATAGAAGGAACTATTTTTATGTCAGAAGTTAAACTTGTAAGTAGATTAAATGCAATAAATTGAAGTATCCTCATAACAATAATTTTCAAATACACAGTATTAACTGATTCCACATATAGGAAAAAATTCAGCTTATCATCACTCATATTTACTTATATTGTGATGATAGCAAAAAGTCATAGGTTAGGATCCAGAACCTAGGCTATTACTGAAACACAGTGGAGAATATTATCTCTATCTCAAAGAGGTAAATTGAAATGGTCATCATTTTTTTGTAGTCCAAACTCTCATTAAACCGTTTACATGTATGTAAGAGCCTGAAATTTCCACCTGGCAGGCCTACAGTCTGTACACATCTGTATTTGGAAAGCTAAAACAGAGACAGGCAGCAGTTCAAACAGTCCAGTTACCAGATTTGCAGGCCAAGCAACTAGGACACGAACCAGTCAAATAATGACTTTAGCCTTGGTCTAATGCACAGAACGTGATGATGCATCTCTAATGAAGTGGCTCACTCTGCATCTTTCCAAAGCAAACACAGCCAGTTCTGAGTTGTTATCTTCTTGTGCATCACCTGTGAGCATTACTGTAGATGTGGAATACAAATAAGATCTGCTGAACTCAAAAAACAATTAGCTATTAATTGAAGCCACAGAAGAATCCACTCACTGCAATCAGACACTTACCTAACAGGGCATTGCGCCCATTATCATCTGGCAGGAATCTTTTATCCACAGCACACACTAACAGGTGATCAGGTAAATTCGGTGACTTTGCACCAACAAGTAAAAATCCAGACGGCACCTCAATATGTTCATTGGAAATTGAAACCAGTCTCAAATCTTTACCAGCCTGGCAGAAACCTAGAAAAAAAATCAATTCAACTTAAAATAAGTTGACAAGGTGTTTTTGTTTCCTGCTCACAATTGTCTTCATTAAAGGACTTCCTGTACTTTTAATGAAAAACAAAATCTTACCCTCTAAGATCAAGGGCATAATAATTTTCCTCTTTGCCTTTGGGTCAGCTATAAACAAATTGGAAAACGTACAATGAGGTTTCCCTTCGTGGTAGTTTGTAACCTACATATTTATGGGACTCATCACTAACATCATCCTAACTTAGGTCAGACATTCAAAAACAGAGAAAATTGTTCTCAAAATCTGGTGAACTTCACCAGCTTTTCCTGGGTTTTCAAGTATTTTTCACAGCTTCATAGAATGAGGTACACTTTAACAGAAAAGAGTCATGATAAAGCAATAAGAATTATCACATTCATTTTAGCAAATGCCATGCCTACAAACTCGACATTTTAAAGGTTGTGTTGCCTAAGAGAACATAAGTTCTGTCCTTGTGCCAGGCGTTCCAGCACGAATGCTTACCTGACACTGAACAAAGACCCTGTCAAATAGAAGAGCAACCAATGGCAATCCAGCTTTATCTAGAAGGTAATGAACACTGACATTTTTAGAATTTCTATATCATATAGATTATCTCATTCTGACAAACTATAGGGGAAATAGGCCAAATCCTACCCTTTTCAGTAGGGCAAATGCTTCTGACAGCATAGTTTGTACTCACCATCAGTAGTGCAACATCCTTCTGGGGGAGGCTTCATCTGGTACAAAACAGGAGGACTGCATGATTCTGACCCTTCTTCCTCCTCTTCTTCTTCTTCTTCTTCCTCATTTTCTGCTCTGCTGCCAGCTGCAAATTATCGTAGCATAAATGACTTAGACAACAGAAAATGCTGGCAACAAACCAGTGAGTGAACAGAGTGACCCAGCTACAGAAAGTATTACAGCAAACTGGATTCTCTCCTCTTGACAATGACTTTTCTGTTGCCAATTCTTCATAGTTTTTGTTCCTTAAAGCTCCAACTACCAGTCATGCTTATGATAAAATGTATTTTACCAAGTAAACAAAGATGCTAGTTCTTGTGCAAAAGAAGTTCAAAAGCATGGCTCAACTGCACCTGAGAAAGTAAAACACACTAAAGGACAAATAAAAAGCCTCAACTTAATCGTTTCTAAAATCACATTATTTTAAGACAAGTGCACAATTTTTAGAGGACTAGCTTCTAATGTTTGAACTCTCGCTGATCAAAACAGTTTAACTGTACCCTTTGTTTATAATATTATCAGCCAATAAAACCCTAAGTCATTACTTCTTGGCACTTCAGTATGTCCTGGCTACAGTCCAAGTACAGAATTTATTAATTAGGTATTGACCATGTCCTTGATTTTGTACAGGACACTGAAAAAACAGTTCCTGCTTGAAACTAGTTTCACCACAGATGATGCCACAACAAGAACACCTAATTCTCAGCCCGTCTGTCTCCTACCAGAATTCAGAGCTCCAAGTAATGCACTCGCACTCCCTTTGCAGTGTCAAGGAAAGGCAGATGTTCAGGAAGATGTTTCACACCAGCCTGTTCTTGTACCGTGCTAGTCTAGGAGGCACAATGGAAGCAGTACTGAATGCTGGAGAGGAATATGTGATGTAAGCTACAATTTTTAGAATTATTTAGGTGTGTTTAGAGGGCTTTATTTCTGTGTATTTCATCCCTTCAGCTAGAGACTGCCTCTCTCCTTCTCTCCACCCAAGGGACAATGGGCTTTTCATGCATGATGCAACAGCTCCAGCAAAACATACTGACCGTGACTCCATCCCCTCTTATACACTCAGATATATACACTCAGAGGTATACACTGATACCCCCTCAGACACACGCACAGCAAATGGGACAAATGTGGCAAGCAGAGGAGAGCAATTAACTGGTACATGGGGAAAATACTTCTACAGACAGGACTAAAGAACATTTTACATACGACAGAGACAGCACACAAGCACTAAGGGAACCCAGTGGCGTTTATGTCTTAGGTTTGTAGGCTTCTCGGTGTCTGTAGGGATACTCCTGCAGCAAACAAAACACAAAGAGCTTCCACTGGCAATGCTGGGTGGTGAAGGGCTGCAGGTACCTGAAGATCAGCAGGAAGCTGAATAGCTGCTTGTACTTGGGCAAGTAAAAGAGCAGTTAGGCACTGACATTAGTCTGTTGATCCAGGTTTTAGTCTTGAAACAGAAAAACAATGAAGCAGTGCAGTCATCCTCCAAAGCCCAGTGTCAACAGGATATAACCTCTTTGCTTCAATTGACTTTGGATCAGGTACTCAGAATCCCATAAGATATCATCAAGGATTTCTCTTTTCTTTCCTATGACCCTCCCCAGAATATCCTTTTATTTTATTGACAAATTATTGTACAATCAGCTAGACAAATAAAACAGGACAAATGAGAACTAGGGAGAAGAAAGTAAATCTGGAGTTTGAAGATTTATCTGCCAAGGTCATTAAGATTTACACCCCAGTCTGGAAGAGGATTTGAAGGGTATGTTTAGCTGAACATCGAGCTCCAGTCCTGGTGTACTCAACTAAGGACCGAACACTAAACACAAGTGTTTTAAGGGCGTAGTCTAAAGACAAAAACACTGCAACTGAACCAAGGGAAAAACGAAACTTTTCATCTATGCTATTTAAGTAAAGGGTAAATTATGTGTTATGACATAACCTTGACTAATATATCCATATGCAATGCAAAAGGGCTGAGTCTGCCTCTCCTCTCATTCCCCTTGCTCCCAGACATGAAATTCCTCCCTTCCTTCCTCTTTGTGCAGCTCTGACACTTACTAACTAAGGGGAAAAAAGTGACCAATTTCCTTTTTTCTTTTTGCAGGTTTATGTATTAAATTAGCACAATGGAAGAGCCAAAAGATGGCAGAACTGATGAAAAGGGATAAAATGGGTATGTATGGATAGACAAAGTGAACAGAACAGGATGTGTTTATTTCCCTTTCGGACAGAGGTAAACTGTGAAGTTTGTTCAACCATAACAGGTGATTTAAGAAAGAAACAAAAAATGGAAGCAGAGACTATGAAATATGAGAGCTACATCATTTTCAATTCAAAAGTGAAAAGAGTAAAAGAGAAAGTACTCAAGCATGAACTGCTGCCACCTGGTAAGGGTTTCACTAGCATTGCACAAGCCCCCAAGGATGTCTCTTTGCTTCAGGTGCCTCCTGGCCCTCAGAGCATAGGGATTCATGTAGCCAGAAGTGGAAGATTCAATTTATGATAAGGCTGCAGTACATAAGAGCAGCTTGAAGACCTCTTCCACCTGAGGAACAACCGAGAAGGCACTCTATTATAGGTCCCTTCAGAGTTCCCCTTGTCTGAAACATTCATGAAAGGAATGCTCTCTGCCAGGCTGTTATGAGACTTTTAATTGCACTTCAATTCTATTTCCATTAACTACAAGGAACACAGAATCAGCCCCTCAAGGTTTGGAAAGTTATTTGAAAGTGTTGAAAGAAAGAAAGAAACTACAGAAGTGTGAAATCGCACTTTTGTTCCTGAACTGTTGATCTGCTCCTGTGGCATCTTTCCCAACTGATGTCATAATCAATTTCGTGACATCACAGCTTCCATGGAAAAGTTTATGAAATCCTTACGGAAGGGTTTGATAGAAGGATCACTTTGTGCAGGGAATAAGCAACATATATATTTAAACAATTATTGCATATTCATTGTTATGTCCTATATTAGCAAAAAAAGAAAAAAAGAAGAAATTACTAATGATGTGTGAGCAGATTTTTTTTCAAGAAATATTCACAGCTGCCACTGTGAGGCAATAGCAAAGAGTTTAATCTGTGCAAAATACTTTTATTTGTTACTACTCCTTGGCCTGATTTTGTGTGTGTGTGTGTGTGTGTGTGTTAATGTGGACTGCTAACCTTAATGCATTTCTCACTATAACTGTGGCAAAGTATGACAGGGAAAGTAGATGTGGACAAAAGACATGAAACTCCACCCTCTTGAGAGAAATCAGTAAATAATCAAATTATTAAACATAACCTTCCATGACCATGCCAATGTTATGCACACACCAGTAAACCAGGCCCTTAAAACACAAACATGAGACCACTACAAATAATAGCACACCAAACACCAAACTGCCTCATGAGTTTGCTTATCTGATCCATACACTTCATTTAAAATATATTACTTCCAAGAAAAAAGAGCAAATGAAACTGAGAAAGCAGGCTTCTATAAACACACACACAAATTCAGTGAGAAATCCTGTGTGTTAAATTCCAACTTGTACAGGGCTTGTGAGAGTACATATCCAAAATTTTTACCTTTACAACCACAGAATTACTACAAATATTATGCCTGAAGTAATTATAAACCATCTCAAAAGCTAAAAAATATTTCTGGTGTATTTATGCACTTTGAAAATCAGTCTTAGCATATATGTTTTATAAATCTATTATGCGTTTTCTACCATTTACTCTGTGACTTTCAGCAGTATATAAATAAACTATAGGATAACAGATCTATGTTCCAAACATCCAAAGACTTCTCCACAAATGTAATATAACAATTCCTAGAACTTCAGTTTATATGTATAGGTAAATCTGAGCAAGCGGCTTTATTTTGTTGAAATTAAAGACAATGTGATTCGTATTTTTAATCCAATTCTAATACATATATATTTGTAGATCACAAAAAAATCCAAATAAAAACGTATGTTTATCCATATTATGATTTAAAATGCGTGTGCTGAACCGTGGCTGAGCAAACAGCAGAACTATCTTTGACAGAAATAGAAATTCCATTATTTCCTACCTTCCAGTGATGATAGATGCTGTTCAGCTTCCAAATACAACTGAGAAAAGATTGGTCTGGGAACTAAGTTGTTTGAGCGGAGAGAGGCCTCAATAGAATTATGCAACACTTCTTCAAACCGTGTTGTCTTGAGCTGACCAGCATAAGAATTTCCCATCCTCTCAAAAAAAAAAAAAAAAAAAGGCAAAAGAGACAAGAAAAAGAGCAAAAAAAAAAGAAAAGAAAGATATTACAATTTAAGCACTCAGAACTCAATCACTGCATGCTGATGTCAGGCTCAACATTTCTCCTGAAAGAGAAATGCTTCATTGTCCACAAAGAAAGGCAAAGGAAAAGAACATTGACTGCAGCAGTCACTGAGCAGATCCTGCTGGTAAATTACAGGAAGTTATCTAAAAGTAACAGCTTTCTGTAATTCAGCAGAAAGGCAGAAAGCTTTGGCACCTTCTTGAAAAAGTGACTAGAAATCTGATTCAAGTAATTCCTTGGTTCGTATAGCAATTGAAGAGATGCATTTTCAATAGCCATCAATCTATTGTTAAACAGCTGTTCTGTTTTAAATTATTTGAACAGAATAAATGATTTGGGCAGTAGCACAGTTTTGTGTCGTTACCTTTGCATCGTCCATCATGGCTGAACACTGGCTAAAGCAGTTCAACGTATCTTTTAGAGTTGCTGTCTCATAAATAATGTAGCATTGCTGTAACCCAGAGATGGTGAAATATAACTTTTGCTTTTCATCCTAAACAGTATTTTTCCTTGTAAAACATGGCTTTGTTGTTGTTGTTCTTAGAATGAAACAGTATCCATCCACATGCATTGACATTGCATTCATTTATTTATTAGAACTTTACCTTTAGTGAAACCATGTAATTTATTCATTCTGCCATTGAGCAGGCAGTCTATTTCAGCTGAATATTCCATGGACTTAACTGACGCCTACTTTCCACAGGGAACACAATGAACTGGTGTAACCAAAAGCCATGTCAGCTTTCTTTTCTTATTACAAAGTAGCTCTTGCCCTGGGCCCCATGTCCTTTCCCTCCTCAAGTAACTGTGAATAGAAAGCATGAAATGCTTCCTGTTTGTGGCAGCAATTCCTAAACACTGAACAGCCCCTCCTCAGCACTGGCTACTGCTTAGGAAATTGGCCTGTTGGGAAGCATCCTGTAGGAATCAGTCAAGCAAAAGGAAAACCACTGTGAAACCACATACTGCTCATCATGGAAAAAGGGGTTTGAAAGGAACAACCTACAAACTCGTTGATTTGGATATCTTTTTATGACTTTAAAGCATATTTTACATATATAATCATATTTTAGCATATACTTGTTTGTATCATGTTAATACTGTACAGAGAGTATAGCTGATACTACATAACACTGCTATAATATATATACACAATATTAATAGAACCATAATGAGAACTATAAAACAATGCAGGCAGTATTTAAGAAACTTTAGACTAAAAAAAGGCACTACTGAAAAAATACTCATGTCTATACACAAAATCAAATAAAGAAGTTGCAGTGAATAGTACTGATGTACCCATTTGGAAAAGTGTAAATGGGAAGCTGCAAAGCCACCTACAGATGTTCAGTGCTAATATGGAAGTCAGGATACATCTCTTCCAACACAGAAAGCAAATTACACTTCTCACACTGATAGGAACCCTCTTTAAGTACTCCTTTCAAGTACTGCTTCCCTCTACACGAAAGGCTGTTGAATACAATGAGGAAAGCCTGACATCAGTAGTGTCCTTAACCAGCTTTATCAAAGGTATACGTAGGAAACCGCAGGTCAGCACTAAAATGAATTATATTAAATGCTGTTTCTACACAAAAACATTAAAAAAATGTTTAGTTCTAATTCTAATCCATCTTGTCTTTGTTACATTGATGTTTTATATTTAATGTGACAAGAAAAAATTGATACCTGACAGATGCCTATTTAATTCTTTGCTCTTTTAAATTCTTTCCCATACAATGAACTCATATTTTCTCTTGTTAGCTTGCAGGTGTCTACAGGCTCAGGGACCTGTCTCTACTGGGGGCAGGCACAATGTGGTTCTATATGACTGGTCATCGAAATCTTGAAAGTCCAGACTAAAGATAAATAAAAATGCATGAACATGCTCTCATCATGTTAACATCCAAAGTTCCACCTTCAGGAATGGAGAAAGCATTCAGCTATCATCCATTCCATACTCTTTTATATATTGGCTGTTTTATATAAATACAGAACCAAAACATGAAACATTAAAATAACAGCCAAAAGTCTTTTTGTACTTAAAAAATATCCCTGATACAACACATGGAGAATATCCAAAAGTTTGACTGCAGTGGCAGAGAGAGGCTGGATTCTACCTGTTCTGAAAATGACCTTGCAAAGCAGACTCATATACTTGATTTTCAAATTTATTTACCTCTCTCAATGCTTCACTAAAGCAGTGAAAAATAGGAATTTTTAGAATTAATCCAGAGTAAGACAAAGTACTCTGAGACAACTCAAAAGCAGACAAATAGGCACACGGACTGCTTTATGCATTGAAGGCTTAGTTACTCTACTGATCACTATCTGGATCTAACTGTGATGAATCAGAAAACACTACAATATTTGTTTATAAACTCTTTTCCAGAGGCACAGTCAGCTATTGTTCTGTTCAGTTTATTAGGAAAAGAAATAGAGATACCATTACAGGGATTAAACATGCTTGCTCGGGATTCATAGAGCCCACGAGTGATCAGAAGAGAAACCCTGTATTTAATCCTGAGAATGGCAGAAACCCAGCATCTTATCATGATGCTGGGTGATGTTACAGATAAGGAATCAGTTAAGATTGTATTACTTGTGCAAGAGGTAGGTGTTGGAATCCTTTGCAACACAAGCATGTTTATTTGTCTATTAGGCTGCTAATTTAATTTTTTGAATGGGTTGTTGGCAAAATAAAACAAAAATAACCTTTCTGGATTTGTAAGATCTCATGTACTTGTGTGATCTTAGAATTAGAGTGTAAACACAATCATATACCCGGGAACCTATTTTGGAAGATATGATAAATAATTTTTACCCATTTTTCATCATCAAACACACACCACTGGAACCAGGAAATGGGCATTACATGAGCTTTTTTTGCCAGGACCAGTCTCTGCTGTTCAGAGTCCCACTAACTCGCAAGAGAAATTACTTCTCCAAAGCAAGCAAGGGACAAACCATCTCCCACTAACTATACGACAGTTCTCATTCCCTTTTCTTTAGAGCTTCTCAGACTGTGGTATCTGAATTGTCAGTTGCTGACTCCATGGCATCAGGAAGCAAAAACTGAGTCCTATGTTCCTGCTTCAATGAACTCAGCATGCCCAGCCCTGATTTATGTTTCTCTTGGATACAGCCGGGTGCCACAGGGTAAACTTTCAAATGCTTGTGAAATTCCAAGCCATGCACATAGACGGTGACCAGATCTACTAAAAAAACCCCATACACTGACACAGAAGGATGGCCCTCGACCCCATCTACTGATAAATCAAAGTGCACCTCCCTATCACATGGTCAGTTTCCACAGAGAGCATGAAGAGGAAAATACTTGCCTATATAAAGAAGGGCAAACAGGCAAAGATCTGGACCTGGAAGAGCTTCATAAAAGCATGATAAAAAACTAAAAACTACTCTGAGCAATTTGGGAGCCTAAGAAAAAAATGCAGATACAAATGAATTGGGTAAGGCCAATGTTTCAGAAGCCTATGGATAATGCTGGCAAAGAGAGACGCTAAGTCAAGGCATCTGAAAATGTGAGTAAAAGTCAGTGTTAGTCAATGAAGGGAGCATCTTTGAAACTCCAAACAAGGAACTGTCAGCATTTCAGTGGTAAACAGGGACTACATGATTAAGAAAAACATGGATCTTTTCAAGGCTTTATGTCTGCCACGTATAGAGTCAACTTCGAGTTCAACTGCAGTTGGTATAAGTCAGGGTTTAAGAAAACCTGTGATGAGCCTGCCCTCCAGTGCCGAGATTTACATCAGGAGTTCCCTCAGCCATGAGGGCAATCCCTACCACGAGGGCCATGACAGTGACTGGTCACAGTAAGAGAGGATGAGGGCCAGCAGCAGGAGGACATTCAGTCCCAGCACCCAGATCATGGAGGGAGATCTTGTGCATAATTAAGAACTAAGACAGGAACACATTAGTGACTTTTTAGCTGCAGTGAGGAGCACTACGGTTTCGTGAAGACTGAAGATCTAGTACAGCAATTCTGGACAAAATTAATTCTACACCTAGGACAGACTGGATATCCTAAGGAATACTAAGGACTTTAGAGCATAAAAAGTAATCCAGGACTTTTAAAAATTCCCATTGAAACAGACTGATAAAGAAAGTCTGCCCTCAGCAGAAACTGAGGAAACTAAAGAGTAAATGTGGGCTGTGTTATGTTGACTTTAAAAAATAATCAAGTTAATTAAGCGGGAAATTAGGAAGACCTGGTTGATTACTAAGAAATTCAGCCTTAGATACAAGTGGGAACGTTTCATATTAAGTTGCAAGTTTTTTGCACTACAAAATATAATCGGCACTGCTACTTTACTACATTAATCCTTTCATCATCGCTGTATAGCAATGAATGTTTCCCGAGTTTGAGCAGCCAGTTTTCATATTTTTGAAATAGTTGATCAGAGTAATTTCTATAGTATCATTTCTAAGAGGAAAATAGTGTTCTCATGCTCTCCAAAAGACTTTGCTATCACTACGACAAAAGTCTTTGGCGTGCATAGAAGGAAAGAATTTGCATGGACTATGGATTTAGGTATCTAAAATGCTATCTATTAATTTTTTTCTGTGAGGACGGAGGAAGCATTCTTTACTGCAGGTTAACAATTTGGTAACGGAATAGTACCAGAAAAGTTGTGTGATCCTTTTGCTCTTTGAACATAAGTTATATTCATCCAGTAACCCCCAAAATTCATCAACATTTGCAAACTTCAGTAAAGTCTCTAGTAATTCTTTAACAACTGTATTAAAAACATCAGTCTAAGAAGAAAGAAATCTTAGGGTAGGGATTGGTACGTAAATATAACTACAAGAAGAAAAATAAATTTGGAGACAGCACAAAACTGATTCTCTTCAATGGCAGTGATACATCCTGCAAAATCCTCCTCGTTGATTCTATCCAGCCATGAAACATCACAATTTACTCTTTTATTTCCACTAAGCCTATCTGTAATTACAGTGTTTTCTCTAGTTTTGGATTTGGAAGAATAACTTATTTTTAATCTCCTATATTAATGTGTAACATGTGTAAAAGTGACACTCTGAGGTATCTATTTCCCACAGGTTACATAAAATCTATTCCCACAGATTATAAAAAATTCTTGATTCAGGAGAACTAAAAGACACCGAGATATTCAACCCCTTACTACTAGCTTCAGAATAAGGTTACTCCATCCAAAGTGCCCTTTGGGAACAGTCACTGGTCCATCATGACTCGTGAGAACTGCTGCAGAGAGTGAGTACAAGCACCAGAGCTATGCCAAGACATTACAACAGAAAATTGATTTCTGGCACACAGAAATTTTTCCTTCAATTGTTTCATTTACTAATACAGCTGTAGCCCCTACGGGGAAAGACAAATTAAAAATTTTTCTTCCAGGAATCAACCTAGTTGTCCATGTACCACAAAATTATCACTTGTAGAAGTAATTTACAAAGCCTTTTCTCTGTCAGTACAAAACCACCTAAAGGCATTGTAAAAAGGTGGATCATTGCCAATTTCTGAGAAAAACATTAGCTTCTGGAAGTCAAATCTGTTTCCTCACACTATTCTGCCAGAATGACTTGGAGGAAAAAAAAGGCTCAGAAGACTGATGTTTATGATATAATACTGGAGCGTGGGAAACATTGCCTCATTTGAGATCACTTCCAGACCAACATTTTACCAAAATGATTTTCACCAAAATCTTCAATAAGAGTTTGATTTTCTTCTGTGTTAGTCTTACCCAAAAAGAGAAATTTTCAAGCTTCAAAAGAGACTGAGAAATGAAATTGCAATCCTCTGCTGAGCTTAACTCTACCATATCAACAAGAATAAAATCAGTAGTCACTTATGATTTCCTGATTGAAATCCACTTCTTCAGGGAAGTCGTTTATTCCTCAGCAGTAAAGCTGACAGATGAATGAGAAGTCTCTAGTCATTCTGTGTTTCATACATGACTAAAGTTTGGCAGTTCAGTAGACCCCATTTGGCCCATTACATTTTAAATGCAACATAAAACCTTTAAATAAAACCACAGTTACCTTTGCCAGAAATTCTAGCTCATTCTCTGTTGCAAGATCTTAGAACTTCTATATATCTTGTGGACTTAGATGAGAAATGTCGTCCAAAGACCAGTCCAGATGGTTTCCAAAAAATTTGGGAAGTAGCTCATGATGAAACAAAGAGACTCTGATTAAGGCTGATGACAGGTCACAGAGAACTTAATCCTTCCACCTTTACACAGCCAAGAACAATTCTGCTGCTGTTTCCACAAAATTAATATACTGTAAGAAGACTACTTAGATGTCTCAACCACTTCTTTTTCTCTTCTGTTTGCTTTTAATTTTTATCTGGGTCTTCTTTTGATTTTGAAAATCGGGCTGACTACAGACAGGGATTTTCTCCTGCATCAACAGTGAGATGATTTTTTCCCCTGACTCGTGTTTCCAACCAACAGGATGCTGGAACAAGAGTGCAGATCGAAAAGTGTCAAGCTTTGTTTTTTGGCAACTCTAGATTCCAAGCCAAATTCCTTCTATTAATCACTGAAATCAGTTCTCTCACTCACTGCAGAAGCAGATAACTGGGAAATGTCTTTATTCTCAAGAGATTGCTGCAGAGATTAATATGGACACCTTTGCAATGAAATTCAACATAGGAAAATTCCCCCACCTACTGAAAAATCAAGCCCATTTCTTAACTGATCAATATAAAAAGGGATGAAAACAAACTTGGACAAATCAATGTTAAACCACCTCAACAAAAACACTATTAAAAAGCTTTTGCTTTATTTTTTCTTCAGGCAGAAAATGGATCAAAATTTTTAATGGATCATTTTTATGGATTTATTTCGCATCCATTTTGGCCACAGTAAAGACAATTTCATCTAAAAACAAGTGTTTTCTTATTTTTTGCTGAAATTTTTCCACTGCAAAACCAATAAGCACTACTTCTGAGTGTTCATTTCTTCAATTAAAATGCTACAATTCACGCATGGAACAGTAGCAAAAATAGCAAATGAATATTTTCTACAGAAAAAGGCAAAATAATTTCCTGACATGTCTGCAAAAAAAAAAATTAAACTTCTCATACAAATTCAACTTTACATTGAACCAAAAAAAAAAAAGCTTGATGAAATCCAGAGCAATCTAAGATGTCATAAACACATTGAAATACACAACTATGCTGAGAGATCTGGAGTAAGGAATGCTGGCAATTTAGTGACAAGGAGTCTAAGCTGTGACAGCCTACACTGCAGTTTTCTGGGGAGACAGAAAACTCTAGTTGCAATCAGAGTCCTTTAATTAATTAGAGATGAAAGACTGTTTTGGTTTTAAGATGCAGTTTGGTCTTCCTTTATGACTACAGAAAATTTAAGCTTCCTTCACCCTTGAAACTTTTATGCCTACTCTGAAACAGGAGCTGAATTCTTCTGAGGCATGTAAAGCACTGTTTTGTGCTAAAATGACACTATATTTTAATTTATTTTAATATAGAAAAAAAAAAAGCCGAAGTTCAAATAGCTCATAGCAGAAAATCCTTTGTTAGATGCCATATACTGGATTACTATTCAAGTTTTAAAAAATCATAATCATAAGCACTATTGGGACTGATGCCTGATAAAAAAATGTATCTGCAAAAAAAATTCAGAAGAAATCTTTATTTCGACTTTTTAGAGGTGACTTAGAATCTCTTATTAACCTATTTTAATTTTCACTGAAAATCTATTTTAGGCATAATGATGACACTGATTTTCATTTATTTGCTTTTTGTTTTAGTATGAACCTTCCTTTCAATCACTTGTCATTCCTTAATATCCTGACAACCAGGCCAAGGAGCCACTTGATAAAAATAAATGTGAGCTGTTTGATAATCTGGTGTTGCACTAATAGTGCAGACTGAGCCTAATATATGATATGGCAATAAATACATTTAGGCAATGGTACTTCATCCTGTAAACGCTTTCACATTCCTCTCTGCAGGAAACAATGTATTCTGATGCAGATTTCCCTGATTTTCCTGCAGGATCTCATAAACTTTGCAGGTGTTACTGGAGAGAAAATCCCTTATCAGCAGCTTCCAGCATAGTGCAGCTGATATGCTTTACTATTTCTCCAGAAATTTTACTATTTCTCCAGAAACAGTAGCACAGAACCCTGACGCTACGGCTGGTCAGGCAGCACTGCCTTGGCCCCCATTTGGCTTTTGTGTGCTGCTTTGATCAGCTCCTGGCTTTGGATGAAAGCAATTCTTCCACTGGCCACCTTCAGACTGTCTTAAAAAAAAAAAAAAAAAAGAATTACATACATAAAACCAATTGAGCTTGTTAAGGAGCAGGAAGAATCTAAGTAGAGGGAGGAGAAAGGGAGGGAAGGAGGTGCCACAAATCAGGGCTAGGAAGCAATGACCAAAGTGGTGACTGGAAAATTAGTAAAAAATATCCCCAAGTTGTACAGGTCTGGGGCATTCCCATAAGTGCAAAGGCTCTCTCACTGTTACCGAAGAAGGAGACACAACTCTCTTTCCAAGAGTTGTCTCGGACATCTCCTCCGTACCTTTGAGTACAGCCACTTGAGATCTCAGAGTAAAGCAGTAGGGAGCAGATAAGCAAGTCAGGAGAGAGATGATCTTGAAATGAATGTTTTCTAAAGAAAATTCTAAGAAATCAGAACTTGGGGCACAGTACTCTTTCTTCTGGGTACTGGTGCTAGAGAGTGTTTCCAAGAATCTTTCCCAAATCCCAAAGGAGTACACAAAGAGTAGTGCCATACTGATGGTACAGGTTAGCTTTTTGAGCCATCCTCAGAACCAGATTTCTATTTTTCCTTATGCCAAGCCTCCAGACTCATCCCTACCCCGAGCCCTCCAGGCTCACCCCTGGAAGCAGTGCATCAGAGGACTGTGGGGCAGACATAAGCACACACAGAGACCAGGATATACAGCTCAAACACACTTTAGAGCTGTCTGTCAGGGCAGCAGAGGCAGAGCCAGTGCCTGTGGCAGTTCTCCAAGGATACACGCAGAGTGCACAGGTTCAGAGGCTTTACCTCGTTCACAGCAAATGGCCTCACTGCTTCAAAGACAGCTTCACTGATTTCTACTAGCAGAGCACACTCCACTGTATCTGGGTCATATTTTCCATCTAATGAACAAAGAGTGGGCACAAATACAATGGGAGCAGTCTAAAATGTGCCTCACCATCTGTGGATAGCAAATACATCTGTAGATGAGTGTATCACATTACAAAATAGATCTGAACCTCAGGCTTTACTCAATCAGGAGATCGACTGCACATGTATTATATGTGGAAAATACATTAAATAAGAAACATTCACAAACACAAATATGCAATCCAAAGCATTAATCAAATATCATCAGTTAAAAGTATTAGCAGAATCCTCAAATTTAATTCATTTAAGAAACTGAACTTAGCAGTTTTAGATCTGAGTTGTCTACTTCGAGAGTTTAAAAATTCAGCTTGTCTGAATTTTTAGTATTTTGAATTTTTCCTAAGAGGAAATCACTTGAACCAAGGACAGAAAACAAGAGACAGAAAATGCAGGCAAATTAATATATTTAAAACATGAATATTAGCTGTAAAATGTTTCACAAATATTATATTTGAACAGTAACCAATATAAGACAGTGTAAGTATGTTATGATACATTAATATTTTTAATTAAGCATTAACAGTATTTTTCAACATGGAAATACGCAATAAAAAATATACTGTACCGTACTGAAAGCACGTGCTCCTCAGTGACTTCCAGTAAACGACTCCTGAAGTTTCATACCCTGATTGCAGTGCTGAATACCTTACACCTGTGGTAACTGCCAGTGATTATGTCTTTGTGGAGTTTTCTTCTTGTTTCATTTAGAAGAAGTCTGCTGCTTGGCAAATTGGTGAGCACACTTAAGGCTCCTGAGTCAGCACTGTGCGCAATTGAACAACTCAGTCGGGTCACCGTGACATGAACACTCTCCTGTCACAGTACAGCACAAGAAGGTTTCAAAGCTATTTATTCTGCAACTATGGCAAAAACAATGAGACCACAATATACCCTGGCAAGCTGTTTTCTAATTTGTGTGCTGGCTATACTAAATGATAAATGGTCTGACTTTATGTCTTATTAATACAAAAGTGCTGTGCTGGGTCATGGTGCTCCCAGCCAGGTATACATTAATCTGTCAGTCTGAAACATTATTAAGATCAACAGTTTTGCTGGAAGTTTTTTGCAAGGACTAAGAGGGTTTGGGGTTTTTTTAAGAAATAAGGGAGTCCTTTCGTATTATATAGATATCAAA
This sequence comes from Oreocharis arfaki, assembly GCA_013398015.1. Classification (NCBI taxonomy): domain Eukaryota; kingdom Metazoa; phylum Chordata; class Aves; order Passeriformes; family Paramythiidae; genus Oreocharis; species Oreocharis arfaki. The sequence continues at coordinate 445,299 of VZRR01009086.1, forward strand.
ATCACTAAAGAAAGCAAAAAGTGTGTACTGTGGGTACTTTGTTTTGCTAACAGAAGAAAGGATTAACAGGAGAATGAAATCAGGTAAGTAGCAATACTATCTTTGTGTTGGTACTACGTAATGAAATCAGGTATGTAGCAATATTATCTTTGTGTTGGCCTGTATCTCCTGAACAAAAGGATAGGAAATCAAAACAATATTTGAGAGAACATGTTCAATATAACACTGGATATACAAATAAAAAGCTGTTGCATCATGTTTAAACTTCAATAAAGCAATAATTCTGATAATTGAATTTTCTTTTTCTTGTGTCTCCAAGTCATGCAACATTCAGATATGTGCTTGATTTTAGACTCAGTTAAATGTTACTGAAATTAGTAGAATCAAGCACTTGTCTAGGCTCCCAGCTGAATTAAGGTTCTGTACAATCTTTATATACAGCATTACAAACTTTACATGCAGAGTATTTTTGGTACAGCTTGCGAAACTTCATTTTCACCCTTCACTCTCAGGATATGGTTTCATGACTGGCTCAAGCTTCTCTAAACTCAGGTTACTGCTGAAAAGCAACGTCTCTCACTGTTGATCCTATATTCCCCCCACCCGGTTGTTCAGTGGCATTGATGTCAGCTGATATCACTGAAGACCAGTAGTTTTTGTAGGGTCATGTTTTGCTAGATCAGACCCTCATCTAGCTATTCATAAAGTATATGGCCATTAATATATAGAAAAGGAAAGTACCACTACATGGCTAGGGAGGGTACTGAGAGCAGTATCTTTTTCTATAAAAATGCTTTAAATAACACTTTTAAATTTTAAAGATACACCTTCTGATTCTTCTGTAACATAAGAGGGAAAAATCTGAATTTTAAAGCCTATTGAAGAATTGTTGGGAGCTTCTGTGATTAAGTGCTTTCACTGAAAACAATTTTCATATTAACTGAAAATTTTCATTGTTTATTTGGTAATTTTTTTTAATGTATGTTCTCTCTATATACTCAACATGCTTTAGTCTTTGATTGGCCCTGAACTGGTCAGGCAGTTGTACCGGATGATCACCGTGGGTCTCTTTCAACCGACAGGCTCTACTTTAGTCTAGTCCATTTTATTCTTAGATTTTAGATGAAAGCACTCCCTTAAAGAATGTGAAAAAGAAACTGTACAGGAAGTAGTAAATAATGATTTAGGAGAGTGACCAGTATCTTCTTCTGTTACTATGGAAGTGAATTAGAAGCTTTTCTAAATGTTCTATACTTAACACCAAATACAGGAGACCTCAGCCGTGCATTTTCAAGTAGGGTGCAAAATCATTCAGCTACGAAAAGCAGGAATGACTGTTTGGTTTCCTATCAGCACTGTACAACCTCCAGAACACTGTATAACACATTAACCTGGCACTTGAAAGATTACACTGACAGTCAAAGTTTAGAGGAATCCAAAAGGAAAACAAACACTGCGAGAAATAGATATGCATGTGTGTGAGAGGTGATTTTTGAAAGAGTCATTTATAATAATTTACCAGGTCAACAAAAACACCAGCCAGGAAATTCACGTTAGAAAGAAATATAACTTGACTGATGCCAGCCAAACATATTTGCCCCGTAAGTGTAGTGCATTCATGAGCAAAATTTCTCTAGGATGCACTGCCCAGCATGTTTTCTAGAACAAAGTCTAGGATGCTGCAGTGTCTGCCTCTGACTTAGCTTTGTGGCTGGAAACACCACACCAGTGTTAAAGAATATTAGCATAGGGTAGATGTTAAAGAAGAACATGTTAACCTGATATTCAGTAATGAAATGCAGAAAGTAAAAGAAGCCTGCCTGCTTTGGATATAAGCATGGAGCAGAGGTTCCAGAGGAGGAGAAAGGGCAAGAGAGCACAAAGGGCCCTATTGTGTTTGATTAGTAGCCAGAGCAGGAATTCCAGGAATGGGCAATGAGCATGGAGTTTACATATAAGAGATCTTGTATACAGAAGCAGTGAGAATTGGTCATTATGCAGCTGGTGATACAACATTGACCAGAAAAGAGGGGCTCTGCCTGCTGAAATGAGCTGCTGAATCTGCGTGAAATGAGTCAGTAATGTAAGTGATGAATTGACAGAACAGTTGTTAGGGGAAAGCTGATCATGTATTTATCCCAACAAAAGGTATGTAAAATACATACCTTGTACCCTAGGCATTGAAAAGACAATCTTATTTTACAAGACTCTACAAGGCATGTTTTTCACAGATTAAGAACACTGAAGTGAAACACGACATATAACTTGAGGTTATAACCTCAGGGTCACAAGATTTTCAAAAGTCTAAAGCACAGCTTAAAATGCAAGCACAAAAATCATAAATAGCATCACAGAAACAATCTACCAGGACATGCACTTAAAAGGCAGAATGAGGAAAGAGTTGGTCCCCTGTGCAATCAGAAAGGAAAATTAGGATATGATTGTAAAGTTCAATGGTTTGGGTTTTTTCCCAAGAAGATGAGAGAAGGTCAAATTACTGATTTGTCCAGCAGCTTTAGCAGGTAAAAGTGGAGACTGTTACTTGAAAACACCTCAAGAACTTGGTATTTGAAGAATTCTACATGCAGACTGTGAAAGAACTAAAACCGAGTCCTGCCATTCAGAATAACTGGTTTAATCACAAAACAACTATTTTTCTTCTCAAAATGTTTTTAAAATGGTTGTAGGCATACCTGCCTTTTGTGTTTATAAAGAAATAATACTGAAATGTGTATAAAATCTTACATAAAATAGCATCTATATAAGCTAAAAATAAATACCACACTGGTATGGAGGGTACTTATGTGGAGCCCAGATTGTCTGCTCCATGAGAAACACACTCAGTCTTGTACTATGAACATGTACAAAAGGAAACCTTTAAGATCATCTAGAAATACAGACTGCAATTAAGGTGTCTAACCACAGGCACTGTCTAACTTTGAGATGTTCTGGGTAATCCTGTCTGGATTCTGACTGCTGCTCCAAAGAAGCAGAGTTCTGAGGCAAGTCCTCTGTCATATCTGCTAGTTGTTTATGGACACCTCAGGTAAACAAATGAACTGGGTAAACCATGAAACCAGGCACCTATATTTAAGCAACTGAATTAGACTCCAGGTATCTACTGTTTCACTAGGCAGAAATTTCCATTATAATCAATAAAACCAAGGGATCTGACAGGGATCTGAGAGATGATTCAGCTGACCAGCTGCCAGTGTTTATTTAGCTCAACACGAGCTGACTCCCTCCCCTGGCCCCATTGACCACACTTGGCTTCACTGACCACAAGGAGTTGCAGCTGTAGCTGCATGAAGACCTCTGTATTTAGGAGTCTTGGGGCTCAATTCAGTTGCTTACACAAAGATGTTTAGTGGTCTTTGATATGCTCCAGGGTATCTGAGGCAGAGACACAGGTACCACAAACACCTATAGGAGACCACACCAGGCAGGATACATGAGGACATCTCAAATGGCAAAAGAAGCACATAAGACACATAATCACATCCTCCATCTCAAACTAAACCCTGCTCTCAAAGACATCTACATTGTCAAGTGACTCGGCTTCCAGTTTGCTTCTAGCTCCCCATCACCTGACTACCTACACTGCATACACATCAGTTTACATCCAGGCACTGTGCACTCAGCTTTAGTTCTGCAAGTAGTTGAATAAGGCCCTCTCTTCTCTAGAGACAGATAAACTAAAATAAACAGGGTCATGCTGACCTCAAGACAAGCAACAGACTTAATTACTGCAACAGACAACGATGAATCATACCTAAGCAAACCTCCTATTCCTTTTCAATAGAATGCATTACTAATCAGACACATTGTTTAACAACTGGTACAACCTACGCCAGAGAAATCCTTCATTTCTTCAGGACACAACAGGAGTATTTCAGAATGTCACATCTGTTTCATCGCTCTTAACAGTCACAAACTCTTGCTGCTTTCATGTCTTACCCACATTTAATTTTTACTCACACACTGCACAAAAGCATCCACCACATATTCAATCATGCTGCACCTGTGTCAAAATCTTAAATGCATGTTCACAGACCATTCCTTAAAAACTTAAAAGCTACAGCCTGACCAATACTTCTGTAGCTATTAAAGACTCCAACTGTTGAAACCACTTCCTTAAGAGAGTTCCTTCATCTCTAGTAATTGTTGTATGGGCAAAAAAGCCTCTGAACCTCCAGGATGAGTAACATTCCTTTGAGTGCTCAGAAAAACAGCTCTTAAGAACTCTCAAATTTCTGCGCTTTCTTCGTTAAAGACCTCGTATGCCAAGCCATGTGATGGAGGATGCTGTACAGTACATTGGGTCAGGAGCCAAGACGTGGCACCATCCTATACCCAGGGAACAGGCACATTACATTCTGCTGCGAACGTGAACAGAAACTAATTGAACAAATCCTGCGCTCAGTGTGTGTGATTTGATATGCCTGCATTAACCACTGCCTATCTCCAGCTACTGAGACAGCAAGGATGCTATTCCACTGCAAACTGTTAACGATACTCATACCATTCCCACTCATTGCCATGTTTTGTACCTATTTCCCAATTTGCCATTTAGATGTATTTCCAAGCCCCACATAGTCTTTGGAAGGAATCATGTCTATGTGTAGCCATGGATGGCTTTTTTCATATTCAGTGCATCAAGAGACGAACACATATATCTGTTTGCAAGCCAAACAAATATAACACAGCACAATTACACACACAGCTGTTGTACTACAGCACATCTTTCTATTCAAACATCTTACTCGAATTACTATGAATCATTAGAGTTTTAATCTCTTTAGTTCACTTTGAGTTTATATATATGTTTCCTAAGTCATCTGGTCAATTTTAATACTAAAGAGCTTAGTGCTGTATATTGGATTTATTAATTGAGAATGTTCACAACAGTATAGTTTTCAATCTCACAAAAAAACTGTATCACCTTACTTTTGAGAGCCACCACAATCTCAAATTTCTCTTCTTTCAGACCAGGGATCATGCATCACAATTCCTGAACACTTCAGTTATTACTTAGTATCACCCTCAGAGCAACACAGGGAAGTGTATCTTCTTCCCCATTTTTCTGAACTACATTCAGAATTACAGTCTAAAGTGAAATTAGCAGAGCTTCTATGAGCATCTGAATCTCTAATCATAAATGAAATCCATGCCAGGTAATGCTACCTAAATACTTTTAAGAGTCTGAGTTCAAAAATTTCAATCAATGTCAAACTGTGGAAAACAGAACTGAATGCATCTCGTTAAATATTTACTATTTAGTTTAAATGTTGGCATATATATGGAGTTCAGAGAAATTAAAATTAATCTTTCTACTTCTGTAATTCTACTTGGAAAGCCTAACTATATGGCCAAATAAAAACAATCTTCAAAGTAAGTTTTCTGATAAAAACTTACTTTTTCCTTTATTTGGGTAAATAGTGCTAGAAATTCCCTGTCACTTTTGAATAATTATAAGCTGTAGATGAGGAAAAATAAAGCATAAAGTTTTCACATCTCCTGTGGTCTTCCTCTACTGCTCCTTAATTGATCTGCAATAAGAGTAGAGACCAAAATCAACATGACCCAGCCATGTGCTCTTGCAGCCCAGAATGCCAGTTGTGTCCTGGGCTGCATCCAAAGCTCTGCGGGCAGCAGGTGAGGGAGGAGATTCTGCCCCTCTGCTCTGCTCTGCTCTGGTGAGAGCCCACCTGCAGTGCTGCATCCGGCTCTGGGCGCCCCAACACAAGAAGGACACTGCTGGAGTGAGTCCAGAGGAGGCCACAAAGATGCTCAGAGAGATGGAACACCTCTGCTATGGAGATAGGCTGGGAGAGCTTGGGTACTTCAGCCCAGGGGAAGAGAAGGCTCTGGGGAAACCCTAGAACACCTTCCAGTGCCTAAAGGGGCATTACAAGAAAGTTGGAAGAGGGACTTGTACATACGGATTTTTCTAACATTAAAAAAAAAAATCAAAACATGTCTAGTATTTGCAAATAGAATAAATAGTATTAAAGCCTGGGAATTCAGCGGCCTCTGTTTTTCCATTACGTAAAAACAACAGGCAGTTATTTGGAGGAGCTATAAACACTGTCTTGCAAACTTTGGATCCTTTTTCTCATTCTGTTCTTGAGAATCAATTCATCATTACTGTAAGTTTTATTATACCTAATTCAAAACAGCACAGCCATTTAAACAAGTTTAGTCTATCAATTCACCCCAAGCAAAAAATACAAAGGGATGAATTTTCTCATATATTAAAAATACAAAGGGATATATTTTCTCATATATTAACACAATTGCACTTTTCAACTGAATACATTAAAGTTACCTACTGTGAACATATTACAATGCGAAAATACTTTTATTATGCTACCACCATATTAAATTCAGTGTATTTTCCAAGGCCTCAAAACTTCACTTTAAGCAGAATACTGAGTGTCAAATTGCAAAGGTCCTACAAAATCTACTTTAGTTTAGCATTCTGAACAACCAAAATGTGGTGCTGCAATAGCACAGTGGCTAAATATGCTGCTGACCTTTGGAAAAAATAGTAAAATTTTTTTTAAAGCAAGTATTTATTATAAAATTTCATAATTATGTTTGCTTTTTAATTCTCAGCATTTATCAAAAAGCCATTCTGGACCCAAGTCTGCCAGAATGATAATAAATTTGTCAACAAAATTAGGACTAAATTTGACAGATGTGTGATTCCCAACATTATGCTGAAAGAAATGTTAAAATCTACCATTTCTGACACCTCATACTACAGAAAAGAAGCTGGAGGGAAACACTGTCATTATGACATTTTTGCCTTGTTTGACATTTTGTCTTGTTATTTTTGAAACCATGATTGCATGTTCTGCAACACATACACAAGAACTATAAGTAGGAAAGGCAATCCAGAGCAATAGGTCTATTACAAAAAGCAGTACAAATTGCACACAGTATTATTTCAGTTGGTTGATAGTGTCCCACGCTTTTCAAACACACTGGGCATTGCTCTTGCATGAGTATTACCCATTGTACACTGTCCCTGCAGCAGAGAACAGTCTCTCATGATCAAGAGAGACTTAAAGAACAGAGCTCGTGACTGGATGAAAGAATGGAACAGCACTCTAAACAGACAGCAGGAACAGTACAAAATGGTATGTCTGAAACACCACAGCTGGACAGATTGCACCAATTGACATGTTAGGAGCAAGCTTTTATGTAGTAGCAAATTTCTTGCCTTTAACAGGTGGCTCTTAAACAACTGCCAGAATCTATTTTCCCCTGTAATTATGCATCCAGTATATTTTACACACACATATCATTTGTCCAATAGCAGTAATTACTTCATATAAAATACAGTCTTTTTTCTAGACATTTGATAAAGGCTCTTTCAGGAAAATATTGCACCTTATGGTGTAATTTGAAAGCATGAAGAAGATGCATTTAGAAATGTTTGCACAAGATCAGCAGGAAACATTTAAACTTTTAATAAAAACTTTGAAAGTTACAATTGTCTTTGATTCTGCATTGTTAACCTGCCTGAAGAATAAAGAAAAACATTCTATTAAAGGTACCCAAACACTACCTCTATGACAGAATATGGGACGAACTATAAATGAAGAATGCTCAAGAATTTATCCTATGCAGGGAAGCATGTAAAAAATTACTGAGGAATAATCATAACTGTTGCTTGTCTACAAGCTGTCTTAGACTCAGGAACATCATCTCTGCTGAAAGAAAACTATGAGTCAAGCCTACTGGAGGCCCCAGGTCACTTCCAGGTAAAAATATTACCCTTCTTCATTGTCTCCTGTGCCAAAAACTCTGAAGAAGAAAAGGCAGGAATAACTGGTTCACAGAAAATAACCCTACCTCTTCTAGAATTTTGTTATCTAAGTTGCTCTTTCTAACACTCTAACTGATGACTTCTTTCAGTGCTTGACACTATGGACTTAGAAATTGTACATTATTATCTTGGCCTCATCATCTCCTGCATTCAACTACTAGTCTATAAACTACATGAATAGCATCTTCCCATTAAGGTGATATCCTTTACCAAAGCAGAGCTTTATAGAACTTTCTCTGATTGAATAGGTTTTTACTTTATAAGCAGTTTTGAAGCTTTGCTTCCTTCAGACAGATTTTATATATCACTTCCTTTTTTTTTTTTTTTCACACAACGTGGTCCCAGTATGCTATTAAGAAGTCCTTTTTAAATAACAGCCATATCCCAGTGATGGTTAAAAATAAATCAGGTGGGTAGGTACATACCTATTAATACCTACACACACACACAGAGTCATACGTGTTCTTAGGCTGAGGCTCAGTTATCAATGCATAATAAAATTGCTTATTTATACTGTAATTTCCTTCATCAATTGACATTCATCATTCTACTTGCATGACCTCCCAAGAAGTTTGCATAAAAGACAAAGACAAAATATGTCCCTTACGCAGTAATATAACTTTTAGTTATTGCTATTAGTCACTTCTCTGTATGTCACATTCAACAGTCCTTAATGATAGACTCCAGAGAAATGAGTTCATTGGAAGGCACATACAGATGAAGCCCCTGCCATTAGCACTACTCAACAAGGCAGGGACTCTCATTCAGGTGAGGTTGCAGTTTCTCAGAAACCCCACCCATTTATCAGCTACATATAAACTGGGATAGTTGCTCCTTTGACATGTCTATAATGCTAAATAAAACCACACCACTGGCTGTTCTGTGGCACAGTCATGCCCACTCCCTTGAATACATGTAGTGCCCTATGGCTTTGTGGGCATATTAAGTGTGGTTTGAGTCAGAATTTTGATCAGTGACAGGGCCGTGTTGCAAGTCATCATAGTGATTCTTTCACTGCATGGAACTGAATGGCTGTGAAAATGCTTTAGTGGGGAAAAGCTGCTGGGACAGTATGTCAGATCTATGTGCTCTGGGAACAGTCCCTGGTGCATGCCATTCCCAGCCCAAGCACCGCCTGGAAGATTTAATGACTGCCACAGACAAAAATCGTACCAAGAACCACTCTTACTGGAAGTTCCAGCTCAGGCTCACCACAAAACTGCCTTACTTAGCTTTTCAGGTTCTGCCTTCAAGTCCCTGTGCACCCTGGTCAGTTTTCCCTTCTCTGTCCTTCTTTCTCTGACTTCTTTTTAACTCAATGTCTTATTAAAACCTTTTACTCTCAATGTAAATGTAAATGTATCCCCAAAAGTGATATAAATACTCCACTTCCACCTATCTCTCCTTTCCAAGAAGCGGAATATTCAGCAATGAAACTAGTACTGAAACTTGGACACCACTAGGCTCTAAAATTACCATTGTCAAAAAGATTAAGAGGTTGCATTTTGAGACTATTGCAACACTGTAGACACTTTAATGGTATTAAAGCTGCACATGTACCCATGTGATAAGAAGAAACATCATTTTCTTTACCTTTAAATTTCATAGATTAAGTAAATACATGAGCAAGTTGAATAACTGATTCATTTTAATAGTAAAGCTTCTACATCAACTACTGATTTTCTGTGGGTAGATTGTCCAAACTATGATTTAAGCCTAGTGTTTGCTCCCTGCCTTTGGTTACACACAAGACTATTGAGGGTGACACAGCTCACACCACTCAGCAGCAAATTTCTTTAGGCTATTCCCATTCTTTTCACAAACAGGTTTGCATATTTTATGTGTATCCTTATTTGTTTATATATTTTAAATTGTTTTTACTTCCTCTCTCTTACTCTGTCGCAGCACTGTGCAGTATCAATGAGCACTGACTGTACAATGCTTGCTCTTCATTTTCTGAGGCAAGTCAGACTAGACATGAGATTCAGCACACATTAAAGAGAAGAGCTAAGTAGTAACAAGCCTTAATTTAAAATACAGAAATTAGAGGTAGGAACCTGATTTTGTAGGGGAGCTGATATAATTTGTTGCAGTGTCATCTGAACTTAAGCTGCAACTTCTCTGAACATGAAACCTGTGTTACCCAGAAGCATTTCCTTTTCACTTTTTTTCAAATTACTCAATTTCCTGTGCGGTCCCATGGTAGGTAACAGGTTTCCCATATAATTCTTTCTGATAAATTTGTGACATAATCTAAAGATATTAGTAATCAATAGATATCCATGATCAAAACTCTCTTCTGAAAAACTATGAGATCAAAAACTTGCTAAAGACCCTAGGAGACCACTTCTTCAGAAATTATTGTAAAATTCAAGTTTAACTATTTAATCTAATTGTATCAGATATACATATATATAAAAAACCCAGAAGAGAAACAGTAATAACAGCAAGCCATTTCTTCATTTCAGTTCTGTTGCATGATAATTCCAGCGGCTACCCTGCTTCTTTTACGAGGAAAAACATTGACTCATGGAATCACAGAATGTCTTGGGCTGGAAGCAACCCTTAAAGGTCATCTAGTCCAACCTCCTAAGCAAGGATGTCTTCAACTTGACCATGTCACTCACAATACCATCCAACCTGACCTCGAGTGTGTTTCCAGGGACAGGCACCTTCCATCTCTCTGGGCAACTTACGTCAGTGTCTTACCACTTCCATCCAAAAAAAAAAATACCTTCCTTATATCTAATCTTATTCTCACCTCTTTTTTTTTAAAATCATTATCCCTTGTCATATCACAACAGACCCTGCTAAAGTCTCATGCATTGAATACTCCATCCATCAAATCCATATCTCTCCAATTAATAGAGAAGGATGTTCTTCACTCATTGAAAATATTCTCTTGTGAAAAGTTAGGGACAGAGAAGATTGCAAAATCAGGATGCAACTATGACAAGAAAAAAACACAGGTGTGGTAAAAAAAGGTTAAAGTGCTAAAGGAGATGAAACACTTTGTTTTCCATGTTTTTTCCAGAAGTACCATTATATGATCTATTATAAAATATATTAACTATGGAATACATAGTATCAGTGTTCAAGATCCAGACTCTGAAAGTGAAAAGCTTCTGGACTCTCAGAGTAGCAAGGAAAATGAATACAACCATGAAGCCTCTCTGCAGTCACTCAAGCACACCAGCAAATCTGTAGCTCTTCATCTTCTTTACTAGATGAGGGCATAGGAAGGTTGTAATGATGAGTCATCTAGCAGCCTCAAATGCCAGTTTTGAAATGCAACATCCATCCAAATAAGTAAAAATTATCTCAGCACATCTGTTACTTGTTATAAACTTTAGTCTAGCAACATTTATATTATTATCCATGTTCTCCCAGTTAAATTTAACTCATAGGTTTATATCAAAATTTTCTCTTCAGTCTTAATTACAGTAAAATGAAATATGGTAGAGAAACATATGCTCCTTAAACAGCTTCATTCCAGACTTTCAAAAACACATTGCACTTACACTTTTAGCTGTATTTAAAGATGTCACATAACCACGTGCTGAAAAATCCCAGCTCCGATTTCCTCCATTTAAGATTGTTGTTGATTTGACCACAGGTTTATTTTTAATACTTACATTACCATTTGGCTTAAGTATCTTCATATTGAATTAATGTCATTTTCTTATGAGAATAATGCAACTATGTGTATTCATGTGGTCTAATTTTATTAAAGATTTCAAGTACATTCTAATTAACAATATACTCTTAGCAAAATGTGTGCAGCAGTGAATCCTAAAAACTGGGTTTATCAAATAATCCTAGAGACGGATCCATAGCCAGAAACGATACTCAGCCCTCAGAACCCCAAAGAATGATTTTTACATTGTGTCTACTAAGTTCAAGAATGGCAGCAACATTGCATATTGACACAGGCACTACCACTGGCTCAGAATCAGCTAAAAACCCCCAGTTTGGTTCACAAGACTCACCAGCACAGGCCCATATCTAGGTTGCCTTCCTCTCTGTTGGTCCCTGTTTTAGGCTTAATAAGCTCTCCCATGGCTGGGGCTCAGATTTTTACCCCAGCTGCTCACCACTAGAATTTGCAGGATCTCTTTGCAAAACTGAGGTTTTAAAGAGCTCTGATCTCTAAAAAGAAATCCAAAATTACAAGAAGCAAACAGTATTTTTTTTTTCTCATAACATTTTATTGAATTTAGCACAAACAGCTCATAATAGCTGTTCCTTCACCAGTGTACTAAAAGGGTGAATGGATTTTAAATATATTATCTTGAAAACTATGGCATAACTCTTCCAGGCACCACAGTCAGTATTTTAAGCATGAATAGCATGAAATATCAGCTCCTTTTTGTCTTTAAAAATACCTCAGTACATAAAACACATTAATAAAACCAACCAAACAAAAACACCCCTCAAACCAAACTTCTTTGTAAGTGTTAAGGATGGGGGGGGGGGGGGCGGGGTGTTTTGTTTCATTTTCTCAGAACAGTTCTCCATAACATGTCCAGGAAGGCAAAATAGGAATTCTTTGAAACTAAGGTCTCATTACATATACATTATAAAAAAAACATTAAAATTGATTTTTGGATGTGCAGTGTCTAATTTATAGGCTTGACTAATCTGCATTTTCAGAAACTAACAGATTGTTTTACTGGTTAGTGCAAATGTTATTGATCCACTTTCTTGCTGAATTAATAGCACTATGATAGGACAACTCGCTTTCTCAGCTTTCCAAATGTTTTCCTGAAAAGAGGCCCATTACATGGCAGGGGGCAAAGGACAGGCCTTGATAACACTGCTTAGACCTTTCTTTGATGTCCATAGGCATCATCCTCGACAACTGACCACCAGAGACAAAAGAGTACTCTTAGGCTGCTGGAAATCCCAGCCATTCTTCTCACCACCTTTTGATATCTCAAGGCCTCTATACCCTGACCTCTGCACTCTGACATCCTTATTTGAAGGATGGTCAGAAATGTCAAAAAATTCTCTCCAAATTTAGCCAATGAACTAAGGATTTATTTTGCTTTTCATAACTGCTTCATGTCCTAATGTACCTGTGGGAACACCAAGAAGATTTTACAAAGAGAGTAGAAGGAAAAGAGTCAAAAAGAAAAAAACTTAGATTTTCTGGTTTTGAAACCACTCTCAAACATCTGCCTTCCAAAAGCCAAAAACTCTGTCTAAAGTTCCTTGATAGTGCCATCACGATGCCTTGATGGTGCACATGTACCCACAGTATTTCTACCTAATCAGTGTCATACAGAATTCTACTTCTAACATGCAGATGTTGCTTGCTGACATAACTTCACTCAATAAACATACATATTTTAAATGGTGTGCATGTTGTATGCTAAGGACTGATACAGATTTTTATACATTCATATTTTAAAAAGAAATGTGATTTTAACATTTTTCAAACAGTTTTTCTCTCTAGACACCTGTATCATTGATAATTGGATCAGTTTTCCCCTGTTTTCCAGAATATTTAGAGAATAATTTTCCATAAAACTACCAGAGATTATCATGGGTGCTTTTAAACAGTTTCATTTCTCACCTTTCTGAGGGATCGAAATTTAACAAAAGAGTCAAACAGAAATAATACACATCCAGACAAAACACTGGAAGTCAGGCAAACACCTAGACAAACACCCTTCTCCCCTTCATTATTATGGGAGGTCCTGCTGAAAACTCACTCTAAATATATAAGTGAAATCAGTTATACAAGTAAAAACTCTTAACAAGACCATCTTACTGACTATCCATAAGTATGCACAAATTTGGAGTTTAGCCAAACTAGTGCCTATATTAGGTCTCTTGTGCTTTGACAACAATTTTTGTAGCACACTGCTAAAACATTATCCTGCCATGAAGTTCTATTGCTCGAAATGAGGACAAAGTCTGCTCCAAAATTTTTCACAGTATACAATCCTCTAAACTAACTTTAGTTTAATAAATTATGCCCGAGTGGTAAATCGTTTTGCATTGATTTGTTTTTTTAAACTGGCATCCATAGCATTTTTTTCTACACTGACAATATTGCTCCTAATTTAAAAGTCAATAATGTACCAGTGTTAATGCAACAGATAAAGGGTAACAGATAAATGTCAACACTTAAAAAATAAAACTATTCATCAATTATAATGCAAACACTGGGATTTAAAATGCTTGCTTTAAAGCCAGTTCTAAATCACCTAATATTATCTATTCAGCTCAGCCAATGTTTATTTACTTTAATGTCTGTCAGAAAAGAGTGAAACTGAATTCACAAAAGGAATGGTGAGAGATTCAAACTGCCAAGAATCTTGACATCTTTAAAAACTCTCTTCTCTATATTAGCTTACTACCATAAAAAAAAAAAAGGCATAAACCAGCAACAACAAAAATAAATAGCAAAGAAGGAAAAAAGATGTGTTTTTTAAAAGGTTTTAGAATTCATAAAGTTCTCAGACAAAATGCTTATGATAGCTGTATAAGGGCTGTTCAAATTGATCTTTCTGGTTCTGGTGAGTTTTGAATTAAACCAGATCCCAAAGATTTCTGTTCAGTGATAGATCCTGAGGATTTATGTTCAATGTTTAATCTTGTTATTTTTAAAATTAATTGCATGAGCTTAAACAGAAGAGGGGGCCTAATTCTGAAACAGAGCCCTCAGAACATCTCCAGCAAGAGTGTAAAACAGATAAAGTTAAAGCGGCGAAAAAACCTAATGAACCCCAAGTCCATAAATATTTTCATTTAACTGAATCCTGACTGTGGATAACTCAAACTACCTGTGAACAGGCAACTTACATACAAACCTAAGGTCACACCTATATAGCAAGAGGAAAATACTAAAAAATCAGTGGCATTAATTAAATGCACATGAGGCCATCAACAAATCTTCCGGTTCTGGCAGTGCCCATTGAAAGATTACAATCTATTTTATAGAGGGTCATTACTGCTCTGATGTTGGAAATTATTGCCCTGCCAGTTTTATGCATATTGTTTTCCTCGTGAGCAATCTCTGACCCTCTTTAGTAAAAAAAAGTTAACACTGTTAGAGTAATAGATCTTCACCAGCCCTATTAATTTCAAACAGAATAGATTAGGAGCCATGCACAGGAGCAGCTCAACTGGCACAGTCACCTCTCTGGCAGAAGTGCAGTAAGGAGTTATTAGGGGCAGGAACCATCTCAGCAAACACAGTTGCAGTCAGAAGAGGATGTGTGAATAAAGCCTTAGTAAAACACACTAGCTCTTCATGTGCATGCATTTATACACAGCCCAGAGTGCTGGCAAATTCTGTGGCCGCAGTTACACTTAATTCTGATGTAGGTAGAAGATACAAGGAACAGATTATTCCTTTGCAGTCCTGCTGTTTGTCAGACTATTCTTTCTCACACATTGTGACAGCGTCTTTAGGAGTTTCCAGACTCTCATCCCATAACCTAACAAATACAACCGTGAAAGCAATTTCTAATTGGATATATCGAAAATTGCACCTTAGAAAAGTTTATTTCATCCTGGAGCCACAGAAGCACACAATGGAAAAAAACCCAACCAAACCTCAGAAAGCTTTCCCTCTAGATTAAGATCTCATTTGCACATTTAAAGGGATCATTCCTTCTGAGTAAAATTTAGCTTGAATTCACTATAGCCTTTTTTCTTTAGAAAGTGAACACAGTGCCAAACCAACAAAATTACATGCAAAAGCAATGCCACCTAGCAGTGAAAAGACAGTGAAGCAGTACAGCTAATTTGAAATGGGAATAGCACCATCCATAAAGCTTTGTTTTCTTGCTGCCATCCTACACACTATTACTTCACACCCAGACTGGCCTGTCAACATGACCTTACACCTCTACTGCTACAAGCATCTGGCCCAGGAAGAGATGCCAGGCCTTTATGTCCAGGATTGGAGAACTGCCTGCATTCACACTGCAGGACCGTGTTCACATGTCCTGATACTAGGCCAAAGTGTCTCTGGGCCTCAGCTAGGCCTCCATGGCCCTGACATAACTATTTGTGTGTGGTCTTTCCCCCAGTCAGTTTAATTTCATTATTATGCAGACTGTATTGAAGCTTTTATCAGAGCAGTGGTTTTTGGCATGGAACTAAAAGCATGTGATACATGAACAAGGATGTTGCACCACACTACACACATGGTAAGAGACCTACTTCAATAGTATTAGAAAATTGTGTGGGATTAGGAGAGTCATAAGTAATTGTGTCATCCACTTTGCCTAGTGGGAGCACTCTTCGAAATACATTAGCTCCAGAACAATGCTTAAGTTTTTCCTCAGAGGGAAATCATTGAATTTCTGTAAAAGAGAACCCAAGAGAGAACAGTGAACATCGTCAGTGGGCTGAAACCTGGGAATGAACTCAAGCCAAGTCACCTGCCCCACTTTCTGCACTCTTTTTCACACTAACTCATACTCCCAATTGGATCTTTCAGCTGCTTTTTCCTTTCCCTTGTGGATATGAAACGCTGGCTGCATACAGAAAGAAAAAAAAAAAAAAGCATCAGAACCTACTGGGAAACTTCACTGGATAAAAGAAAAGAAGACACACCCCCAAGGAAAGACATAGTAAAATCTATAGAAGACTATCCACAATCACCATCTGAGATTTACCAATGTTAGTATTTAAACTGAAAAATGTAACCTGACCTTTTGAGATTGTAAGGATCCTTTAAGGCACAGTAATAGCTAAATGCTAGAAATGCATAGGTATAATGAAGCATTTGCCTTTTTCAGGTATTTTAAAGTCATTATCTAGATCTTTATTAGGCTCATCTATTTTATAACATACGCAGTGAGAAAATCAGTAGAAGACTTGCATTATAGCTGGAAAATATTACAATTTCCTAAGCTCTCTACTAATCAACTGAACTGCAAATAAAGACCTGTATCTACTCTGATATGTACAGTAACTGGAATCATTGGCTTCCCTGTATGGGAAGGCAGCCCATTAGATAGATTCACCCTCCATACAAAAACATCCATATGCATATTGATGTTATGGTTTGATGACTCGGATGGGAGAACAAAATTAATCAGATGAAGCAATCTTCTAGATCATACAAAACATATGTGAATTAAGCAATAGAAATATATGGCAGGAGCATATCAGAAAAAAGGAATAATCAGTGGTGGAGCAAAGACAGGTCCATTAAGGGCTAGCAGGTCCATTAACCAAAGAAACTCCTTAACACAGCTATCTGAACTGGTATGAATAAGACCAGTTTTTGCATCATCAAACCCAATATCTGCTTAATAATCCCAAGGAAAAGGCTGTATTTCCCTTTTATTCTGTCACCAGTGCTAAGCACATCTTCCCAGAAAATAGCAAGACTACCTGATTTTCTAGCTGTTCCCCCTATTATTCCTCTGAACAGGAACCCTCTTCCCTTCTGTATTAAAGCTCCACATGTCACAGTTAAACTGGAAGATGTAGGATTGCCAGTGTACAGATTGCTTGTAGACCAGTACATGAAATTAACAGCTTGCCAAAAGTCCCTACTTCCACCTTCCCAGCCCACTAAAAGAAAGTAAGATTATGATTAGGTTTGATGGAGGAGGAAGTAAATGGCAGAAGAATTAAAGATATGTAGAGCATGAAGCTGGAAACACAGTTTGCAAGATAGAAGTGGTTTAGTGCAAAGTAACCAAAGGTCTCCTTCTTTATGAAGGCCTCAAAGACAAAAGTTTTTAGCCTTGAGTAGCTATGACAGAGCAGCTGAAGAAGCACGCACACACTTAGGCCGGGGTAATTTACATAATTTAAAACATGTGTAGTCTGTCTAGTCTGTAAACTGTTTATGTACAAATTGTAAAAGAAAGAGTGTATAGTTCAAGCTGAGACCACATGAACATATTGGTACTAAAGTTCATCAGTGGGCTACTATAGGCAAATAGGAGATACTCTAAAAATAGAAGTTGTTGTAATTCTGTTCATTTCATCCCTTCCTTAATTTCCTTGCTGTCTTAGGCATGGTGAAAAAAGGCAGGTTGTCTTTTCTAAGTTAAAATACTGTGAAATTCACAGCTGACACTTCAAAGATGCTCAAGACAGTTACATAACTTCTATGTCATCTAGAACAAAAGTCACTGTCATTTTGAAGACAAACTTCTCAAGAAGATTCTTAGAAGATGATATCTTTTTGTAAGATGGCAAGATGAGGGTCCAAGGAGTTATAGTATATGGGGTGTCATCAGACTGGCAGCCAGTCACCCGTGGGGTTCAACAGGGCTCAGTTTTAGGGCCAGTGTTATTTAATATTTAATAATATTTTTATAAATTATTTGGAAAGAGGACTAAGTTTGCTGAAAAACCTAGGAGGAGCTGCAGAGTCAATCGAGGGTCAAGAGGCCTTATATAGAGAGACACCTGCAGAGACTGGAGGGCAGCACAAGCAGCAACCTAAGGAAATTTAACAAGAGCAAGAGTTGGATTCTTCATCTCAGATGGGGCCATCCTGGTTATACATACAAACTGGGCTGGAGAGCAGCCCCACACAAAGAGATCTGAGGGTTTGGATTAATGGAAATGTGAATCTGTACTCTGGTAGCCAAAAGGGCCAACCATGTCCTCCTATGAGGCACAGCATCACCAGCCACAGCAAGCCTGTCAAGGGCTGTGATTGTCCCTCTGTGCACTGCATTAGTGCAGCCCCACCTGGAATGCTGTGTGCAATTCTGGGTGCCTCAGCCTAGGAAGGACATCAACTATGAGAGTCTGTCCAGAGGAGGGTGACAAGATGGTCTCAAAGGCAATACTTGAGGAGTGGCTAAGATCACTTGGTTTGTTCAGCCGCGAGAAGAGAAGACCGAGGGGACCTCATGGTAGTACACAGCCTCCTCAGGGTGGACAGTGGAGGCAGAGGTGCCAACCTCCTTCTCTGGTGAGCAGTGAGAGGTCAAGAGGAAAAGGAATGAAGCTGAACCAGGGGAAGCCAGCATCATGTTTGACATTAGGAAAAAGTTCTTCACTGAGAGGATGGTTGGACACTGGCACAGGGTCACAGCACCAAGCCTAAGAAAGTTCAAGGAGTGTCTGGACAACACTCTCAGTCATATGATTTAGTTTTAGGTTGTCCTGAGAGGACCAGGGAGTTGGACCTGATGATCTGTATGGGTGCCTTCCAAACTGAGATATCCTATGATTCTATGCTTTTACTATGTATCTTCTTTCCTGTGATGTTAATAAACTTCCTACAAATAATTTTTCATTTTTATCTACTGCATAATTATATAAATATGCCATCAACATAATTAAAGATTGCTTCTAGTACATGAAGTGCTGCTGTGCTGCTTAACTACAAAAAAGGTATTTTGTTTGTATAACACTCAATCAGTATCAGTATATTTTACAGCGTATTTCCTACAGTATACAATGTCTAAATGGCAATTTTCTTTTACTGTTTCTTCTGAGATATACCACTGGCAATGCTACTTCTTGGACTTCCTTTATTCCTCACATAAACAGTTAAGCATGACAGGTAACATGGATAAAGGCAAATGAAGGCAAACTGAAAACAAACCAATCTTTGTAATCCTTAGGTGTAACTATAAAGGTACAGCTACAAATATTTATAAAATGAGCATAAGTGATACATATGAATTTCCTTAGTATGAGCATAAGTGATACATATGAATTTCCTTAGTAAATTGTAGTATTTCCTGCCACAGTCTGTGTAAAAGAAGTTTTGAAGTTTCAGTCAGATTTCCCAACTGACTGAATCATTTACCATAGTCTACGTGGGAAAAAAGCAAAGAAATATTCAGCTGTAGTTCAAGAAGCAATGCCTTCCCTGTCCACATGTGGAATACATGAATGCAGGCATGTTTTTGTGAAAGTAGGGATGTTTGCATGCAGATTTCGGTTGGTTTTAGTTCCACTAGCCTTTTATGCCCCTTATGTAGCTTTCACTCACATGAAATAAATCCCTGGCTGTGCCTGATCTCAGCTGAGAGTAAATAAATGCTTTATTTTGTATGAAGGTGAAAAAAAGGAGTGACAAATCACTTATCAGTCACCATGCAGGCTTTGTATTCATTAGAAAAACCACAATCAATAAGAACCAAAGGCAATTTTCCCCTAAAGACAACTATGCCCAGCATCACTAAAGGGTCTGGGAGTCTCACAGGCTTTCAATTATTAATAAGAATCACTTCTGAAAGTTTACAACTTCCTAATCCAAATTTTGCTTTACTTAACTCTGCTGTAAAATGTCCTCTTTTTATTTTGTTACACAAAACTATACTGTTTTCCTAATGGTTACTTTTACAGTGGGTAAGTTCCATAAGCTTCAAATGCAGAGAAATTGCAAATATCTGACTTTGCCACTTTTCACATTTTATACAGCAATCTCTTCTGGGTTTTGGGGACAGGTGTTTTATTAAAAGAGAAATTACGGAAGCCAGTAATTTCTTATAGAGTACATTCTTTTGGTTTAACAAGGAAAAACAGAATTTAAACCACTGTTTTTAACTTGCTATTTCACATTAGAAAACTCTTTCCTTAATTTTGTGCATATTATGCATAGTTTTATTGAATAACATGAAATCTCATCTGAGAGATTTAACACTATTGTATCCAGACCACCCTAACGAGGTATTTAAATACAGACACAAATAGACAATAGACTTGAGGCATAAGTGAGAAGAAAAACTTCATATTCCTAATATCAAGGAATACAGACACTTTAAAGAGAAAATAAAAACATCATGCCTAATTGATATTCCCAAAGCAAAGATAATCACAGCCTAAGCGAAATTCCACTCCTAAATCATTCCTTTCTGGGCTTGTGCTTATTACATCTTCTGTCAAGAGCTAATCTCACGTGACAGGCCTGATCCAAAGCCATTTGAAGTCTTTGGAATGTCTCTTCCTGACTTCAGGGAGCTTTGCATCTAGCCCTTATAAACTTCAAGAACAATACAATCCATGGAAAGTTGTTTTAAGAGAACAACAGCTAACTATTGTCTCAGCAGAAAAGAATGTTAGCTTCAAATGGAATTTACCTGCAATGGTAGATTTGTGTTAAGTTTCTTTTGTTACTGTTTCTTTATGCACCTAACACTGCTAAAACTTTCCAAACTGAGAACATGCCATTTCTTTAACAGAAGCCACAGAAAATCAAAACTGTAGTCAAAACAAAACAAACAAACAAACAAACAAAACATCAACAAAAAACCATCAAAGGAAAAATAAAAAGATGATTTTGTACATAGTACATTTAGGTTTTCTAAGGAAACAAAAGATCCCTTTGATCACTTTCAGACCTCAATTAATTCAATGTTTTCTCAAACAGCTGTATACTAAGGACAAAACAGAACAAGAGGTTTCAAAAATATATGCATCGCTCCTGAAGTCAGCAAATCAAAGTATAGATTAAAGAAAAAAATCCAAACAAACAAACCCAAACTAGTTGTATAAGCAAGGGTGTGAGCTGACAGGAAAGCAAGTTAGCTTGTTTTTTCTGTTATAATAAAAACCCTGACTGTCTACTAACTTAACTAAATTTCAAAGCCAGAGCTGACAACTACCACACCAGACGTGGTGACCAATGTCAGACTGTTATTTATATTCTGAAAACAATAATATAACTGAAATAAGCCCTGAAATAGCAATTAAGATCATTGTAAAAACTGGTGGAGGAGAAGTCCCATTGCTGTGATGTGGCTTCTCTCTCATTTATAAGAAAAATGAGGCAATGTAGACCAGTACAGAACCTGATGTTGATCCACTTGTACCAGTAAATTTACACTGATGAAAAGGCAAATCAAATTCAGGTATACCACTTCCAAGTTCCCAATGCACCAGAGAGGTGGTTCCAACTTCCTCCCTCACATGTCAAATCAACTCACTACAGCAATTTTAGTTACCTAATGTTGAGATGGAAACACAGAAGCTTCCAGTTAAGCACAAATATTCCAGAATGTCCAGCTTCAAAGAATGATTTTATGTTTCATACCAAAAAAAAAAAAAAAAAACATTTAGATCTAAAACTNAAAAAGTCATTAGGTCCTAAAGACTCTCATTTATAAGACATACAAACCACTGTTAACTTTCTCTGTAGGTGGCTCAACATGCTTAACAACAAACACTGGTACTATAACTTTTATTAGTTAATAGTTTTCAGAAGGGTCTACGAAGTATTAGACCAAAACCAATATAGCCCATATCTCAAAAAGTAAAGTAAATGAGACAAAGCACAAGCAAAAAGCAAACATCAGTTTCTGCAATGCAAAGATGCTATAGTTTTTGTCTCCTCAATTTAAGCTCCCAGTATCCACATGAAAATAAGCATTTCACTTTATAAATATACCTATTCAAATTGCTGATTTTTTAGTCTAAGTGGATGAATTACACAAAACTAGAAATTCCATTTCAGGCCAGTACGAAATTGTGGTTTGTTTTTTTTCCTAAATGAAATTAAACGGTATTTCTCAGGTCAAACACCATATCTTGTTTTGGTATCACAAACATTTTCTTAAAATAATTGTCAAAAAGCCCATTTTGTTTGGCTTTAAAAACCACATTGTTTTGGGAATTTTGCCTTTTTTTCTTGTTGTTGCTATTAACTGCATTTTTGAACTGAAACATTGTCCTAAAATGAAAAATCAAACTTTCAAGTAAAAAAAAAGTCAAAACAATACCCAGACTTTAGCTTTTCTTTTTTTCCCCTTCTGTCATACACAAAGTAGTGAGTAGTTTTGTTCACTCCAAAACTATATTTTGGGTAAATAAACTATTTGTATCCTTTGATAAGTCTCATTTATCCATGTATCAGTTATGCTGATACCCTTTTCTCTCCTGTTCCTATCCAGGCAGTTGGGACACAAACTGCCCGCAGCTAAATATTGCTGCCTGGTGTCCCGATCCCCTCGGACCGGCTGCGCTCCCCTCTTACTCCGTTCCTGCTGCTGCTGGGACTAACACTTCCCTAACCTTCAGGAGACCTGGGCTTCCACTTACCCCCCGCCGTCTCTGAGCATTCCCAGGTGCTGATAATCTTTCCTATTGTTGCTGCTGCTTCTCCTTATTCTGGCAGAAGCTACAGCTTTGCAAGTTGCGTGGATCTTACCTCTGAGACCCTCTTTGTTGCTCTGTCTGCGACCACGCTGGAAGCAGGGGGTGATGGATATTAGGGAAGCATGAGCCTCCCCTCGCTGTTTAGCAGCGTGGTCTGCAAAGAAAGATAGAGATGCTGCTCTCTCCTCCTCCTCCCCCCTCGCCGTCCCAGCTTCCTCCTCCCTCCTCCTTACTCCTTCCTTCGTATCCTCGAGCTCTAGCTCTGTCTGAGCTCCCACACAATGCGCTACCTCTCAGCACCAGCTACCTAAGGTCAAGAATACAACCCCTCACCCTCCCCCCGCCTTTTCCTCTCCGCCCAGGCACCCTCACCCCTGCTTCCCACGGAATATGGTATCTTCCCAACCAGACGTGCCTTATTCGGCTCTGGGGTCTAAACTGCAGACAATTTCAGCAGCCCCGGGAAAAACAGAGTTATAAAACAGAACATGCACGGGGAAGACCGGGGGTATAAAGGGAAAGTAGAAGTCTTTTGGAGAAATTAGAAACTCTGGGGGTTTATATGTGCGTTTAAAAAAAAAAAAGAAAACTAGTCCCAGTAGCCAAAGCCTGCCACTTGGAGATTAGTTTAAGAGATCTATACAGATAAAGAAAAGTGCCCTGGATAGCTAGTTATCTCCCAAATCCAGCTTACCTATTGTTTATGGTCTTTGTTTCTCAAGCTTTATTCTAAATAGCTTTCTTGTAAAGAAGCTTCCAAACTTTTCCCCTGCAAAGCCAGACTTAAATACCAGCATACTCTGATGATGCAATAGAATAGAAAGGGAAAACGTAACCAGGAACATTTTTTAAGATTATGAGCTATGAAATAACCCCTTTAAGATCACAGAAACCACAAGCACAAGTCCTCTGACTTTTCAGCTTGGATGACAAATGGTCTCTTTTCACTTCGAGCAGTTATGGTGACTAGAAGCACTTTCAGGAGACCAGTATGTGGCTCCCAAAAATCACATATAATTACAGCTAACCAGCATGCTTTTCTTAAGGACCTAGTTTTAGACACACGATAAAACAGTCCTTCTAAAGTGTTTATGTTTGTTACAGAGACTGCGGAGAGAGGTAGGTGATGGTGAAGTCTTCTAAAAGACCTTGATTGCTTAAGGTTACACACTTTATTTAGGTGGACAGGATCTCCCTCTGGAGGCCTCAAGGGGCTCCTGGCTCTCTTCAATGATGTATGGTTACACTCCTAAGCTGAACTAAGGACTAAGTCAGAGTTTTTGTTTTAAGAACAGGTAAACTTCAGAAATAAATAAGGTTAAAATGAGGAGAGAGAATCGGATTTCCATCTATATTGGTGCTAAAATATCTTATAAAATCATCCGGGTGCTTTTTTAGAACACTCCAGAGATGTCACATTGTCTGGTGAAGGTCAGAACATTCTGAAGGTCAGAACTTCTTTCTGGTCAGCAAAGGAAGCTTCAGAATGGACAGATCATTTGAAAGTAACATATCACCAGGACCGGAGTTTTTTTACACAAAATACAAAGCTGCTGAACTACTAGCTATAAGATTAAGACACGTATATATAGCTTAAACCAACTTCAGTACTAGAAGAGTGAGTGGATCACCAATGGCTGACTGATGAGATGAACACTGCTGTAGTGAAGTTTGATACCTTGTACGGGACAGAACAGTGAAGTGACAGAAAACTATTCAGGGTACACAAATATAGACAGTGAAATGTTGCAGGCATATCTCAGAGTAGTGAATGATTGAAAAGGCAGGTTTAATTAAGTACTAATAACTGAAAAACAATGGATGTGCAAGAAAACACCTGCCTTGTGGCTCTAACAAGCCATACTGGCACTCAGGGCCAAGATGCTGATGGTATGGGTACTCTACAGAGATTTGGAGATCAGTGGGAGAACACAAGGAGCTAGTCAGAAGAGTCATCTATCCAGAGAGCGGGAGAGGAATGGTCAGGGAACTAAAGCTGTGTCCAGCTCTCCTCAGTCTCTCCAGTGCAGCAGCACACCAGGGGCAATGGACATGCCAGCGGCATGAAGTGCAGTCCTTTCTCCTTGCAGCAGACAACTCTTTCTCTTTGAATCAATGTTTTCGCCACTGCTTCAGCCAACAGCAGCAGCCACAGAACCAGGCAATCCCAAACATACTTCCTCCTTACTATCTGCTTTTGTCCAAGTTCAGGGAAGTAACTTGGCACAGAGAGAACGGAGGGATGTTGCTCCCAAAGCCACACTTCACAATACCACCCTTTGATGCTTTTTTCCCTGCTCTTTCTGCAGCTGCCAAATGTATGTGCATAATGATGGACTCCTACCCACTTAGTAAAGAGGGGTTTGAGCACCATAGACAGTTTTCTGAAAAGAGCTCAATGCTCACTAGCTGTCAAAAAGGCACACACAAAGTTTTAGGAAAAGAATAGAGAATAAAGAAGAAAATACCAGTTTGACATTGCATTAAGTCTACACTTTAGACTTCTTGTACCCTGACTGGATATCTGATCATGGGATCATAGGTAGCATCTTTGAAAGGACCACTGGCAGTGTCTAACCCAATCTCACAGTCAAAGACAGGTCACCTATGCAGTGAGTTTACTTAGGGCTTCATCCAGTTGTGTCTTGGATGAAGACTACACAACCAAGGATGAAGACTACACAACCTCTCTGGCAATGTTTAGATCAACTTTATTGTTCTCATCTTGGAGAAAAAATTTCCTTTTGCCCTTTCTTTTTTTTTTTCCCCCTTCAGCTTACAGCGTTATTCATTTCAAATGTCACATTTGAAAAGGCTACAGCAGAACAGAAAAGCAACATACAAGAGTGACTAGAGATTTGAAATAACTTCCACACAAAACAGATTACATATGTTAGGAGTCTTCAATTGGAAAACTAGTAATTGAGCTGATAAATATTTATGAAGTTGAGAATATTACGGAAAAAGTGAACTGAAAAGAAATTCTTCCAGTGTTCCATAAAACAGGAATTACAGAGCACCAAATGACATGATTAGGGAACATATTTGAAACAAAATTACTTTGTTTTTTCTAACAAGTTAAAATTATAGAACTCACTGCTGTAGAATGTAAAACTGATCATTTTTGCTTTCCTATAATTATATAAATTCTTATTTACAATTAATAATTTGTTATTATTTATTATAATTTGCCTTCTGATCAGAACCAACTCAAGGTGAAGAAAAGGAAGCTCAAGGAGACCTTATCACTCTCTACATTCCCTGTAAGGAGATTGTAGTGAGGGAGGTGTTTGTTTCTTTTTCCAAGTAATAAGAGATGGGATGACAGGAAACAGCAGTGGCAGCAGAGGAGGTTTAGATTGGATATTAGGGGAAAATTCCTCCCCAAAAGAGTGGTCAAGCATTGGAACAGGCTGCCCAAGGAAGTGGTTAAATCACCATTCCTAGAGGCATTTAGAAGATGTGCCATTGTGACACATGGTTTAGTGGTGGATTTGGCAGTGCTAGGCTAACAGTTGGACTTGATGATCGAAGAGGTCTTTTCCAACCTAAATGAATCTCTGATTCTAAGGTTCCTCAGTATTGTAGGCAAAACTGCATTTTGCCATTCCTCAATGGTAAAACAATGAGTAATGGTAAAACAATGGTATTATCATTCCATTTTGCTTGTGGTGGAAATGTGAGAGGATGGGAAGGATAAGAAAAGAGGCAGAAAAGTCTGCTTAGCTTTAATCCTCTGGGGGTGGAGGTGATCTCATCTTGCTGGAGGCCTGGGACCTGTCCACAAGGGGTGTTACTCCCTGATGGTAAGACATGGAAGCACTGGGGCTGGACTAGCAGAGCATGGAAGAATGCAGATGCCTCAAAAATGGAAACAAGTGCCTGAGTTTTTTCCACTGGTTTCTGTTTTTCCGGCATCTGCCTACAGCTTGCCCCACAGTGGCAGGTAACCCACTTTCCCAGAATCTCTTTCTCCTCCACCTTCCCTCAGCACAAGCAGGTGCCCCAACATTTCTCATCCATTTCAAGTTTTCACTGCTATTAGAGAGCGAGAAACTGGAGGAAAGGATGGCAGTGGCCAACCAACTTCCCTGATAAGGTTTGAATTACTTTTATGCATCTAGACACAATCCCACCATCAGTGAACGTGTTAAATCATAAATCAGTGCACACATGACAGCAAGCTACTCTAATTTCAAGTAGGTACTGTAGAACACTTTTTCACATTATAAGATAAAATTAAATAATAAAATAAATTTTAAATTAAAAACCACCAAAGCCAACAAAAAAAAAATTAACTTCAAGGATACTTTAAAATTCAAGATATAAAGATAACCACTTTATGAGGACATACTTAAACTTTTCCATACATTTAAAGCTGACAAAATTAAATACATCAGGGAATTTTGCACCTCCTCTGCCACAGAAAAGATACAAACAAAAAATATAATAATGCCCTTTTGCAACAGGAATCTTCTGTTGATAGACTCCTTAGCATGGATGAAAACTTCCAGCAGGTTCTGTAAAGACCTTTGCCTAGAAACCCCGAGGCTCTGTCAGACAATGGCAGATGGCTTGCTGCCAAACTTCCAAACCTTCCTAAGAACACAATATTCACTGAACCTTTTCAGTAGGACACCGGTGTTCATATACAGCAGCACTTGCTATTTACACAACCTAATGTCACCTTAAGGGTCCTTTTTCCATCTATACAATTTCTTTTCTGAATTACATGTAGAAGAAGGGGCTTCCGTTTATATCATGAGCTAAGCCCTACATCTCCAATGTGATACCACATCCATGACTTTTAAGTGTCATTCAAGACATGATAAAAAAGAATGCTGTTTAGCCCTGTGCTGCTCCAATCTGATTAACTGACTCAATCTTCGTCATACTCACACAACAAAGTGAAGAAATAAGAGATCTGCCTTCTTAGAGTAAAGGATGACTATTTGCCATGTGTACAGGAAGAATTTTTTTCAGGCAGATTAAGCCGAGCACATCAAGAAAGATTCTACTATTGCTGGAAATAGATTTAAGTAATTACATTTTACAGCCTAAAAATGTATACCTTTATGCAGAGGTGAGGACCTTAGGGAGGCTTGGAAGCTTATACAGACTGACACACTAATATACAAAAATATGGATAACTCTATAATCCCAAGTAGCTTGAATAGATATTTACAGCTGTCTTTCATCATTTTGTACTTTTGCACTTTTGCAGGAAGGCATTTCCTCTGGCTCATCTTTTCAGCAGTACATGTACACCTAATGTAAGATACAGTTACAAGATTATTATCGTGAAAGGGAAGATTGCATTTGATACAGAATTGTAGAGTTTTACAGAAGGCGGCCCTGGCTTTAACTGCAGAATGTTGTAACCACTATGTACATAAAGAAAAAAACAAAAAGGACAAAAAAACATATAAGGATATAAAGGTATCTGATAGGGGATATATTTCCAATTTCAGGAGCATATACATAGTCTAATAAATATTAATAGGATATTAGTGTAACTAAAACAGTGTGAAAAAAATGTGATTAAAACAAATTTTTGAATATCACAACGGCAATATAAAAACCACCCAAAAAAAATCTCATACTGCATGAAATCCAAACCTTTCACCACTTCAGTGCTGCATGAGGTTCACCGGTAAAAATTTTTACAAAGCAGTCAAATTTCAGCTGCTTAAAATAAAAGTAAAACCTACATGCCTATGTAGTTCAGGGTAAAATATTAAGCTGCACAAGTAATATAAGAAGCATTTTTAAGAAAATTATGTTTTGATTGTCACATTCAGTCATTTAAAAATGTTAGTGAATCCACTATTCCGGCAGGTTTTGATGGTAAATGATCAGATTTAGGAAATGAATTATTGCCCCCTGGTGGGCAATAGAATCAATGTAATGAAAAAGAAACCTACTCCAGATAAATAAGCAAATCTTTCAAGAATCATGTTTTGTACAATTAATGTCTGGAGGTATTAAAAGAACACACAGTCATTTCAATATGCATTAAGGTAACAGCAAATAAGGTATAATTTACATTTTCATCTACAGGAGTAATAAAGAATGTGTGATGTTTAATTATCAGCTTTGTAAAATGTTAATAATAACACACTAGAATAAAACTCTTTATCAGCAGAAGGCCACAGCAAAAACTCCTGATAGTTAAGTGAGTTACTTCAAAATCTAATTTCAATTTAAAAGAGTAATAAGGCATTTTAATTTTCATATAAATTTAGAAAACTCTTCCTGAATCTGTGTGGGGCTCTTCTTCGCTCCATTAGAAATGTCAGCAGGCAAGGACAGAGAGGCACGGGAACAACAGGATTTGATCTTACGACTGGCTAGAACAACAGCATAGTTAAAAGTTGATGCAATGTTTTCCACATGGGTTAATACAGGAATTCATGTGTCCTAATCCTCAAATTATGAGTTGTTGGCCTCCTCCTAATATCTGACCAGCCAACAGCCACCAATTCCTATTCAACAACTTCAATACTGCGTGCAACATTCCTTACATCACATGAAACTAAAATGGCTCCAGACATCTACTCCAAACCATTTTGCTGTTCCAGGTGGAAAAAACCTGCTTTATCACAGTGGGTTTATACAATCTGTAATTGCAATGATAAAATACATCTTCCAGAATACAAAAAAGAGAGAGAAATATTCATTCCTTATGGAACCATGTACCTCCCCACAGAGAAGTTAGCAATCAGATTATGTTGCCCATAAAAATGAGCATTTTTAAATTTCCATGTAATCATGTGTCCCTTCCATGACAGGAAAACCTGCACCTGCAGCAGTCTAACCTCACCTTGCAATACTGACAACTAGCATTTGCATGCCATCTTTAAATGCACAACTCCAAATCTCCTGAAACAGAGACATCTTGCCTTTGAAGAGCTGGAACATATTTTTTTCTTGTATTCTTGTTAATTCATTAGAACATGAGAACAACTCACCTTAGTTCTACACTTCTCTACAAGGACAATTATTACCATGCAAGTACTTGACTGAAAATTGGCTGCTGTGAAGAAAACTCCATCCTCTATCAAGGTATCTCATGTATCACTGGTGATACCATAAGCTACTCTAAATGAATGGCTAACTGGAAGGGCTATGAAACACATAGCAAATGAAAATTAATTCAGTATTTTTTTCAAGATAATAGAGTGTTGGTTGACATGTTGGGTCTGACATACTAGAATATGAATGAAGTTCTTCATGGCTTTGAATTCCTCATACCAGACTGGCAGTTTTACACATCCAATGAAATCAGGGAAGTGACTGGAATTATTACCTGAAGTTTGGGTGGGAGAAGGAAAATAGTTCATAATTCTTTAAGCAAAAGAACTCCATGAGAGACTTACCTGCTGTAGAAGAGAGTTAATTGTCATAAAGAGCAATCAAGCAACAGATGGGCTATCTAACAAGAAGCAGTGTTTTAAAGAAATGTTTTTCTCTGACAAACAGAAGTTATCTACACAATTGGAAATTTTGAGACTAGTGCTGAGGATGGCAAATGAGCAAGGTGTAAGTGCTTGTAAAACATTATCAGAAGTATGGAGGAAAGTTCAGGACCAATGGAGCTGGGATTTGGGAAAGGATGTTGCTGCAAGGTAAAGACAGGCTTAGTTACGACACGCCACATTTGATGGCTCCTGTCAGGCCCTAGAGGAATATACCTTGCCCTTCACCCACAAACTTCTTGTAATTAACTTATTCCTGACGTGGGCATTCTATCTGTGTCCCCCCTGTGAGCAACACACACAGCTTTGGCTGCCTCATACTAGCAAGTAATGACAAAAGCAGGTAATTTGGCAGGAAAAAAATACTAATTATTCTCACACCTACTTGCAGGGCAATGCTCAGACCGAATGCTCTCTCCTTGCTCATGCTGTTGCCGGGAACAAAGAGAAATCTCCCTCCTTGCAGTAACCAGTGAGGACCTTCTTGAGGGGAAGCCGTAAGAGGAATGGCTGAGGTCATTTGGTCTGTTCAGCCCCGGGGGGAGACTGAGGGGAGGCCTCATTGCAGTTACAGCTCCCTCGTGAGGGGAAGAGGAGAGGCAGACACTGATCTCTTCTCTCTGATGACCAGGGACAGGACCTAGGGGAATGGCCTGAAGTTGTGTCAGGGGAAGTGTAGGTTGGACATCAGAAAACTGGTTCTTCACCCAGAGGGAGGCTGGGCACTGGAAGATGCTCCCCAGGGAAGTGGTCACAGCATCAGCCTGACAGAATTCAAGAAGCATTTGGACAACGCTCTCGGGCACATGGTGTGACTCTTGAGGTGTCCTCTGCAGAGCCAGGAGCTGGACTCGACGACCCTCGCGGGTCCCTTACAACTGTGCATATTCTGTGATTCCTCCCCTTAACCCACGCTGGCCGCTGCAGTGCTCAATGCACTCCCGCTGCCGGCAAAGGCGAGGACGGGGGCGAGCAGACCCGTTCCTCCGCCGGCCTGGCAGGCTGATGAGAGGGGAGGAAACGAGTTAATTCAGCGCATTCCTGCCGGCGCTCGGTGAGGCGGGGAATGCCCCGGGGGGGCGGGAGAAGCCGGGAAAAGCCGGCACAAGCCCGGCAGGGCGGGAAGGCGCCGCGGGGGCCGATGGGTAACAGACGGAGAAGGCGGTGGCGCCGCGCGCGCCCGGGCGGTAGAGGTGAGAGCGCGTGCGCGGGTCCTGCCCGTTCCCGCCCCAGCGGCCGCCTCAGGCGCGCGCGGGAACGGCGGCCATGACGGGCCGCGGCGAGGGCGGGAGAGACCCCGCGGCGCCCCGCGCCCGGCGGCGGCTCGGGGCCTCGGCGTGACGGCGTCTGTGCTCCCTCCCTCCTCCAGCGCCTCGCCTCGGGGCTGGCCGGGGCAAGAAGGAGGGGCCGGGCGGACACGGCCAGCCCCGACAAGTGGGAGCGCCTGAGGCCGCTGCAGCCGGACACGCTGCGTGTGAGTGAGGTACGTGGCGCGCGGCACAGGGAGGCGCTGCCTGTGCATGGGGAGAGGGCGGGACGGTGCTGCAGCTGCGCTTCTGCCGCGGGAGCTTGTGAGGAGGCGGCACATAGCCCGTCCTACATCCCTGGGCGGGAAAGATGCGGCGGGCCTGGCAGCGTGGTACCCCAGAAAGCCGTGGGATGCTTCCTTCCGTCGTGGCGTTGGAGCGGGCTTCCCGGGAAAGGTGATGCAATGCAAAGGGATGGTTTTACTTGCCTGTGTTACTTATAGCCTCTTAATCGAGCTAAGTATGTTGTAGCTCAGTACGAGAAAAAGGGATTACAACTGTGTTTTCTCCTCTAAATGTCTGTGATGTTGAGGTAGTCATTTTATATGGAGCTGTCACCACTACTTTTAGCAATGCTATAAAGTAGCTACCAAAAAAGCCTATTTCGTAGAACTTTTTGAAATTTGTTACTTTTTTTTTTAGTTAATCCTGATGGTGCATACTTTTAATGAAGCTTCTTTAAATTTATTATTATTTTTTTAATTAATCTTGACAGTTGGGTTAAATGTTACTTGGGAGTACTTTCTTAAAGCCATGAAAGAGTTCGCATAAGTTTTTGGGTGGGTAATTCAACTGATGATTGTAAGAAGCAAATGGTGTTTGTCACAGCTTCTTTACTTAGGTATTTAGATGAGTTTACAGTGATGCTACTTTACTGAATCAGCTGCTCATAAACAGGGAAGTCAAAGATGTGGTAATCATTAACAGCCTTGGCTGTGATGGCCATGGAATAGTGGGTGTTAAGGAATATATCTAGTACGGGTAGCTCAGTTTGCAGGCAGTAGATGGGTGGGATCCTGAGACAAGAAGCCGTGAACTGCCCAACCCTGGGAATAACAAAGGGCACGAAGACAGGTGGTACTGACCAGGTGAGTAGAGTCTAAAGGACACAGCAGAAGCCATGAACTGCCAACCCTCTGGATAACAAAAGGGCACAGAGATAGTGGCGCCGAGGAGGTGGATGGAGAGATACACGTGGGGAGACACAGCAGGAGCAGAGGACTCGGGGAAGAGCAAGATTTACCTGGGCAGACTGTGAGGGTATAAAAATGCAGAGGTTCCTTTATTGTGGATCCATCTTTGGAGGTACCAGCTTGGGCTGCTTCTGTGTTGCTGCACCATGAATAAATTGCTTTGTGGAGAGACACCTGAGATTCTGCAGTGGGAAACCTAGGGTTGAACCAGTGAGGAAGCATGGCCTGACTGTGTGAGTGTGGTGTGTAGGGAGCTAAGTGGGCCTCCCAGTAGCTCACTGAAGCTGCCCACCATGAAGGGGCTTCAGTCCCAGCGGTGACAGCCTCTGTCACTGGGAATGTGACTGCCAGAGAGTCTCATGAATGGTCAGACAGGGAAGTGTTCTTACACTGGGATATTCAAGACTGAATATAGTAAGGAAGGCTAGTGGCACAGTGCGGAACTTTGATTCCAGCTTATTCAGTTTTCAAGACTTCAGCTTATTCTGTCAAGAGGTAGTTGAGATATTTGGGAAGGCAACTTTAGAAGCTAGAGGAGCTGAAGAGATGGAGGTCAGTATGGAGAAACACATTTCATCATGATGCTCATGGCAAAAAGAACAGACGCAGGACAGACTAAAAGGACAGACTAAAGAACAAGGATAAAAACTGTCTGGACGTGCAGACATGGTGCTTGGAAAGCCAGAGTTGTAGTGTTGAAACTAGCAAGGAGTGTCAAAGGTCACAATATTGAAGAAATTTCCCTGTCTGACCATGCAGGAGCCACTCTTGTCAGTCACTCTCACACCACCTGAGCTGGGACTGAGGCCCCTTTGCATCTGCACCCCTACACTCATGCAGTCAGACAAGGTCCCATCACCAGCTCGACCCCAGGTTTCCTACACCAGACTCTCAGACATCTGGATCCTTAAAATAACTTAATCTTGGTACAACAGCTCAAGCAGGGATCCCAAACAAAGGAAACCTTGGGCTTATATACCCTGTTAGATTTTTGTGGTCAGGTTTTGGTGGGGGGTGGGGCTACAGGGTGGCTTCTGTGAGAAGCTGTCAGAAGTTTCCCCCATGTCCCTCAGACCCAATGCCAGGCAGCTCCAGGATGGATCTATCACTGGCCAAGGCAGAGTTAATTGGAGATGGTAGTAGTGCCTCTGTGATAAGGTATGTAAGAAGGGAAAAAAAGTTACTGTGCAGTTGTAACTGCAGCCAGGGAAGAGTGGAGTGAGAATATGTGAGAGGAACAGCTCTGCAGACACCAAGGTGAGTGGAGAAAGAGGAGGAGGAGGTGCTCTAGGTGCTGGAGCAGAGACTCCCTGCAGCCTGTGGTGCAGCCCATGGTGAAGCAGCTGCACCCCTGCAGCGCATGGAGGACCATGGGAATGCAGAGATCCATTTGCAGCCTGTGGAGGAGAGCCAGGCTGGCACAGGTGGATGCCTGAAAGGAGACTGTGAACTTGTGGGAAGCCTGTGCTGGAGCAGGCTCCTAGCAGGGACCCATGGAGAGTGGAGCCCATGCTGGAGCAGGTTTTCTGCTAGGACTTGTGACCCTGTCCTTGTAGAACTTGTGACCCTTGACCCACGCTGGAGCAGGCTGTGCCTGAAGGACTGCACCCCGAGGAAAAGTGATCCACGTTGATGCAGTTGCTGGAGAATTGTTGCTGTGGGATGGACCCATGTTGGAGAAGTTCATGGGGGGCTGTCTCTTGTGGGAGGCAACTGCGCACTGAAGCAGAGGAAGGACTCTCCTCCCTGAGCAGCAGTAGGAAAAACATTTGATTAACTGACCATAACCCCCATTCCCATCCCCATGCGCTGCTGGTGTGGACGAAGTAGAGCTTGGGGAGGAGGGAGTGGTGGGGGGAAGGTGTTTATAAAGACATATTTTACTTCTCATTATTCTGCTCTGATTTTATTGGTAATAAATTCAATTAGTATTCCCCAGTTGAGTCTGTTTTGCCCATGATGATATTTGGAGAATGATCTCTCCTGGTCCTTAGCTCAACTCATGAACTTCGTTACATCTCTCCCCTGATCACTTGTGCAGGGCAGTGATAGAGCAGCTTTGGTGGGTGCCTGGCAGGGTTAACCACCACATACCCTCACAGTGTTCAGCGTGCCAAAGTCTAGGGATCCTCAGCTCCTGCTGTGTCTCCGAGTGGCCTGTCACCTGGCTGGCACCATAGTTCACGGTGTCTTGCCTGGGGCTCCCACCCTCCAGAGCTCAGCATACAGCTCGCATTGCAGGTGCACCCTGAGTTACCTGTACTGAATGTATTCCTCAAGAATTACATCAGCGGGGGGGTGATGGGATGGTGAACCTGCTGCTAAATGGGGCAGGTGATTTAGGAGGAGTAAAGATGGGTGAGGCTGCCATACTCAGCTGCTTTCCATGGTTCTTCAGAACTGATGTCCCTTAGGCTTTGTGTCTTAGGGAACAACCAGCAACAGAAAAGTGGCAGGTTAGGAATCTTGAGGAAGCTCCACCCAGACAAATCTGTAAGATCCTCGTGGGGTAAATCCTGAGAGAGCTGGCTGATGTCATTGTGAGGTTGCTTGTGTAACTTTTGAGAGGTTGTAGAAGTCAGCTACAGCTTAAGTCAGTCTCGCGCAGTCTCTTTGAAAGCCATGAAGCAAATTCCCTTGGAAACTATTTCTAGGCACATAAAGGAGAAAGTGGTTGAATAACCACTGCAACCTGATTACTCTTGGTGGTGGAATGACGAAATTTGTAGATCAAAGCCGTGGATGTCAACTACATTAGCTTTGGCAGGACTTACTGAAAGTCTTACCTTCCTCTTGAAGTTGGGATATTATAGATGGTAAACTACCACAGGAGTAAAAAGTCCTTGGCTGCACCATCAGGAACAAAGAGGAGTGGTTAGTAATTCATACTTTACTCAGAAACAGATTACAAATTACTTTCCTCAGAGGTCTATCCTAGGGCCTGTCCTGTTGATAGGTGGAGGATGTGAGGTGCCCCCTCATGATTTTTATGGGCTGGAGGAAGGGGTCATCTAGCACCTCATAAACTTCAATGCAGGAAATTGAAAATCAAGTGTCAAGGCCTACCTGGGCCTTTATCCTGCAGTGATACAAGCTGGGGGACCACCCTGTTGAAAGGACCTGAGTGTCCTGATGGATAGTGGGCTAAATGTGCACCTGCACTGTGCCCTGACATTGAGGTATATGAGGCTGTCTTAGCAGGAGAATAAACAGTAAATTGAAGGAAGTGATTCTTCCTCACTTGGCATGCATTAGGTTGCCCTTGAAATGCTGTTCCAGATTTAGGCCCACTAGTACAGGAAGGCTGTTAATATCCTGATGGAGCTTGTTAAGCCATAGCAGCCCTTCAGTAGAATCATAGAATATCCTGAGTTGGAAAGGACCCATAAGGATCATCAGGTCCAGCTCCTGTCCCAGCACAGGACAACCCCAAAAGTCACACCATGTTCCTGAGAGCATGTCCAAGAGCTTCTTCAGCTCTGTCAGGCTTGGTGCTGTGACCACTTGCTTGGGAAGCCTCTTCCAGTGCCCAGCCACCCTCTGGGGGAAGAACCTTTTCTGAATATCCAACCTGAACTTCCCCTGACACAACTTTATGCCGTACTTGCAAGGAAGTTAAGAACTTTAAAACCTGGCTAGATACTTCACAGTGATACGTGATGGGAGACTGAAAGGAAATGGCCATGAATTGAAATAAAAGCAGCAAGAGAGGTTGCAGATTGCCTGAGCATCAGCAAGTTCAATGGTGTTTCCTAATTTCGAAAACAGAGTGTGTTGTGCTGAGATTCAGGGCTGAAATTTCTGGCAGGAATTAAAGAGCATGTATTTCTTCTCTCTAGTGACACTTCTTCACAGTGATAGCTGTTGAATTGTCAGAACTGTGATGGCTGTAACATCTAAAGTAGATTTGAGGATTTCTTCTGAAGAAGCTCCTCCTGTAGACAGCATTTTATGACTGTTTTTTTTTTCCTTTTTTTATTTCCTCAGCCACCAATGATCAACCTGAATGTGCACAATGATGCACAGCATGTGAAAAGTAAGTTTCTGCATTTCATGTGTGAAAATTAATCTTGCAGTATTTCTTGCCTTTCTACAGTGTCAGTACATGCTGTAGACAAATGAAAAATTGTAATGTATTTAATATCAGCAGAGCAGGAGAAATGCTGAACACTGAATGGAATAACAGATGTGAAGCAAAACATTCTTTATAGCTTCTCCTCTTCATATCTGCTGCAAGTATACTTTCCCACTGCTGTAAAGAAAATAACGCACAGGAAAAGTGAGTTAGAGAAAACTGGAACAACATACTGGCAAATGTTGGTTTTCAACTGGTGTTAAATGTGAAAATGAACTTGAGTGAATTTCTGGGTATTGGTGGTATTTTTGTTTATTTTCTCACCAGTTGAATTGTTCCACACATTTCACAGTAACTCAGTCCAAAACTGAGTTGTTGGAGTTGTCACTTCATGTTAAAGAGTGCATGAACTTGCAGCTGTGGAATGGGTGTGATACATGATGAGTAAAAGTATGTGTCTCACTCATGTTGGGAACAACACTGATGTTGGAAGTAGAGTGTTTTCTAGGAAACTTTGTTTACACACACACCTTTTCTTGAAGCATTAGATTGGAATATTGCTCAGGGTCACAAGTTGATCTGATGAAATACCTGGTTTGCTTTACAGGAGAAAAGACAACAGCAATTTGACAGTCTTTCATTGACTGGTATCAGATGAGTGTGCGCATACCATGACTTTTCTGTACCTCAGAAATAGGTGCTTTTTTGTGCTTTTCACATACAGAAATAACAGTCTCAAGTTACTCATCAGTGACTTCTGCTATTTCTGCATATGTTGGTAATGGATATACACAGCACAGGGATCTCTTTTAAACCAGGGTGTCAAGGTATCTGTAGATCTTTGTTACATTAGTAAATCAGACAATGGAATGACCAGTTCTTTTCCCCTGAGACCAAAGAGTGCAAGCAGTGTTCATCTGCATACTAAGTTCTTCAATTCCAGAACAGATTGGTCATGTCCAGGCTGAAACAGTCCTGAAGCCAAGCTGACTCCTGAACCGTGGGAGGTCTGCTGGTTAAACTGGACCAAAAGGGTGTGAAAAAATATTCTAACAGTGTCACGGAGTAGAGACAGAGCTGCATTTTTCTGGCAGCACCTCAGCACTATCTATAGTTAACCAGAGGTTTCATTGGTATTTGTTCAGTGATCCTATCTCACGTCCTCTAGAACATACAGTTACTAAACTACTAATATCCATATTAGCAGTGTGGATTCATGAATGTTGAAAGCATAAAAATGCATGCCTGCTATTTAGATAAAATCATTGCAAACAAATGAAGGTATGTGTAGTTAGTAGGCTTTCTATAATGCCATTGCAATGTCAGCATTAAAAACTGCAGTGCTTCCAGACTTTTATCTTCATTGTTACTTCATCGCTATTGCTTTTTTTAAAGGAATACTTCATGCTTATGTAGTAGCTTACCCTAAATATTCTACCAAAACTTTACAGAAACTCTGGAGGCCAAAAGGCCTCGATTTGATGCATCCTTGGTGCTTTTGACACGAAGATTTATGGCTCTTCTCAAAAAAGCTCCAGACGGTGTCCTTGATTTAAATGAAGTAGCAACAACACTTGGCGTACGAAAACGAAGAGTATATGACATCACCAATGTGTTGGATGGAATCCACTTGATTCAGAAAAGATCTAAGAATCTTATCCAGTGGATGTGAGTTGGCTTTGAAACTTCTAGTTTCTGAAACAGTAAATCCCAACAATGTTGAGTAATGTTTATAACTTTGAGAGTATTTTTAAGCATATTAAATTACATCTCATAATTTTAAGTTCTTTTGGATACTTAGGCTGTGTGAATTACTTAATATGTTAACAAGTATCAAGTGCAGAAGTAAATGAAAGCATATTTCAGCAGAGTGAAGGATGCCAGAGTTCTTTACTCTTTTCTGTTAGTATACTTAATGTTTAATAAACAGTCTTTTATTTATACAAACATACTAGACAATTTTCATATTCTTCTAGAGGTAATAATCTTGACCAAGTTGTTGGAAAAGCACCAGAGCAGCAAAACCTTAAAGATGAACTTTCTGACTTATCAGCCATGGAAGAAGCTCTGGATGAATTAATCAAGAATTGTGCTCATCAAATATTTGAACTAACGGATGACAAAGAAAATGCAAAATATCCTTTTAACTCTTGCATTACTTTAACACATGGTTTTGGTTGCACTTATATATCTAGTAAGAAGTGTAGACTGATACCACAGGTATGCAGTACTGCTGGATAATGAGTTTTATAATAGCAAGCTTTTTGATTATTTTGTATTTGGGAATGCTACTCATGTGCCTTGCTTTGCAGTATTCTGGACAGTCTAGCCTGGCCTCAGGGGAGTGCTGCTTGTGTGGCCTTTCCACTGCAGAAGAATGAAGTGGGGCAGTAGTCCTAGTACCCTGACCATCACCTTGTTCTCTCCGTTTGAGTTGTCTCAGGGGCAGGTCTTGACCTACCAGTAAAATCCAAGCTGCTTAGTGAGATGACAAAGAGGACTCAAAGTGGAGTCCCAGTGGCCTGTTGCCAAGGAGATAAAATGGTATGTTGGTTGTGTCCTAATACTGTTCTCTTTTGAAAGAGGTTCCAGTGCAGTTTTGATTTTCAGATGGGTTTTGACAACAGAGAAGAGGTTTTAATATATGGCATAGAGATTGAATTTTGGCTTTGGGTTACAGTAAAATATTATTTAGCTCCTTTGTTTGGCAGGATGTCAAGGTGTGGGCTCAAATGAAATGTGCCTGTTTTCTTTACACCTTACTGGTTAAGAAAACAGTTTTATAGTGTCCCAGAAAATTATTTTCATGCTATTACAAAATAGAATGTAGTTTTTGAAGGACAGTATTCCCTCTGCTTTGTGGACTTATGACAGCATCTGTGATAACTGTTTGGGTTTGTTTAACATTGAATATATTTTTAAAAGCTTTTTTTTCCTTCCTAGAAACACAGAAAAGTATTTTTCCACTTGTTAGCTGATACTTCATTTTATAGAGCTAATATTAACCTCAGCTGAATTGTTGATCAGTTTTCTTAAGTTGGTATTCTGCCTCAACATATTTTGACATCACAGTCTTTGCTTCTGCCCATTAGCAAATTACTTTACAGAATCCTTGACCAATGTATACACTAGCTTATGTGACATACCAAGATATCCGAAGCATTCAGGCATTTCAGGAACAGATTGTGATCGCAATCAAAGCTCCAGAGGAAACCAAATTGGAAATACCAGTTCCTAAGGAAGTAAGTTTTATACATTACTCCTAAGGGAACAAAAGTTCTCAAATTTGATTTTTTTGCTGCAGCAGTCAGTAATTGACTTCATTTCTTCGTCATGCAGATATCAGTAGTTCATTGTTCTTGTGTTCCACTAAGCAGTGCTGTAGGGATAATAGTCTTAGAAACTTATTTGCAGTATTTTTCTTTTTACCTAAATTATTAAGCCATAAATGTGTGTGAGCTTTGGTTGCCTGGTTTTGCCAGAGAGAGTGGAACAGCTGTAATAAAGTATGCAGTGTACAGTATGGTTGGAAAAGAAAACATTTTGTCACTCTGATAGATCATATCTACCAGAGTTTTCATGGAGGCGGGGCTGTGCCCTGACCTCACCCCACAGTGCAATACACAGGCTCCGTTCTGGTCTCACAGAAGAGCCGGACCTTTGCTCCCTGCACCCAGCAGTGCTGCACCTGCATAATGGGGCCTGTGTACTGGGAACCCACTGTTGGTAGTGCTCCAAGAGGGCAGATCCTGGAAGTCAGTTTAAGATAACAAATGGAGCTTTAATTCCACTTTCTTTTTTGTGTGAGCATTTTTGATAATCTTAATTGTGCAGTCATCAAAGTTGCCTTGCTGTGTGCACAGAAAGGTGGGGATATCTCATGAAAATGAGATGAATCAGTAGAACCAAAAGAGTTAGATCCACTGCATGGATTTCCACTAGTTCCCCTGGTCAAAGGAGCTGTCTCTTAACTGGTGGAGATGAAATAGATACAATTTCAAAGGCCTCCTGAAGGAATCAAAAAGCAGGACTGAAAAAGTTGTGTATTAGAACAGAATATTTTCTCCATTGTGAATCAAGATTTATTTGCTTTGTCTTGCAATGTGATGTCTGCTGAAGGAAAGCAGTACAAGCAATAGGAGTTAGTTGCTTTACCATGTCATTAAAGCAGCATGCTCCAATTTGTCTGGTCCATGGCACTGCTTTGTCAAGTTTTTTAATTTTGTTACTCTTTATAAACATATAGTAAGTCTTGGTCATGTATCTGAAGGTCAGTAGAAAGACTAAACAAATATTTAAATGCACATTCATCAAAAATGGAAACTCATTAGCTTAATTCTGCACAATAATTGTCCTACAAATGTGTGCAATAGTCATAATTTACGTGGAAGTAACGCAATTTTATAGTTTTGTCATTCCTGTATTTGTTCTGTTCTTAGTCTATTGTCTTTATGTGCAAAAATAGATAAAGGATGTGTAAGATTTGTTCTTTGGACTATATGCAAGTTTCTGTTATATAGGATCACATAGAAGTACATGTGAAGAGCACGAAAGGACCCATTGACGTGTATCTGTGTGAGGTGGAAAAAGAGAAGCCAGGTGCCAAAACTTGTGAAGATATGGATACTTTCACTAGTGAAACTGAGCCATCAGTTCATCCTGATGAAGGTAATGCCCTCCTTTTACAATTTATCCACATGTAGTATTTTTTTTTAAGATGGTCATACCATTCTGATAAAGTTGTAACCTGAACTGTTGAACAAGTATAATTTTCTGAGCATAGTTTGTGGGCCAAGATGTGTGGGAGTATAGGAAACGCCTGGAAGAGAATCCTCTGCTGTTGTGTTACCTCACAGCAGCAGGAGGTCAGAGAGTCAGGCACATGCACATACAGCAAGGCACTCTTGTTCCCTGACCTTTTCCTTCCTTCGCTCTTTGCTGGTTTCCTGTCAGAGCTGCGCTCCGTGGACGGAGCACTGTGCGTCAGTTCTCAGCTGCTGCACTGCAGAGCCCAGCTCAGCTGAGATTGTTGCTACGAGAGTTACGATGCTGTTTTGAACGAGACTGTGCTGCTGCTGATTCCTGCCCTAAGGGAGGGCAGGCAGAAGAGGGGATGTAGTATTTTAGTCTCCTAAAACAAGATTGGATGGAATATAGACTCTGAAGAACCCCAGTGCTACAGGATGTTGTGGCTTAAAAATAAATGTGGCAGGAATTGCAGTAGCTCGGAACACAAAGGAGAAATTATTTTTAGCAGTCCTGCTTTATAGCTGAAGGGAAGAGTTTTTCATCTTAGGCATTTTTTTACTTTATTTTGCTTGTGAAATAACTCAGGATTGTATTTTCTACAGTGACAGTAATCATATTCCTTTTTTACTTTCCTTTCAAAGTGAGCTCTCCGATGGAAGAGAAAAAACCATTTGAGATGACAGATTAGTTACAACACAAAAATCTAATACAGAATGTAAATATCTGTGTTATAAGGCTTTTCCAAAGAGGCTTGGACCTGCAAACTTCGTAACCTGAAATGTTCCCAAGTGTTTCAAAAAACCAGCAGTGGATTGTTTAAGTGTTTTCACAGGATTGCTTATCTTCCCAAGTCAAAAGACAACAGTTTCTGGAGTTGCTTTTAGGATCTTTGTTTTCTTAATTGCATTTGACCTACAGAACTTAGGGAAAACGGTATTTTTACCTTAAAATTTTAATTGACAGGAAACATAATAAATTACTTCCAAGAAGGAAGATTGGAAAGCTATTTCTGGAACAGTCCACAATCTGTGTGAGAATGTATAAAATGAAGAAATGCACTTTTCAGTTCTGAGGCTGCACTACTAAGCAGAATTGTCAAATACAGTGTAACAAAGAACTGGTATATTGGAAGCCTGTGCTATAAAGAACAAGATGTAAATATCCTGACAGTTATGCCTTACACTGTGTAGGTGCTGTTTGTGTCCAGCTCTACATGAACTGTGGTATCAACACTGAAGTAAAATAATTGGGCTTTGTGTACATACTTGTATCATTTCTGGGTAGTTACTGATGTAGATTTATTGAAATGGTTTGCATTTCTGCCTTTGTACAGCAAAGAAATAAAATAAGCTTTAAAAAGTATGAAGTAGTCTGATGAAAA
The DNA here is from genome assembly GCA_013398015.1 of Oreocharis arfaki. NCBI lineage: Eukaryota > Metazoa > Chordata > Aves > Passeriformes > Paramythiidae > Oreocharis > Oreocharis arfaki. Next base: position 488,364 of record VZRR01009086.1, read on the forward strand.
ATATTGTGTTGCCTTTGCTGCAATTCACTGGGTCACTACAAACATTTTAAGCTGTGTGAAAATTTAAAATCTGTTTTACATGGTGCTGTCAGGTAACACTTAGATTTGGATCTTGTGATGCCACAGTACTGTAGCAGGTCGCAGAAGAATGATCATTAACTACTTAAATTGGTCCCTTCCAGTTTCTAGAGTTTGCATAGAGCAGAACTTTAGCCAAGTACAGTGACGTCTTTGTGGCTCCACTTGCAAAAATACGTAAAATTAAAGAATGTGTCTGTATTCATCTATGTTTTGTATCCATAAAACAAAGCTGTGGAATTTGGATACTGGATTTTCTAACGGAGTGAACTGTCACTGCACAAATGCCATGCTTGGGCTCACTTCATCCCAGTATTGGAAATGTGCACCAGATGTTTCTGTAGGGGTGGGGTAGATTGGGGGTGGGTTGGCAGGTTTGGGTTTAAATGGGAAGTCCAGGTCCTTGTTTTCCTGATCACACAGTATTGACAGCTATACATCTACTCACAAATGAGAACAATAAAGCTAATAAACCCTTGAATGTTTTAGCCAGCAACTCTACGGCTATTTTAGACAGATGCAGTGAAATTAAATGCTCTATGTTTTACAATACAAATAAGGTGGGGCAGGTGTCACTGATGAGCTTAAATATACCTAAATACAGATTGGGAGTTAATTCAGTTTCCCACAAGGTTCACTAATTCTGCAAAATGCATTGTAGTATACTTTGCAAATTGAGGAAAAACACCAAGTGCAAGTTTGTGTCAGAAAGTAATTCTGACTTTTTATGTATGTCCTACCAACTTCTAGCTCCAGAATACAGGACTTCAGTATAGGATACTATTTTTCTCTCGCTAAGGAATTCAAACTACAGGCTGAGCTGTTATAATAATAAATAAAAGCAAAGTGACAGCACAGTTAATACATACAACATGGTAAAAATGAGGAAGGTGCTCCTCCAGTGAAGCTGGGAGTGAGGGTTAAAACTAAGAAAGCATTTTTTTGCACAGGAAGATTATCCTTTTCCTTCAGTGACTGGTTTCTTTTCAGATGCCAAACTCTATTTGATGTTTCTGTTTTGGTGGGTGGGGAGGTCTGTGCCAAAGAGAAGCATTGATTCCCCCTACACTAGTTCAACAATTCAGGACAGTGTTTGCTATAAAATACGTAAAATGTTCCAACTAACAACTCATTCTGAATGCTGTACGTTGGGGTGGGTTTTTGTTACGTGATCATAAAACCCTCGAATGGTTTGGGTTGGAAGGGACCTTAAAGATGATGTAGTACCAACCCCCTGCTTTGGGCAGGGACGCCTTCCCCTACATCACAGAATCAATTTAAGTTGGAAAGACCTCCAAGACCATCGACTCCAACCTTTGACAAAACACCACATCAACTAGATCATAGCACTGAGAATCAGATCCAGTCATTCCTTGAACTCTTCCAGGGATGGTGACTCCTCCCTGGGCAACCTGTTCCCGTGCTTCTCAATTCTTTCAGTGAAGAAATTCTTCCTGATGTCCAGCCTGAACCTCCTCTGGTGCAGCCTGGGGCCATTTCCCTTCATCCTGGTTGCTCAAAGCCCCATCTGGCCTTGAACACTTCCAGAGATCATAATGCATCCACAGCTTCCCTTGGCAACGTGCTCTAGTGCCTCACCATCCTCATAGTAAAGAATTTCTTCCTAATATTTAGCCTAAACCTACCCTCTTATTCCTACCCATTACTTACCTTACCTGTAGAACAATGAAGTACATTTTTACAAAATAACCTTCTTAAAAATGTTAAGGAAGTCTGTCTTCAACAGCAGAACAGTTCATTCAAATGAAACATTAGGATTTTTCTGATTTGTACAAGTTTTCTAGCAGTATAATTAATTTCTCAACGGTACAATTGTCACAGTGAAACGGGAGAAGCTGTAATATGACAATTATTAAATACATCTTTTGTTTTTAAAGTGTACCTTCAGTGGAATGAATGGATTTTTGAAGATTAAACCACGGTTGTTACTACTTGGCTATGTACAGTGTTACCCATTGGTGATGCTGGAAAACAATGTACTGTATAAGCTCAGTGCACTAACTAGCTGAAAAGATTCAACTTGGACTTGAAAAATTCCTGAGGGATGCTGAACTTACAGACAAGTTACAAGCTCACTTGTAAATGTGACTGGACCTTACTCTGAATTTGTATAATAATGCTTGATTTTTTTTCTGAGAGATTATTATTTTTGGTGAGTTCATATCTGTCCATTTTCAGTGTATTTGTATGTTTAAGAAGCTCTCTTGGCTATTTGAGGACTCTAATAAATTAAAAGCCTCTAACATTCTTTTTGTCTCCCCTTCAATAAGAATGCCTAAGCATCTAAATGCATTAATCAGCAGTAGCAACAGCCAGGATCCATAATTATGAAATGCCTGGTTTTGCTGACTGTAATTGGAACAAGTGCTGCAGGTTGCCAGTTCAGCCCTTAATTTGGTGTGTGAAATCACTTGTCAGAGTTTTCAGATGTGACCTGCAGTTTTAAATAATGTGATTTTTAAAGAAGAGAAGATTCCTGCAAGTTACTGTCTGTTGGAAAGCACTTAGAAGCCAGCAGATTTCTTCATTTTGAATAATCTTTTTGGTGTGTGTGAAGAGCCTCATCTATAAGCATAATTAAACACTGATTGCAAATGCTACTTTAGCTCATCGTTGTCAGTGGCAAAGTTCACCTGCTGGCCAGGCCATGGGCTGCTCCCCAGTGCTGGCGCTGGCTGCAAGCTCCAAACCCTTGTGCTCCCTGATCTTGGTGCATAGGCTGGCCCTGGCACCCTGCTGGGACCTCAGTAACTGCTGAAGGGTTTATCTGGAACATGCACGCATCTGCTATTTTTGGGTCCACTTCTGATCTGCCAGGGGTAACTTGTGAGAAGTGTGTTGAGGCTAAAATTGCATCAACTACACTTGGTTGTATAGGTTATATAAATCTACATGAGGCTTCTCACATAGATGTTTACTGAAGGATTGGGATACTCATTTGTCAAAAAGCATGATCTGTGTTCCGAAGGAAATCTCAGTCATGTTTGCAGAGAAAGGGCAGCCTGGTTCTGTCCATGTAAGGCATCCATGGTTCCTTCCCTCCCTGCCACCCGCCTGAAGGCGGACAGTGGGCAGTCTGAGGGCCTGGAGCACCATGTGGACTTGGGCTGATGGAAGCTTCTCACCATGTGATCCATGAATGAGGTGGTGTTTGCAGTTGCCTCTGGATGGGGCTATAGAAGACAATCCTAGAAGCTGTAACAGCAAATTCAAAGATCTAAGCTCAGCACATCACAACGCTTACTCTCTTTTTGACTTGTATTAGGCCACACTGTGGTGGTGCATTCAGCCACACTGTGATCTCAGAAATGCTCATTAGGCCTCAGCCTTGACAAACAGCAGGTGGCTGAGCACCTCTTGAGCTTATCAGAAACACTCTCCCAGGAACTTGTGTTTAACAAACTCCTGTGTTTTAATGAACAGCCTTGAAAACTCATTTTTGTTGCCTGAATAACAACCTAAGTGGAATAATATTTTTGTTATCAAACTTTCAAAGAAAGTTACCAACCTGAATTGCTGCCAGGATGGAAAATTATTATGAGCAAAGCCAACTCTCTTGCAACCCTATAAACAGCAGCCCAAAGGGAGACTCTTGGAGCACTCCTGGACCACAGTGCGCTGTGACTGACATCTCCCTCTCAGGGCCAGTGAACTCTCAGGTTCACTGTACTTGGAGGATTGCCAGACAATGATGGATCCTGGACTGATACAGCGATTCCTCAAGGCTCAAACATTGAGAAGATGGCAAAGGCATCCGACCCGAGTATTTCCCTGAACTTGAGGGGAATTTTTCACAGGCATATACCTGCTACAGACTCTTCATGTTTGTGTGCATGCTGTGAGAGCCTGAACTGTTAAGGGATAATGACTCAAGATTTTCCCCATTTGTGGAGACACCAGGGTGCTTTGTTGAAGCCTGGTTTGGAGGTGGAGGAGGTGAGGTTTTGGATGTGCAGTGGTTAACCTCTGCTCTGATAAGACTGAGGGTGAATGATGTGCTATGAGTGAGACAGGAGACAGGTCCTGTGGAGATGGGATAGTGCCTCCTGTCATGCTAAGGTGCTCTCCCTTGCACAAACCACAGTGTTGTAGGGCTCACTCATTGGGGCTCCCTCCTCCTTCCCCCAGGAAAGTACCAGGACATTCATGTGTGGCATGAGGGTGTTTGTCTCTGCTGATGGGCCATAACTGACTCAACTGCTGTTGTGATGGGCAGCAGTGTTGTCTTAGATGATGTAAAGGACATGATCCCATGATCCACAACATTATACCATCCAGTGTGAAGCTCCCCACCCTGTGGAAGGTACCTGGGCATTCCCACCTGAACCTGAGTGAATATAAACCAAACAGATGTTGTGTTCTGCAGATTATCCTGGGGGGTTTTCCCCACCACTTCTTCAGGACTTCCCTCACCACCCGAAGGATCCAACCTGCAATCACCACTTCAACCAAGAGTGTGGAACAACCAAGTCTCGTCATGGGGCCTATGGGTGGTGAGATCTTCACACTCTTGTCCTCTCTCTCTCCTTACTTTTCCCCTGCACATGTCCTTGGGTGAGGTGGTTGTGGTTTCATATCGCAACGCTTTCATGTTGTTAAATTACTACATATAGTAGCAACCCAAATGGCTGCACACCTGTTTTCCTCTGCAACCTAATTGTTCTATAATAAACCCTACATGTGTATATTTACAAACACTGATCATTCTGTGTCATTTCACTCTAATCTATCCCAAGGGATCTATTAGCAACAACCTGGGTTACCCTCACCTTCTGCAGCGGGACATAACACGTGGGTATGAGTATGACATAGCAAATGTACTAGGAATGTTCTAGATTCTTAAGTACTTTCAATTTGTAGTAAGTCAGGCCTGAAGTAAGTTGTGATATATTAAATTCTATATGAATCTATTGCTAAATTGTTTAGCTTCAGTTATCTGTTCAGTACTGTTAAGTTTAAGTGTTGTTAAGATTAGGTGCTGTTAGGTTTTGTTAAATAAGTGCTGTTAGGCCCTTAGGGATAAACTCTTGCTGAAGTCCTGGCTCAGTTTAGCTCGAGGGCCCACTATGAACCTTCTGGCCCAACAGGAGAGTCTTCTGTGTTCCTTTTTATCCTTATCTTTTCCTATCTTTCTCTCTTCCCCCTTCTTCCCCCAGACTACATGTAGATACGATTTGGGTTTATTTTTGTTTGGATTGATTGATTTTGGGTTTTTGTTTGCTTTCCTCCATCTGTTTTAACCACCTAGTAAGTAGAAGTGAACCTCGCCAGCAAACTTTGCTGTGCTGTTGCTTTTATATTAAACCTGGTTTTGCTGAATCACTTTGCCAATGAGTCTTTAAGTGACCTTAAAACACTAATTCGTGACATTTCAGAGCATCCTTTGAAAAGAAAACTTGACACTTCAACAGAAAACTTCATGAATATAAAACTTGCAAGGAGCTATTTACTTAAACAGCTTTTTAGCTATTCAGCTAAACAGTTTTGTTTTCAGTCTCTTGAAGATCCTGATGCAAATCCTGCACAGAACTGCCTTTAGACAATGCAATATTCTTTTTCAGACAGATAAGCAATTCCAATGTTGCAGCTATCATTTTCTAAGCAATTCTCCCCCACCACCACCCCCCCATTTATAACCATAAAAATGTCCCAGGCAGGTTACAACCATAGTTATTGCTTCTCTAACATGCAGTGTAGGCATGTATGAAAAATGAAACAAGAACTGATAAAATTCTTGCAAATTAGGAAGGTGTCAGATCAGATACAAAGTTTCATAAAGCTCAGAAAGGGAAAGGCTGTTCTTATATATATATTAATTACAAAATACACTAATTTTAAGAGGCTTGCTGGCTCCTAAATCTAGGATAACATTTGTGTGCACAAACTGTGACCTCAAGATTAAAAGAGTTCAGTTACAAATCTGAAAATAAAAGTTACCTGTCAGAAGAAAAGTCCAAAGTGCAGTAAAAACATTTCAGAATTTATTTGGACAATAAAGTTTTAAAGAGAATTCTACTGAATATTGCAAGTGGTAAAATTTTAGTGTGGCATCTGGAATGAGGGAAGGCATTAATGCCACTTTGAAAAGGACACATGGTCGGTATGTCTCATGTTGTTATAGGTAAGATCCATCTTTGCAAACTATGAAGAGACTGTCTTCTGCCATTCTCAGCTGCTAAGCTGTACTCTGCCTCTGCTCTTGTTCTGGAGTGTCCAGGAAATAAACTGTGTGTAGAATGAATGAATGAACCAACAAATGAATGAAGTCACTCCCATTTTCCCAGGATGAGAATCATGAACCTTCAGGCCTTTTCTTCCTGACCATACTGCAGCTGCTTGAGTGCTGTGAGTGACACCAGACACTGTGCTGCTACCTGGGCACTCAAGGATCAAACCAAGCTTCCCAGAAGTTAGTTGTGATCTTTTCACAATCCCCAAAATACCTACGAAAGCAGGAAAATATCCACACACTGCCTCCATCCCATACACTAAAGCAAGTTGCACAGAATTCAGTCAGTAGCTGAGAACTGTCATTTACTTGATAATGCTACTCCCCACAGATCATCAAAGAACCTTTTTACCAAGCAATGTTCTCACCATCAATGCCAGTAATATTTTGTGTAAGAAACAATTCCCTGGTCTTAGAAACAGCTTCAACCTCAACTGCCCAGCAATGTGTGTGAGCCTTCAGGCTGAAAAGAAGCTATTGGAGGTGATGATTTCTGTATTTAGTCAGCTGAAGAGAAAATAAACACATTTGAAATCATGCAAAATCATCCTGTCTTGGGAGAATATTCATGACGGAAATACAGAGATACAGGATTAATTCTTCCTGTGATTAGAGGTTAAAATAAAGCAAAGTAAAAGCTAAATACTGTGAAAATGTTAGCACTGCCTTTCTTTTGAGATTAAAAAAAGACTTAATTGCAGATTTATCTTAAAGAACTGAATAAAGGGATTAAAACAAATGCCAGTCTTTCAAATTGCCAAAGTTGACACATTGATTGTCAGTCTCCATGCAGAGATTAGTAGTTTTGATTTCTTTGGAAAGTATCAAAAACATTGACAACCCTGGGCCACTGAGAAGCACAAAAGGCAACCATGGATTAGTGTGTATTTATTGATTAATTATATGCTTCTCTCGGTCTGAAATACTCTAGACTGTATTAAAAAATTACTGCAGATTGAAGCTCAGGAATCTTACTTCTTTTCAAAAAGGTACTAAATTTGTGACATTAAATGATGATTAGACTCTTTAAAACAAGTATCTTCCAATCAAGATATACTTCATTCCCCATCTGTAAAATGCTGTTCCTTTATACATGGAGAAAGTATAAACTGTGTGGAAAGAAGGAGTTGGAAGGTTGTCCAGATATTGTCTGTATTCTATGTATGTGTCTCTGAGGATCAGTTGCCTGGAAATGAAAACAAGACAACAGTAATTGTTTACATAGATGTCGCCTAAAAACTTTTCAGGCATTTATGCTCTCTCTGCTGACTTTATGCCAATTGTCCATCTCTTAAATTGACACATGGAGCTATTTTTGGGGCATAAAGAGGCAAGTATGCAAAACAGCATTTATGATTTGGAGGGAAAATGATACAGAACTACAGCGGAAAAAAAATCTCCCTAACGCAACTTAAAAAGCTTTTTACCACCTTTGAAATCAAAACCTGGTCAGGATGGTGTGTGTTCACTTGATTGCTTCCAATCAGTTTAACAAAATCGATGTTCAACTAGAAATCAGCCATGTGCTTTATTGGCAGCAAATGGTAGCTTTGAAATGGGCCTGAGTTCAGCTCTAAGTATAATTTACTCAACTTAATTGTTGTACTTTGATACTTTTGTTTAGGTGATTCTTAGTTTAAAAGTAGTAGTGGATTCACAATGGTAATACTGGCAGTACAGGTGAATTACTGAGATACAGAGCTACCATTATCAGAAGGATGAGATACGCAGTTTCTCTTTCCATACAGAGAAAATCTCAGTGTGGGCTGTCCTTTAACGACAGTTTTACTCACGTATAAACCCAAATCTCTTTTCAACACCTCATCCTGCTGCTATCAGGCAGCTTGCTGCCTCTGGAACAAATCATTCCTCTGTGCTGTGCCCTTTTGCAAAAAAGGGGCACTGTCTTGATCTCCTTTGCAAACTCTGCTCGATTCTGCTCTGCAGTGACTCCTAAGAGTGTACCAGCTTCCCCAGGACCCTCCATAGGATGCTTGTCCAGCACCAAGGGCAATCCCCGGACCTGCTGTGCTCCATGAAGTAATCACAGAGGGTGTCCTGGGACAGCATCCTTTCAGAAGACAGCACTGGAGACCTCTCCACCATCTTGAAAAATGTTATCCCAGGGCTCTCATTTTTACTGCACATACTTTAACAAATTAAAAAGCAAAATAAATTCAATGTTTCAAACACATAAGCATAATTAGAATCTTATTGACAATTTCAGTTGAGAAGCCTAAGTGTACAGATGTACAAATAAGTTTTCCTTATGTTTATTTTACATATGCTTTGTTTTTTAGGTGGTTTTTTTTCCTTTGGTATTCTATCAGTCTTGTATTAGAGACAAGAAAATCTGAAACGTTTGATTAATCTTCAAGTATAACTTGCCTTTTGTTCAATGATGACAAAATTGTTCCCTCTCTAGGTTAAACAAACTGACATTTAAAAAAGCTTACAGACAGGATTAACCCTTTCCTCATATCACCTCCCAGTACATCTGGTTTTTACAGTGGCCAGTGAAATGGGTTCATCCTTCCAGTATTTGGGCTTGTGTGAAACAAAAACTCTAAACACCCTGAACTGGTGTGGAGTTTCCAGGGAAACTTTGGTGGAAGGGAAAGAGGAAGAAATTATCTGCCATTTCTTATCTGTGTATGTCAGACAGTTCCCCAGCCCTGCAGAGGACCCAACTCCCCAGAGGAGCACATCTGGCCCTGCTGAGCCCAGGGATGCCAGAGCTGCTCCCGGCCTCTCGGAGGCTGCGGGGCCACTAGAGGGATGTCTACAACCATCCTTCCTCGGCTTCTGAAGCGCCAAACCACCACTTCACATTCCCGACCAGCTGCAAATCACACACGGCATCAAACAGTCCTTAGACATGCTGCAACGAATATATCAGAGGGCTGCTCGCCGTGGCCTAGGGAGAGTATTTGGACACTACCAGCTGAAAAGGTGAGATGTAATGCTGGAGTGCTACAAGGTCCAAGAGAGCTGATCAAAAATCATAATGTCATGGATTCACAGAATGGTTTAGGTTAGAAAGGACCTTGATGATAGTCTAGATCCAACCCCCCCTTGTTCTGGTTAACAACACTATTAACAACCCTATTAACGACTACATTAGTTATATCCTTTTTTTTTTCTTTATTTGTTTCCAATAGTTTAGCTTGTATCTAGTGGAATGGTGTAATTTATTTAAATGATCAACAAATTAGCACTAGGCTCAGTGCAAAAAGTTTTTTTTTAATTACTTTAAATTAGTTGACTAGAAAAGCATGAAAATGTAATAGAGAAGAGTTCCCTCTCCTACAGGGATCAACTGTTGGAACTGATAGGATGAAAGGGGCTGCAAAAAAAGGAAAACATGGGTAAACTGAAGAAATAAGCATGAGTTCCAAGTGCTACCTTGTGCACTACAGAACAGCATAAGTAAGGAGCCCTTATTTACTACCCTGGCTGGGTAGATGAGTTGAACCATTATATTTAATTACATTTATTAATGAAAAAAAAATTACGTGGAAAAGAAGCATCATGGATTTTAAAAGAGGTAGTAGTTTGAATTGGATGATTGATTGATTGATTTATATTCATAGTTAATTCCCCAGAAAATGTGGTTTCAGTCATGTCTAAACTATTTGCTTCAAATTTGCTGAATAGTTTTGGCTGGAAAAAAAACAAAGAAGGGGATAAACTGTGTTGGAGGAAAGTCCCCAGTTATCCAACAGCTCAATGATTAGAGCATTTACTTGGGTAGCAGAGACCCCTTAACAGAGGCTCTGTTGAGGCAGGCTATGCTCAGTCCTTCCTGTGACCACTTTGCTTTTGTCACAACTGCGAGGGATGAGGACACACCTCCCAAGGGAGCAGGCTGGTTCCCAGGGTAGGAAGCCATGATTCTCATGCTCCACCTTGCTGACCCAACAAACTTGGTGCCTTTGAGCAGGTCAGCAGCTTCACCTGAGGGAATTTCCCCTTTCTCCTGCTCCATGGATACAGAGTCCTTGGACAGCTTTCTAACAAGTAGAATTTTGCTTTAAATTCCCTTGGACAAAAGTAGGATTTCCTTATCCTAAGTATATCCATGCTATGACATTCTTTCAAGCATCCAAAACAAATATTCTACATTAGATTAAAACATAACATTTAATGGTTCATGCAAAGAAATAACCTTCAGGTTATTTTCTTTCAGCAGGGAAACACAGCCAGTTTAGTTATGTCCAAACTGTGCTGATTTTTTATTACATTCACTGCAGTTCTTGAACAAAAATGCAACTTCCACCAAGTCTTTAAGTGATCATGAAATAGTTTGAGTACCTTCATGCAGGCTACCCTATGCTTCTTAAAAACCCTTATGTCTGCAGCCACATGAAGAACTGAAAATTATATTGAGAGCTCCCGACTCCAGTGCCGGTGGTGCCAGACACCACATCTTACAGCCCTTTCAAAGTGCACTGATACACTGCAGGTAGGTATTTTCTTGCTGCCTTTACTTGGATGAAGGTTGTACCAAACCCCATTGTAAATAGCTAGAAACAGTCTTATTTCCCATCTAAGCTTATTCATGGCCTTGCATACTTGCATATGCTCTTCTGCCAGCATTGTTCTGTAATGTACAGAGCTCTTAAATGCCCTGGTTGCTGTCTTTGGTGTATCTATAGACACCACCATATCCTTATTCACCTCTCTGCTGGATCTAGAAAACTGAGTTATTCAAGCCACCTCACATAAAACAGGCTGCTTTGTTCCTTTATCTCTGCCAAACTCCCATTTTCAGTTCCTCTTCTCCAATACAGATGAATGGAACTATTTATGCCCCGGTGTTTTCCCTTGATCTTGCCCTACCCTATCTCACTTGAGTATCTTTGTTAAATTTTACAATACCATTTATACTTTTTAATTCCACACTTTCATTAGCTAACGTAACACTGAAGTACTTCTCCTCAGCTGTTTCCAGATGGTAAGTTCCCACATTACATCAGAATTTCTTACTAGTCCCCTAGGGCACATCCCTCTATAGACTGTACAATTTATTAATGTCCTTTTTCTATCATTCCCATCATTCAGCTGATCCAGATCTTCTGAGTAATATCCCAACACTCAACTCTCTGTAGATGTTGTCTTCTGCAAACAGCCACCATCAGCAGCACACTCCTGGATTTCATGCTGGTAAACAAACAAGTTCCAATTTCAAAAAGTTAAACAAGACAGACTAGGACTCGTCCTTGTAGTTCCTACCAATCCAAATCTTCAATGATTCAACTAATACCTACCCCCCTATTTCACCCCATAAGGCATTGCTGTCCTACATGAAGCGAGTCTGTAGTTTGGGAACAGCATGATACCCTTCAGAATGTTTTATTCTCCTGCAAAGAATGTACATGAAAAGGTCCTCTAATAATTCCCACACCTTCTTCCCCACAGCCTTCTCATATCAAAATCTTCCAGATTTTCTTCCAATTTGGTTGCAATTACCTATTTTAATACCTTATTTTTTTTAATCTATGTAGTGTTTCATTTTAATATTGTTCCCCATAACCAAAGATTGGGGCAAAACTATGATCATCTCTATGCCAGCCTCTTCACACAGTCATCCCATTTACTATTTGACAGTCAAGTCTAGTAATAAGAGTAGTTAAACATACTGTCCTTGTTGGACAAAAGAACACAAAGAGAAGTTGTATTTTTTCCAAGCAGGAAAAAATCCTTCCTTCCCTCCTTCCTTCCTTCCTTCCTTCCTCCCTCCTTCCCTCTCTGCTGCTTGACTCTGATGCTGTTTAAATATAAAATGATGTCATTTCTCCAGGACTCTAAACCCTTATATGCAAAGCTACATTTTCACTCATGCACTCACAACTGTTCTTATTAGTATCTTACAGCCCCTGCAAGTTCCCTGAGAGCAGGCACAGCAGCTGTAGTTGTTTACACCCCAGTATCAGCTGGACTGACTTGGTTTCCCCACAACTAACAGTAGCTAAGTCTTGATGAAAAGCAGATCACAGGAATGACAGTGGTAATGCAGAGACAAATAATGTGGGTATTCAGAGACGCACACAGAACCCCTGCACTAATCATCTTTTTTTAGCTTGTTCTATCCAAGTCATCTTCTACTGGCATTTCCCCCTAATTGCAGGGAGCATTCAGTGCCCAGGGCTTTCCAAGCCAGTTCCTGCATACTTAGGGCAAAAGGCCAGACCAAAAGAAGGATTGGTTAGGTGCCTGCAGTGGTTCTTGCACCAAAATCCAAGATCACAATCCAAAAATACTCAATAGCTGTCTAGCTGTGGAGGTCACTAAGTTTGCTACCTACCTCTGTCTCCATCCTGCTGAGTGCTCTCATCAAAAGGCTACAGAGCCTTTTCTTCCTGGCATCCCATTTCTTATTAATGCAAATTTCTGCAAGAAAACTTCTTCAGCAGAACACATCCTTAAAGAGGCAAAACCATGCACTGGCCTGCAAGAGAGTGTCTAGGAACTTTATTTGGAGGTGTACTGTGCAACATGAACTGCTACAGGATGGAAAAAGGAGAACATATACATGGGTTCTTGCTCTGCCAAAGAATTCTACAGCAGAGCAGGATGGACATGCTGGTTCAGATTATGTCTCATCTGGGAAAACATGGGGTTTTGGCCACATTTCTTACAAGTCCCATTCAGTATCCAGTCAGGCCCCCTTCCTGATTCTCCTCAGATTTTCTATATGTAGCCTATTTCCCCAATTCTGGATTTTGAGTTGCATTTCAAGTAGCTAAATGTTTGATCTTAAATACAGAATAAACTACCAGAAATGCTTTTGTTCTCACAGGTATGTGTTCACTGGAAGAGATTGTTACAGGCATGCAAGTGACAGGTTCTAAATCAATCCCTAGTCCCCTCGCCAGATTTAAAGGAGGCAGAGACAGCTTTGAGACGCTCTGGCCAGCACTTCCAAGGGACCAGCAGCTTTGTAATCCTGCATGTTTCTGATTTTTCAACCTTTACAATGTTTCATGTAGAGGAAGTGCTAGAGATAATGCTCACAGCAGAAAGAAGAGTGACAGAAACCCTCCTCTGCTCCAAGGTACTGTGAGGTACAAACAGCCTACTGATAGTATAACTTCATAAATCACAGCAGCCTCTCAAACTATTGTGACTTATACCTATGGGCCACAGAGCCCTAAGCTTCACTTAAATGCACAAAGCAGCAAAGGAAAACTCGAGGTCACTTCGTCCTTACTTTCCAAGCTACACTTAACTGCAAGCTTCCTACCGAGACTTACAGCAGAGAATCTGGCACATCACCATCACGTAAGCATTTCAATTAACCTAGATTCACAGCTCACTTCTGTCTTCCCAATGCATCCAAGAAACTATGAAACTACCTTATTAACAAAAGCAATGTTATTTAGCTGGGGAGAATTATGTAAGCAATTAAGAGCCAGGCAGAGACCAAGTCCTGCGTTATCAGGACACACCCAGGCATTGTGCAGCAACTTTTGATTCACACCTCCTTTTCTTGATTCTCTGGTATTTGTGCTTAAGACACTGAATTTAACACAGCAACAGACAGTACCAACTAATATTTCTGTGTTTATCAGCTATATATGCTGTTTGAAAAAGTGGGAAGCAGCTACCTGGCACACCCTCAGAGACAAAAGTATATCCCTTCCCAAGCAGAACAGTAGACATAGGCCTTTACCTACAAAGCTTACCAGATGAAGATGTTTTCTTTAACATTTGCTTGATTACTTTGCTTTGCATTTAATTATACAGATGGCTGAGTGGTTTTGTAATTTTATAGCTGAGCTGTGCTAGTAATTGATGTGGTAGTGTCAGTCTTACTGAGGGCTGGTTTGGAAATGCATAGGGGTTGAAAAGCTGCTTGTATTTAAAGCCTCTAGTTACGATGCCAGAGATACTACACAATTAATTAAATGAAAGAATAGTAAACAATGCTAGGAGTTTTTTCTGTGGACTTCACATAACTATACTATCTGTCCCAAGACAACACTGGAATCAGTATACCAACAATGAAGATTGTGGCTGACTTTGCAAGTCCTTCAAAAACATAACTCTTAGATACACGAGTTGTGTACCTTTCTTCCTGTCTGTTTTCATTAACCTAAAATGAAGAAAAAGGTTATTTTTAATACAGAAAAAAATAATTTATTAACCCTTAAGCTGATTGAACACTAGCATGTGAGAAAGGAAAATTAAAACAAACAAACAAACAAAACCCACAATTAACTTATATTCCTTTTCACCCCTATTTCGTATTTATGAATCTAAAAGTAAAGAAACCCCTGTTTTAATGACATAAATCCACATTATTTTCTGGAGGCAGAATGATGATCTTTAGCTATACTCTCCAAAGTCTCAAGACCTCATTATCTAAAGTATGACTTCTTGTCCTATTTCCATCACAACACCGAGCCACGTCAGTGCAACATCCCGGGCAAGTGACAATAGTTATGCACCTTCGCCTGTAGCAGTCTGACATAGCTTGAATTTGGCAGCTTTCAAAGACTGCTTGGACTATTTCAAGGTATTTTGTCCTTCTTACTCTGTTGTCACAATTAGGTTCTCATTTGGGATAGAGTTGATTCATGTCACTAGACAGAGACAGTCCATGATACCACTGGCAACTCACTTAATTCTTCTATATATCTGTTCTCCCACATGCAAAACACAAAAATGGACTAGATCCACATGAGATGCTAAACCTAAATTTTAGAGATACCAGCTATTAGTAGAATCAACTACCCTGTCAGTAGTGCTCTAATGTTCTTCAAATATCTGCAGAGTGGGAGCCTAGAAAGAGGACTTGCAAAAGCCTTACTTAGCCAGCAGCAAGTGCTGAAAGCACAGCCCCTTCTCCTAAGACAGATACACACATGGGTAGTTTGTCTCTTGCTTCTTTTGCAATAGCAGTGAAAGCACGCCTGAGGCCCAAAGCCAAATCCCTCTTCTCCCTGCATAGGCTTGAGCCCTATGGAATACCCTAAAGGAACAACCTGAAGCTGATTGCTTTTAACCAGTAAGCCCCATTTACCTACTTCTTACAAATCTGTTCCTATAAATGTAGCCAGATCTGAAAATGATCAATAGCAAATTCCCTACTGCCTCAGGACACCTAAAACATATTTGGAGAGTAGATATCTAAAAAGTTCAGCAGAATTTCAGGGAGCAGACAGAGAGATGAAAGATCCAACTGTAAACTCACAGACTTAAAGCTGTAGCAGGCATGCTGGAAGGCTTGGACTTTGCCTTACAAAACATAGTAAATAGCATTTGACAATTCACTGCATGGGACTTCAGAATACACAGAACGAGTAGAACTTAGATGGTCATTGTAGGAATAGGTGATACCGTGAGAGATTTACACCACTGAAGGCAGAAAAGGTAGAATTGTAAAAAGACCACAGAAGGTGGTGTTATTTTTGATTTAGGGCATGTTAAAACAGTGTTTTTTGCAAACACTGAAAGAGGAATCTGACTTTCTGAGTACTTTTTTTGTCACTTGGTCACTTATAACCAGCAATAAATCTTCTGCTGAGGGTTTTGTTGAGGATTCATGTCATACACAGGAATTCAGCTGACTGCCGCTGTCAATTCATCCCTGTACCAGAGTAAAACTTGTTTAGTCAGTAAACAGATATGTCCTGAAGGGTGGAAGAATAGATCTATTGGGCAAGAATTTCAAGAAGGTTCTGTTTCTACACATTTGCTTTTGAAGTCACAATCACACTTGTTTTTCTATGTAAAAAGGGCTGTTATGCTTATTTAAGAATTTGTTACCTTTGTTTAGATAGCACCCTGAACAATGTCACTTAATCACATAAGCTAAGGACCAGTTTTTACAAAGCTTATAGATAAGAAAAACTGAAGAAAAGAGAAGCACCTTGCCTATAGCCAAGAGGAAACCAAGAGCTTAGATCATCACATCACCTGGTGCCAAACTCCAAGCTCATTGAAATCACCCCCCAAATTAATGTTGAGAGTAACAGAACTTAGCACAAGCTCCTTATTGATCACTGGAGACACACTCCTCATGTTTGGTCTGTTGTCCAAACCTATTTAAATCCCTTTAAAAACCCAGAATGTTTCTGTTGTGCCACTTATAAAAAGTAGCCAAAATAAACATGATTTCTTCACTAACAGCGTATTCATTTTAGGTAATTTAGAGGTTTGAACTGTTGTTTTGCTAGGCTGTGTAACTTCACGACCCAGCTAGTACCCACATATAATCCTAGTAGCAACCCAACTCGTTGTCACACTTACTTCTTTTACCTCCTAGCAAAGTACACTGCTCAAAGTACACTGATTTTTTTTGGTGGTGTTGCAGTTAAGCAGAGCCTAATCTGTTTTGAAGATGAAGTAGTCCTAAGATATAAATAACCAGTGCCTCTCCCAAACAGATTTCACCAATTCCTTCAGAAAACTCACAAACTCAATGAGGTTCACTGCAAAGCGTGAGTCATAACGCCCAATGTGACTTTTCAAAATGTTCATGTACATGCGTGTTTCTGGTCAGGCTTGAGGATTTTGACTCAGTGGACTGTAAAAACAGAATCCAGTTATGGGGTTTGGGTCGATATTCAGAGCAGACCCTCCCTCAAACTGGGAGTTGTTCAGCACCAGGGCCCTGACTCAGAATATCACTGAGAGTGATCTTGTTCAAAGCCCTGCAAGTGACTCATGTATTTACTTCTCTGACTCTCTCCTCTTCCTTTAAAGTTAAAATATTGGGCCACTTTTCTGGCATCAGCTCACTGACATCCAGCTATCAGTTGGAAGTCAACACAGTAAAATGTTAACCTTTCCTCCCTGAGGTCCCTCCACCTCAGCAAATGACACTTTCACGGTCTCTGTTGTTCTGCCCCATAACATCTGCCCAGCAGCCACGTCTCAGGTCTGCTGGAATCATAGTTTGGCCACAACCTCACATGCCATTCCATGGAGCATCCCTACCATCCAACACCCCACCTCCATCTCTGCAGCCACAACTCAGGTATCAGTGACACCCTCTCTGCTGCAGCCTCTCTTGCCTGGGTCTGATAAACAGCATCCTGTCTGCTCAAAGTGCCCGCCAAGTGTGGCAAGGTGGCTGTACTCACCTCCAGCACAGTGGGGAAGCTCATCTTCCTCGGGGTGCACAAGAGTGGCCTGCACCTTCCCCAGCACAGGTCCTCACTGCCTAGTTCCCCATCCTCCCTCCTGTTCATGTAGGATATACACATAGGAGAGGGATGGAGTACCTCTCCTATAAGCAAAGACTGAGAGAATTTGGATTGTTCAGCCTGGAAAAGAGAAGGCTTTGGGGTGACCTCGTTGTGGCCTTTCAATACCTGAAGAGAATTTATGGAAGATGGGGCAAGACTATTTCAAAGTGCATGTAGTGATAAGGGGGAATGGTTTCAAATTCAAGGAGTGCAGGCTTAGATGAGATATTGGGGGAATAATTCTTTACCGTGAGGGTGGTGAAAGCCCTGGAATACACTTCCCAGGGAAGTTGTTGATGCCCCTGACGTAGTACGGTCAGGATGGATAGAGCTCTAAGCAAACTGACCTAGTAAAAGGGGTCCCTGTCCATGGCAGGGAGGTTGCAACTAGATGATCTTTACGGTCCTTTCCAACCTAAACCATTCCACGATTCTGTGATTCACGCCGGAAGCACTGCTGCTCTGTCTGAAACGCTACTTGCCCACCTTCTCAAATATTTTTTTGCTTTTTCTCCTGTGTGCTTTAAGCCACGCGGGCACGGCGAGGTCTCATGCGCCGAGACGCACACAGCCCCGTCTCCGAGGGGCTGCCCTGCCCAGGCCCGGCACGGCCCCGCCGAGCTCAGCGCCGCAGCCGGGCGCTGCGCGGGCGCGCCGAGCAATGCGCCGCTCACAGCGGGGCCTTGTGGGTAGGGGAGGCGGCCTGCGCGGGGCCGGGGAGCAGGGGGCCGGGCCGCGCCGGGGGTGGGCGGAACGCGGAGAGAGCAGCGGGGCCGAGCCGGAGTGGCGAGGGGAAGCGAGGCCGGGGGGGAACGCCGGGCCCCCCCCC
>VZRR01009086.1:506810-601174 GCA_013398015.1 Oreocharis arfaki
CCGCCCTCGGGGCGATGTCTCGGCGGAGCGGGCAGTGAGGCGTCGGCCGCCGGGGGACGCCCTGAGCGGGGAGAGGCGGGGGCACGCCGGGAAGCGCTGTCCCTCCCTTCTAACTCTCTCCCCTCCCTCTCCCGCGCCCCGGCGGAACAGCGGCCGTTTTCCCTCGCCCTTCATGCCCGGGCGGCGGCCACCAGCGGCGCTGCCCTCCGCTCCCGCCTCGCCGCCCCCGCCCTTCCCGGGCTCGCCGCCGCGCTAGGCCCGCCGGGCGGCCCCGCGCAGTGCCCTCCGCGGGCCCGGCACTAGGCGGGCCGGAGGATGAGCCAGCAGCCGGCGGGGAAGATGTCGGCGGCTCCTCTGGCGGCCGAGGCGCTGGGGGCNCTCTGGCGGCCGAGGCGCTGGAGCCGGCGGCGGGGATGCTCGAGGGCCGCCAGAGGAAACTGGAGTCCATGATCCGCGACCCGCGCTCCCCGGTCAACGTGGAGAGCCTGCTGGTGAGGGGCGGCCGCGCCCGGGGGAAGCGCTGGGCGGGGGAACAAAGGGAGCGCTGCCCTCGCCTCAGGCGGGCGGGAGGGAACGGGAAGGAAGGAAAGGGCTCCCGCGTCCTGAAAGTGCTTTCCTGGGGGAGGACGGAGGATCCTCTCCACGCCCCCGGCCGGGCCACCGGTAGCGGGGAGGTGGCGGGAGCGGCCCTCGCCCCAGGGCTGTGTTGAACGAGGGGACGGGCACGGCGCTGTGAGAGAAGAGCGAGCACTCCCCGATTAGGTACATCTTACTTGGGGGAAAGTGAGAAACGTCCCTGACAAGATCTGTTCCGGGGAGAGGAAAGCGCCTTGTTTTCCCTCCCAGCATCGTTCACACCGTTCGCTTTCGAGCCTCGTAATCACAGCGTGTCCGTCCCCAAAGTACCTGCCTTTGTGTGCGCAGCCGGGCACCCATCGCTCACCCCCTGTGGAACGTCCCCTGGTGAAGCTGAGGTTACTGTGTGATGTGGAAATAATTCAGGAAGCGGGGACACGCCTAAGGGAGAAATGTTACTGGGGGGTCCAGTAGGGTCACGTTTATTTTTCATTGGGGCAAATGGATTCGTCTGTCTCCTGTTTCAAATAGTATTTTTTCGCGTGAATGTATGAAGTACAATTTACTTCAGTGAGAAATCTATGCCCTCGGGAAGAAGTGTGAAAGGAGTTGTATTTCCCCATTTAAAACATCTGAACTCTAGAAAGGCAGCAAGAGACAGATTATTATCATTATTGTTATCACTATTGTTATCATTATTAGTATTATAATTATTAGTATTTTAACTAGTATTTTAACTGAACTTTAGGGTCTTCAAATATTTTATTTCCAGTCTGCCCCAATATTTCCAGTGTGTTCCAGTTTTGAGGAGCAGAAAAAGGGGGAATAAATCCCAGTCCTTCCAAGAGTTGCTCAAGTGTCTTTTTTTGTGCTTTCAAATGACTCAGTTCTGTTTGGCCAAAAATACAGGAACTGACTGAACAGAATGTATGCCTGTGCTGTGTGGAGAATATAGGAATTTCCTATAACATCTGAAAAATGTTCTTCCCGAGGCTGTAGTGCTGAGTTACTCCTCTCATAGATGTTCAGAGGCATAATGACAGCCACAGTCAATGAAGGGGAGTGGGAAACAGTGCTACATATCTGACTGGATGCAGATAAGTTTTTGCCTAGGCCGAAGCAAAGAGAGCTGCCTCTGGGCTTCGCTCCCAGCGTTTTCACTTTGGTATTTTGCTAGGAAAACTTTGACCTGTGGCCAAAAAAGAACAGTTAAAAATAGTACAGTCATTCTGAAAAATGCATCAGGTTAATACTTAACCTCAGTAGACTTTTTCACACTCTGCTTTTATACTCAACAGCGTGATTCTTTTGTTCTCTCACCTCTCGTGCCTTGGACATAGATTGAATATGCTGAAATATGTTTGTATTTCTGAAGAGAAATCCTAGCTACAAAATTTAGGGTGGGCTGCTTAGAACTTGATTTTTTTGTTTGCTTTATATGCTAGCAATGTAGACTGCTTCATGTAATACATTGAGAAAGCAAACCATAGGAGAGAGTTAGCTGGATTGTAAATGCTTATTTTTTACAGTAAGGGTCGTCACCGTTTTCTCCACTGTGTCTGTAAGTATTGTTTAAAAAATTAGCAGCAAGTAAAATATAATGCTAATCAATCAAGTTTCTTAGCTTTTGCATTCTACATACCTGTGTATGAAATAATGAACTATTTATTATTCTTATGTAGGAAATATGTAACAGATTTCCTGTAAAAGCTTTTTTTTTGGTCTCTGGTATTGTTGCTTTATGCGATTTGACATTAATTTTGCATTGGTGTGCTGCTAAGTAGTCTTGAGTATGAAAACATCATATTCATATTGAAAAATTTACTTGTTTACTAAACAGCTCACTTTCAGTGTAAATGATCAAAAGTGGAAATATGTTTTCAGTTAAAAGTAGAAATACAACAACACAAACTAAGAGTCAGGGAAAGCATCTTAAAAAGACTAGCTGGAATGCCAGTATTTCATCCTCCAAAAATAACATAACCAAAACTAAAAATGTGGAATGGAATTCAAAATGGAATTCATTTCCTTACAGTGTAAAAAGTCATAAACAGCTGCTATTCTGTATTTTGTGTGCATGCTTTATTTTTGGGAAGCCGTAAAAAGCAAAAAAGTAGCTGTTAATCTATAACACATGGTGTAAATTAGAAAGATGTGAGAAGCTGAGGTAATAAGCTGTCTTTTTCTAGATAGCTGTTCCACTGTCATGAAGAGATGTTTTATTCAGTGGCTCTAAATGAAGAGACTTTCTTTGCGTACCTTCCTGACCACAGGATAGCTGACCGCATCCATCTGTTTCTTCAGCAGGAGAATCTATGAAGCCAAATACATTGATTGATTATGCTCCTCCCACCCCCTTCAGGGCTCAAGAGAGACTGTTAGACTTTCTAATGTGATTTTTGCTGTCTTGTATGCCTTAACGCTTGTTATTAATGCCTATGTTGAACATCATTATTTGTGTTTGATTGAAGCATATCTTTGGAAAAGACATGATGCATTCTCAATTCAGAGGCATTAAGAGATGGAGAACTCCGCATTTAGTTTGTTCTCACAGGCAGTTATGAAGGCAAAATAAAAAACTCCAAAAAACAACCAACCAACTGAAATATCTGGCATGGTTACTACCATCCTTATTCTGCTAAATTAAAAAAAAATTGTGGAGGACTTTTTACTCATTAGCATAGGTCAGATGCACAGCCAGCACTTGGTGGAGTTCTTCTGGTTTTGGTCTGATAAAGAGATGAAAAGAGGAATGCTAGAACTGTGTATTTGGTGCTGTGATAAGCGTCAGCAAAGACATCCACAAAGGGAAGTGGTTATTGCAACCTGTTTGAGGCGTCGGCTGAGTGCTCCTTCTCTCGCTGTATCTCGTTGAAAACCCGTTGTTAGGTTGCCTATGCTAAGATAAGTAATATTGTTATTGTCACAGCTTTCCATGGTAGTCTTATTCTTTTTGGGTATGTAACAGTGCATTAGTAGTTATATTACATTTAGATCACGCGGATTGCTTTGTAAAGCTACCATATTCTTATTATTTGCTTTTCCTTCGGTTGTGTCATCCACTAATTTAATGAAATGACATTTTTATGTGTACTGCATGTACACATGGATGATAGCACTTAATGGTATTTGACCTTGAGTGATCCAGAAGAAACCCTTCTATAAATACATTCCTACCGAATAGTTCTGAGTTGACAGCTAAATTTAAAGAGAGCTTAACGATGCTCAAATACATTTGGGCATTTATGATTTTCCGTATAAGCTCTAATTACAGTATGAACTGAGTTATTTTTGATAGTATTTAATACACATTGTCTAGGGGTATGTTGGCAAGTGTTACACTCTCTAGAACTAGGGCCGATAGGTCACTGTAGGCCGTGTAAAACTAATGCAGACCTCCGCTTCCTTGCCATGTGTGATTGTATCACTCCAGCACATGCTGAACTCAATTTTTGAGTTGTGTGGTGGTGGCGAACAGCTCTGGTAAACCTTACCATCCTCCTCCCTGCAGTGCTCTGCCTGGGCTGGCGCTGCTCGAGTGCACTTGTCCAGGGAAAGGGACTGGTGTCTGCCCTTGGACTCACTTATTTATGCAAGCCTCAGGATTTTAGCGTTAAGCTTGAAGTTTGATGTTACACTGGAGGTGTAAGACGTTGAGTATATTCTGCCTGCTCTGATATGATTGTGTCAGCCTTTGAAAGAAGGAGCTCTTAAAACTGTTAATTAGGCAGTGCAGCAGTGAAGTTGTGGGCACAGTGCTTGGGCTATGCTGGAATGCAAGCATGGTGGACTGAGGAATGGTCAGATGATTAGCAGGAGAGTGCTCAAGTGTCTCAGAATACACATGCCTTAGAGCATGAGAAACCCAAACCTACAAATCAAAACTGAACTAATTTGCCATTTATTTCTTTGTTAAATAAAGCTGGCAGGTAAACTGTGTATTTACACTAGTTTGAACATGAATGGATGTTCATCTATGTGGATTGTGTCCATCAAGACGCTGGAATTTTACTCTTAATGAAAAGTGGGTTGCAGATAGGCTGTGACTCTGATGCTTTCAATAGATGCATCTGTCCATAACGATCTCATCAATTGAGCAGATGCCAACCTTATACCAAGAGTGTTAATTGAGCAGATCACTAGGCTGAGCTCTTTTAATTCAGGGTCTCTAGGTCATCATGGCTGATTCAATGTATCCCTTGTCAGTATTTTAGCCTTAGGAACTTTGTAAGCATTTAATATTTTATATGAAAGTTGTTTCACTTTCCTGAATTTATTGCCACACATAATTTTGAATCATCAAGAACAATCTGTTGTGTTAATTTGAGCCAGCAAGTACAGGGAAGAGATGCAAATGTGGCAGTTAGCAGGATTTGATCTAAAATTCATTGCCCACTAAGGAAGGCCAGATGATTCTCTGTTCTTGAAGAAATAATCTCTTCTTGTTTGTTACATTTCCTGTGCTGTTAATTCTTAGTTTCTAACTCTTTCTATAAATGTTCTATTTTTGATCTGTAGTTTTAGAGCATCTACTGCAGAGTCGAAAAAGATGATCTTTAAGGAAGCAGAATTGTCTTTAGTTCATTGTTCCCCTTTGATGGATTTATATATAGCAGTATAGTTAGCTGGGAAAAGATAGTTCTGTTTTTCTGACAGTTTTACCTGTTTTTATGTTCTGTCTTATTCCACACCAGGGTTAAAGTGTTTCACTTCTGGTTTAAGAAAACAAAAAGAGCATTTTGCTCAGCTTCAGTCCTTTTACTGCCACACAAGATGCACGCAGGTTTTGTGCGTGTATATTCACAATAGGAATGTCCACTCCCAATATTTCATATGTGTTGGTCAGATTGCAGTGTGTCATTAGTATCCTTTAATTGTTCAATCTTTGTAACAACTTAAGAGAAACAAAAATACACCTACACTATCAAACTAGCAGAGTTTTCTTCTGCTTTATATGTGCAGGAATAAAAATTCAGGAACTGTTCGCTTTTCCAAATATTACTAGTCTCAGTAGTTCTTGGAATTTGTGCAAATACTCATCAGAACCTGTTTTTTAAAGTATATTTTCAGTTCTAACTAATGGCAGAGCAGTGTCAAAGCATTTGGCTCTTTGTCTAGTAATGCAATCCGTAACAAAAGCTGCCTAATTTAAAAAGAAAGAAAAGTGCTACCTCAGTAGCCAATCTCCACAGCTATCAGTTGATGATTTCTTGCCAGTGTTTGATCTACAAAGTATGACTGGAATTGTACCAGTGTTACAGAGGAGCTGACTTTGGATTTTAAAGATGAAAGTGATTGCACTTTGGTAGTAGAGTTTTACATAATGAAAGATATAAAAAAATTAAATCTGTGTGTTTTTATAACTCATATGCATGGGGAGTTTTGGGGGGAAGAAAGCTATATTGTGTCCGAGGTTTCTTCTAAGCAGTGAATGTTTCTGGTAGCGAACTTATTTAAAATACTTTTTCCTTGGTACATCCCATTGGTTAAGAACAAGAATACTATGTTTATATTGGCAAACCTGGCTAGTAATAAACTTATTTTAATGAGCTGTTCGCAATGTAAACACAAGGTTGAATGTAGTGCTCAGTTCCGAAGCCATACCTACTGTGTGTGAAGCTCCTGCTGCTGCAGCAGTGCCATGTCCAAACAGCCCCACGCTGCCAGGAGAGCACCCGTGTGCCCGGCCACGCGCCAGCTGCCTTCGTGCAGGTGAAGCGTCAGTGCATCCTGCATTGGCAGTGTTACATTCAGTACCTGCTAACAGCGTTTCAGGGCTGTGCGCTTAAACCAGCGATTGGGCCCCTGACGTGCAGAGGGGTTGGACTATTTGGAAGAATGTGATTCTGTACATTTTGTCCGGATTTCATTAGGTTGGATAGTCTCAGTCTGTGACAGGTGCTTTATGTGGTATGGGCTTAGCTTTTTCTCTGTGTGCATCTGCTAAAGCTATCAAGAGAGGGGCCTTTTTTTGTCTGTGAAGTATCATGGAGTTTAGTTATTGGATGGACACAGATTTCTTCATTGTCATATGAAACATGCCTGCTGTGCAGTCTCTGCTTCATTTGTTGTAGGGTACAGAAGGTGATAGATGTGAGAATAAAAACAATCTGGGTGCCAGATACAAGTGGGTTTTTGATTATGCTTGTCTTCCATTAATTTTATTTCATATAGAATGACTTACCTAAGTCAAATCTTTTCCAAAAAGTAACTAATCACTCTGTGTTTTCTGTGTGCCCAGATGCAGACAATTGAGTTACGATATCAGTGTGCAGCATTGGATTTTAATTCCATAGTCATTTAATCATTTTTGTTAGGATAGTGTTGTTCAGACAGTACAGGCAGAGAATAGAAAGAATGGTGTGCAGGAGGGTCTGAACCCTAATCTGGTATCACTTTATGGCTTCAGACAAATCTTTCTTAATTTCCAACTATATGAAATTGAGATGATGAAGTTTTATTTTTAACATGTACTGGAGAATAATGTAATATTTAGGATGGACTTACGTGATTAAAAGAGATGATCACAAGTAAGCTATGCCCAAGTGTTTAATTTTGAACCTTGAGGATTCAGATAACTAAATGATTGCTTTATTACCTTTTGACTCTTCTAAATCATGGGTACTGATTTTATTAGTCCATATTTAAATTACAGAATTACAGGATCCTACATAAAGCAAGATAAAGTTTGGGTGACTCATCCAGACACAAGAATTTGCTTGTACATTTCTTCAGCAGGAAATGAAGAGGAGGTCACATACAGGCATGAAAGTGGGTTTGAACAACTATGAAAGAAAAAAAGTTAAGCTTTAGCAAATACTCTTACTTTTTTTAAATCTCAAAACACATAATGTTGACTGTTACTGTTACAAAATAAATAAATAATTAGAAGAAAAAATGCTGGAATTCTACACTTTCTTCCAAATGCTATTTAAAGTTTAACTAAAATCTTGGTTACTGTTTAAAGGCTGTAACACATCATTGTTCTTTGTCCATGTCACTGCTGTTATAGGTAGTCGTCCAAAGTCTGTACCTTAGCTGTTGATTAAATATCAAACACTGCTCTTTCAACAGCACAGATTTACCCTACTATGGAATATATAGAGAGAAGGATTTTGGGTTTTCATTGGAAATTACTTTTTATTGAATGAGCTGTGAATTTGGAAATCTGCTTGTGTTTGTTGCTACTGTACAACTTGATTGACCTTCTTCATTTTTCTTTTGTTGGAAATGAAAAGTGCTGCGTTGATAAATTCATGATAGTGTGCATGTGCATATTTTCAAAGAGATAAAGGTCTAAAAACAGTAATAGCACAGGTTTTGGTTTAGGGGTATAAAAACGTTTGGCTTGCCTATGCTATGAAAATGTTCCATTTCGTACAGAAAATAATTTTAAAGGTATTCCTTTTGGTTTCTGAAACTGGTTTCTTCTAGTATCTGTTTTCAGTTTAAGTGCAAGATAGGGAGACAAGCCTTGTCGTTTGTTGCGTGTTCAGGACACAGATTTTTGATTGTAGATGACTTTTAGCACCATTTGCTATATTATGATAGGCTTCTAGAATGTGCAGCTAAAGCCATTGGAAACAAGCTGTAGTAGATAGATAAAAGATCTGAGGGGGTTACTTAATATTGGTTCCACCCCCTCTCACACAATTTTATAACTATGCTTGACTTCTGAATTATGGGGGTTTTTTGTGGAATTTTAAACTTCTGTGATAGAATAACCATGAAGTCTCTCAATTTAGGAATAGAATCATTCCTTCTAATAGTTCAGGTAAATGGAGAAGAGCAGGAAATAATACCATGTTGGAAGCTGTTGGTTTAGTGTGTGATGGAAACCTTTCTAATGCCAGGGGTATGCATGCACGATCTGTTTCCTTTAGTGAACATCTTGGGACTTCCTCCTCCAACAGTAAAAGTTAGCCCACTTAGGCATTAAGCCATAGTTATTATTTCTTGGCCTGTTCAATTTAATGACCTCTTGAGGGTGTAAAAACCTGGATTATAAAATACCACCCCTCTTTTTTTTTATGTTCTTTTATATGGAAAGTGACTGAGAACAACTACTTGAATTACTCATCTGGCAAGGAGGTACTGACAGTTTATTATTGTATTGCAGCTGCTGCTATTAATTTAAACATTATTCTATATTAATTTTTTTTCTCTGAGCACAGAATAGTAATTCTGTTAAACTTAAAACTTGCATCCATGCTGGTATTACAAGCTCCTGAACTAAGTTATAGAGCTGATAGAGAAAGCTAAAAATAGCTGCATTTTCAAAAAAAAAAATCTTATTACTAAATTCTAAAGTTTTGTAAAACCATTTTTTTTACTCACTTTCATTTTTCAGTATTAGTTTAGGTATATGGAATGTGCTTCTTCTTTGTTGTATTTTTAAGTTAATTTCTGTATTCCCCACTTGTCATCTTCGCAGAACTGAAGGATTTTTCTTGACTCTGCAAATGTGGCGTTATTGCCAGTGAGGATGGGAAGCAGCAGAACTCCATTGTCAGAATTCTGCTGGTAAAACCTGAATGTAACAGCAAATGAAGCAGCACGAACACTGTTTTGTATGCATGTAGTGTTCTGTGTCAGGAATATTTTAAGCTTCAGTTAGAAGGTAAATAATAAATACACTAATATAAGCTACATCTCCTGAAAAAATACTATGTTGGCAATTCCTTTTAATCATAGACATCCACCTAGTTCTCTGTTTTAGAAAGCAAACCTCTAAATATGGATGCTATGATGAAGAATGGTTCATATGCGTAGAAGCCTGAAACAGTAGCACCATGAGATGTGAATCACTTCATCTATTTTAATGGTTGGCTGCCTCTGAAGAAAGGCAATTTAAGTGTCAAAATAAACTATTTCAGTGCTCTCATTTTTTAGAAGAAATACCAGTATTTGTTCCCACATGTTCCTTGCAGTGTTTCCTAAGTGCCAGAAGTCCCCAGTGTCCCCTCTCTACCTGGGAAAACATCTTTGGCAAATTTTGACAGAAATAAAATGGAAAATGTAACTTTAAAATTTGGTAAGGTATGACATTGTTCATTGTAAAAAAGCTCCTGGATTTATTTTATGTGACTCTACTGCAGGACTTCACTGAATCAGAAAAACAGAGACAGCATTGAGCCCAACTGTAGAGTTTATTTTACGTTTTCTACATAGAATGGATTATTTTGCTTATGCCGTATTGCTGAAAGTATGTTTGGTATAGTTTGGGTAAGAGTACATATGGTAATATGATATTCATGTTTTGAAATCACACTGTCTAAATTTATGAGGGAAGATGTGCAGTGTGTCTTCCAGCCAGATGGAAATTCATAAAATTGCAGTGTACTTGCAATCCAAATACTTTTTAATTAAATCAAAGCCAAGTAAATGTACACTGAAGTTATTTCTATTTACCATTGTGTTTCATCAAATGGATGCTGAGTGTCACAGGGGAGAGGAATGGCTGTTTTGCCTTTTTGGAGTATGCAGGAAGCATGACTGAAGAAAAGTCTTAGACCTATTTTATTCCAAGGTGGAACTTTTTAGTTCTGATTTAAAGCTTAATTTTTAGAGTGTAACTATCAGAAGAGGCTGCTGTGTAATTGGACTCCTTTTTTGGCACACAGGAATTGTTCTTGCCTTTATATACAGACTAAATTACTGAATTGTGGAATTTGTATTGGTTTTACTGCCATCATGCCTTGATTTTTTTCTCATGTGTGAAATCTTAGCACTGTTGGGTCAGTTGTCCTCTAAAATGGAAGTGGGGCAGCAACAAATGTGCTTGAAGCTGTAATATCATAGGGTCACTGATGCTGAAAGCACATATGGATCAAGAGAGAAGCATAACATCTTTTTCTTCTTTGTGTTTGATTGCATGTAAAAAAGTAATGAAAAAGTCATTATTATGGTAAAATATCACTGTAGTCTATAAGTTTATATCTAATAACATTAACTCAGACTGTGTCAGGGTTCTGCTCTGGTGTGGTGTTGCCCTGTCCCTAGTGGGAAGTTCCTGGCCCAGGGTTGTCCAAAAGCATCGCTGCTACAGCGAGGGGACTGGAGGCCTCACACAGAGGTTCAGGTGCTGCTGTTGTTTCACAAAAGCATTCACAGAATACCCTTTCAACTCAGAATGTTCCATGAATCCTTCTGTGAATCCTTCTGTGAATCCTTCTGTGAATCCTTCTGTGAATCCTTCTGTGAATCCTTCTGTGAATCCCTGATTGCAGTCAAAACCAGCAGAGCAATCAGCAGTTGAGGCTTAAAATGGACCTTGCCGGTGCTGACGGTGAATGATGGTCTCCAAGGCCACATCTGTAGCAGCAAGTGAAACAACAGCAGCACCAATTATCTCATGTTATTTCTGAAAATGCTGGTCTTTGAGTAAATTAATGTATCCCTATTCAATAATCAATTTTTTTTGTATGTCTGAACTCCCTTTGACAGTGGAGTGTATGTAGCTAGTTGTATGCCCATTTTCCATGTAGGGTAATCAGGAATGGCAAGAAACTCCAATCAGTTAAGGACACGATTTTGTCTAGAATGGCCTGAAACACCAGGGTCAAACTCCTACCTACTCTGTGTGCAGTAAAGCTGTTAAACTGTTTTTTCTTGATACAAGGACTTTGTATCCCCAGATTTAAATTCTGCTTTTAGTAGAGAGCTAGTAGTGATCTCTGCTTTCTGTTGGGTAGTACCACACTGTTGTGGCTGTTCTGTTTCTGGTTAGGTCATGGTTGTGTGCTCTCCACCTGTGTATATTCATCTAGGATGTGTGCAGAAATACTCTTACAAGAGACCTATGTAAATTTTTTTTCTTCCCCACAGCCCTTAGCCGAGTGCACACACTTCTTCTGACCTTAATGGTCTTGATGCACAAGTTTTTTCTTCAAATATAAAAAATGTGATTCCTTGAGGAAGCAGCTGATGCAGATGGCTCTTGTGGGGATTAATCTGCTCAGGTCTTAGGCAAATATTTTCTTGCCTTTCCATGTAAGAATCACCTTTTGCCAAAGCTGGAGGAAAATTTAGGAAACATTGAGTTACTATCTGTGGGAAAACTCTTTTCCACTTACAAAACCATGAGGAATTTGAAATCTATTTTCTGTTATGCTTTGTTTTCCCAAGTAATTTAGGATATTCACCTAGCCCTGAATTTCTTGCCATATTTTTATTTAACGGTTGTGGGTTATTTTAATTCTTTGTATTCGAAATATATATTTGCTCAAACAAAGGAAAGTGATCAGGGTGAAATAAACACAAGCTAAATAGCCTGAAAGAAGTTCTTCTATTTTAAAATTTCTTTTTTGCTACCATAATCTCAGCTGATGTTTTTAATATCAGTTTGTAAACAAATTCTGATAAGATTTTAATTTAGCTGTCTCAATGAAGGCAGTCCTGCATACCTTATGTTAAATGACAAGGTGAAAAGGCAGGATTTCATTGCCTGCACATATGAAGATAATACCACTACCTTGCAGAGCTATTATCAATTGGAAAGAATATTTTTTGTCTGGTTCAAGTTTCACAGTGCCCAGGAACCTTTGCTTGTTATAACTTTACCTTGAAAAGGCTGTGAAATAGTCCTACCATTCTGAAGATACAAGGTACTTCGGGTGGAGACCAGACTTCCTGAGGATGTGGGTTCGTTAGTGAAGATGTCTGTCAGCCATAGACAAAGATGTTAGAATGTCCATGGGAGATGAGGGAAGCCTAAAAATGCTGTAAGATGCTGTACCTGTTTCTGAATTACTTCTAGAAGCAGAAAGAGATGAGATTTTGCAGACATGAACTTAGTAAATAGGTGAGTACTGTGCTTGGATCAGACAACTCCGGTCTGCAATGTAGATGTCAATGCAGCAGTAGTTAAGACTAGCTTAAATATTCTTGGGTAGTCTATAATGCTCTGAAGGAAGATACAACAGAGAGGGTGGTCCTTTTATTTTGGAAAAGGTGGGCACAGTGAAAGACATGTTCTCAGATATATGTGCAATAATTATTATTAATGGCAGCTACTTAACTTTTCTGCCTTAGGACTAGCACATTTAGAAGAGGAATGGGCATGGTCTGTTCTTTTGGTGGTCTTGATAATTGAAATAAGGTTTTATGGATTTTTTAATAGTCTGGATTTTGATTTTTTTTTTCAAAGGTATGTATATTTTTGTATTTGTTTAAGGGCTTCAGTCATTAAGGGTAGTACCAATCAAATTTTTATGTATTTAACAATAATACATCTGTCTTGGAAGAATTTGTAAATGAACCAATAAAATTGTACAGTGTTGGATGAAGACACCAAGCAGCTTTTAATATTAGAACAATAAATGTTCAGAAATCTGAAGAACAGAGAAGTTTTTCAGTATGAGAAACTGAGCCTCAGTGATTTCAGAAACTTTTTAACCCGTCTTTCTCCCTTAGTAGTTGTATTAATCCATTTAAAAACAAATGGCTAACAGAAATAGTTTCACTATCAGTTAAAGAAGTAGCTCCACCTACTTCCCTCGAGCACCGCCTTGGTGGTGACACAATATTTGTGCTGGTGTGTTGTGAATTGCCTTGAGTACCTAACCTGGATTAAAACTGGCCTGAATCATTTTCTCAGTTAATCTTGGCACATCTGCAGAACAATCACCAACCATATTAAGTTTAACGAGGACCAGTGCTGGATTCTGTACGTGGGATGGGGCAATCCCAGTTGTGTGTGTAGACTGAGGAGGAGAGAGGCTGGAGAGCAGTGCTGGGGAAAGGGACCTGGAAGTCCTGATCACTGGCAAGTTGAGTCAGCAGTGCCCTGGCAGCCAGGAGGGCCAGCCCTGTCCTGGGGTGAATCAGGCACAGCATCGCCAGCTGGGCAAGGGCGGGGATTGTCCCGCTCCGCTCTGCGCTGGGGCAGCCTCACCTCAAGTGCTGGAGGCAGTTTTGGGGTGTCACAATATAATAAGGATATTAAACTATTTGTAAATGGTGCCCATCATTAAAAATACTTTTTTCTTTTACCACGTGTAAAATTAAGCATTTATTTTCTGTGGAACCTTCAGAATAATTTTATCTATTATAAATATACCCATCTCTCCATCAAAAACCTAGAAGTAAAACCTTTTTTCTTTAGAGAACCTTGTCTCAGTGCTAACACTACTGATGTAGTTGATGATGCTGCCCTGATGTAAGAGTATGAAATCAGAAAACACTGCATAAATGTAAGGTCAAATTACTATTTATATAGTTTAATTCAGTCAGGTATCAAAGCAGGCTTCAGTGGTATCATTGTGCTTTTTACCAGTGTAACAGGACCTACACACTGGAGATGGAGCAACCATAACATGGCACTAAGAACAACTTTTTAATTGCTGGCAGCTAACAACTGAAATTAGTCATTTTGTCATTTCTTATGTTGATGGATTCCACTATTTCCAGAAGAAAATATGAGCCAGTATTTATCTTTAAAACAAGCATGTTCACTCACAGAATCCTGCTTTTTCTAAAAGAACAGATTAAAGCAATAGACTAAAACAAAAAAACCAAAAACATTTAAGTTACCTAAATTCAAACACTAGCAAGTCCTACTGGGAATTGACTTTTACTAGATTTTTTGGAAAAGAAACCCTTTCTAGTTTCTAGAATTTTCTCTTTCACAGACTAGTAAAACAGTGATATTACCCCTGAATGTGAGAGCAGAATTTATTTCATTCTTTTTTTCGACTTCTCTTTTCTCCTACGCTTATATTAGCACATTCTAGCTGAAGTTCTCTGCAATCTGAAAGTAGCTACAATATTTGCAGAGCAGTACACAAATTTTTTTTCTTGTCCTCATGCTCTCTTCAAAGTTTCATCACTGACACTGTGGTAGGACGTGTATATGATGGCCTGCATTCAGAAAAAGTAGGCTGCATATTTTTATGAATAAACACACCATCCACTTGGAAGCTAGTTCTTTGAAGAAAGGACATGTGCTGTGGGTCTTCTGGTTTGCTTTGGACAGGTTCAGGATTGTGGGTTGTTCGGAGTTTTTTATATTATTGTGATAGTTCACAGGCTCATAGAATATGCTGAGTTGGAAGGGGCCCACAAGGATCGTTGAGTCTAACTTTGGGCCCTGCTCAGGGCACCCCAAGAAACCCACCATGTGCCTGAGAGCATTGTTCAAATGCTCTCTGAGCTCTGTCAGACTGATGCTGTGACTACTTCCCTGGGGAAGCCTGTTCCAGTGCCCAACCAGCCTCTGGATGAAAAACTTCTTCCTGATATCCAACCTAAACCTCCCGTGACTCAGCTTCATGTTGTTTCCTAAAGTCCTTTCACTGGCCATGAGAGTGAAAAGATCAGAAGTCTCTTATCCAGGCTGAACAAAACCAATTCTCTGAGTCTTTCCTCATGGGAAAGAAACCCTTTCCAGTTTCTACAATTTTTTCTGTACACAGACTATCTATCCATCCCTCTTATCTTTGTGCCCTTCCTCTGGGCTTGCTCCAACAGGTCCATGTCCTTCCTGTGTTGGGGACCCCATAGCTGGATGCAGCACTGCAGGTGGGGTCTGACGAGAGCAGAGCAGAGGGGCAGAATCCCCTCCCTCACCTGCTGCCCACACTGCTTTGGATGCAGCCCAGGACATGTTTGGCCTTCTGGGCTGCAAGGGAACATGGCTGGGTCATGTCCAGCCTCTCATCCACCACCACCCCAAAATTCTTCTGCTCTCAATTCCTTCATCCCCCAGCCTGTCTTGATAGTGGGGATTACTCCAGCCCACGTCCATGACTTGGCACTTGGCCTTGTTGAACTTCATAAGGTTCACATGAAGCAGCAGGCCAGTAGTTTACTGCAGTAACTGGAATCAGTATTCTTGATTTTTTGCCTGAAAATGTTAAAAAAATATGTCAAATACAATTTATGGAGAGAATAGACACTTGTGGTGTCACCACAGTCAGTTTTACATTCAATTTGCTTCTGTTTGTAGCCTGATATTAAGCAATTCAGAGCTCTGTTTTGGTAACAAAATAGATTGAGAGTGGTACAAAAAAGTATTTTTTCACCATTAGAGTGCAGGAACCATGACAGGGTGAATTTCTGTAGATACTGGATCTCCTGGTCAGATAAGCCAAAGGAAATTTTCTTTCAGAGAAGTGGGGGTCCCAAGGAATAGCATTAGCCAGTTATTTTCATACAATTTCCTTTTTTTGATAACACTAATGTTAAAAATCAAATATAGCTAATCAAAAATCTGTATTGTTATACTTACTCAGATGTTGTCAAAACATGAATATAACATCTGTTCACAAAAAAAAAAAGAGATACAAATTTCTCTGTCATAATGCAAAGTTTCTTCAGCTGTTACAGTTCTTTTCCCCTAGATAAACAGATTCAATAGCCAGACATGGATTTTAAAAATTATTACTTAACAAATCATGAAAGTGAAATGGATCCTAGAGAGATGGATTCCTGAAAGTCTTTTGAAAGACTCTTTGGGGTAGGGGGAGTGTTTTTCAGAAATATTGTTAGAGTACAGTTTTGCAAGCCCTTACATGCATGTTTAGCTTGAAACATTTTAGTAAATACAATTAAGTGGGTAGGACTGCTTGTAGGCCCAGAATTAGACATAAGGTTGTTTCAGTCCACAGGGCCGTGGATTGGGTGGCTGTTGCCAGGACTGTGAAATTTTTCC
The DNA here is from genome assembly GCA_013398015.1 of Oreocharis arfaki. Lineage (NCBI taxonomy): Eukaryota > Metazoa > Chordata > Aves > Passeriformes > Paramythiidae > Oreocharis > Oreocharis arfaki. The sequence goes on from VZRR01009086.1 coordinate 523,039, forward strand.
TTGTCATCTCTTTGATATGTAAGATACTTGTACCCACTTCGTTCTAATCTCTCTTCTCATCTTAGAGCAACATGGAGCCATTTCAGTTGAGGCTAACAAATGAAGTCTATTTCCTAATAAAAATATGCTCTGTTTAAGTGGACTCCTGACATCTAAGAGCTGATGTTTGAATGTGTGTTCTGTTAGCATGTAGTTCTATGAGCTTAGTCATTACTGCTTTGAAGCCAAACAGTTTACTTTATGTGAAATTTAGTAATGCATTCAGTTATTCAGTAATACATTCAACTTATTTCCCTGGAGTTCTGCCCCTTCTTTCTCAGGTATTTCATTGTGTTTTTGGAGAGAGTTTCGTATGCTTTATGGGGGAATAATTGGAGGAAGAGGAAAGGGCAGATGTCCTGGCTGCAGTGATGATTTTATTTTACTTTTCTCAGACTCCAGATGGTTTTTTTCTGCTACTAGAATATCCAGGTGGAACTGGGAATGTAACTGGAATATTTGCAACTGCACCACTGGGATGAAAAACACAGAATTAAAATTACTGATTTATCACATCTTTAAAAAGGAACAGATCAATAGAATCTTCTTATTATTTTCCTGAAAGATAATGTCTGAAAAATATCGAATGTTGTCCGTGGTGCTGTCAGCTTTTCCTTGAGATCATTGGTCAGAGTCCGCAATGTTTCTTGTTTCGTATATATGTACACATATATATATGTGTGTGTGTGTACTTGGAAGACAGTATTTCTTTGCGTTACTGAAAGTGAGTTTTGGCCAGGGATTTGTTTCATGTGCCTTACCTGAGTAGTTACAAAAATGTATTACTGTTCATTTCTGCTATGATTGTCTAAGTGTTTATTTACTGAATTTTCAACCTTTTTGGCAAAAATGAGTATGTTACACTGGATATAAAAATAAGTATTTTTCAATATTTTTAGTAAGGAAATACATATACTACCTGTCTTTTCTTTCCCCTGAGTGTTTCAGTAAGTTTAATCTGGTGGTATTGGGTGACACATGTTTTCTCATGCTTATCTTATTTTGCCAAGCGTTTAGTGAAATTTACTTTGATTTTATACACACTTTGCTCATCTTGGTGCAAGCTGCACTACCTTGACTAGGCTAGTCTTTGAAAAGCAGTTTTGACCCAAACTGTCAAAAAATAACCAGCTATCATCTTTTTCTCTCCTTTTCCTCTAAATGCAGACAGGTCATCTTAAAAAGAATAAATGTATTTCAAAATTTTGGTGTAAATTGTAGTATTTCCTAATTAGTAGTTACACTAATCTTGTTAGTGATTGTTGTAACTGCTACCTCTTTACTGTTTGTAGGAGAAACTTTCTGCAACAAACTTCAAATGTTGTTGGAAGAGCACACTTCAGTGTTACAAAATGCATTTTAAAAAGTGAGTTTGATATAAGTGAAGAAAACTGCAGTCTGTCTCAGACCTGTGGCACTGGCTGCCCCCAGAGCTGCAAGCTCTCTTTGTGTTTAGAGTTTGGGGAATTGCATTCACTTTTCCCTAAGTTGTTATGCCGGCTTCCTCAACTGTGGTATTTGGAGACAAATCCTGTAGGAAAAATGTAGCATCTGACTAGGAAAGGCAGCTTGTGCTGGAAAAGATAGTGAGCTTTTCTGTGGTCCTTAATTCTGTGGAATTTCATGGCCTAATTTTTACCAGTCTCTCCAAATCTTGGGCTTCCAAAGAGAGATGATAAAACTCACCTCTGTTTTGCACAGCTTCTTTGCTCAAGAGGAGCACAGTTATACACCACAGTCTTCAGGTGAGAGATTTCGCTGGTGTGGTGACACTGTAAGGGCCAGTTGATGAACTCTGTGTTCCTCAAGGAATGCTGAGATCAATTTGCAAAGTCTAAATCTACTCCAGGAGCCGAAGGCAAATGTTTTGAGACAGCTGATCTGGCTGTGGAGTAACACTGCAGTGTTTGGTACAGGAGGACTGGGCTCCAGAAATCTTCATGTCCATAAAACTGTATGGCAGCACTCCAGCAAGATTTAAGATAAGCGCGTAAGTAAGGCTTATCTGCGGTATAGGATAGGAAGTTTGAGGAGGAAAAACGTTGTTCAGATTTTTGCAGGGTGGTGGTTTTTTTTTTTAAGGATAGGGAGGAAAGAGATTTTCAAGTTGACAATACGGATACATGAAACTCGGGATAAACATTCTTTCAGACTACTTGATATAAATCCAAACAACAGTTTTATGAGTGAGGTCATGACCATTGTCTTAAATAGACTGAGAAGGGAAAATTACTTGAAGAGGTGAAGTGATGTTACTGTTTCTCTGTAGAGTACAATAGTTTGTATTAATCTTTTCCCAAAATATGTCCTTACTGATACATCTCCATGTGTTTGCAGCTAAAGGGGACGTTTGTGCAGTATGTCAATTTGATTTTCTAAAAAATGGTCTTCCACTTTTTCACCCTCTCTAAATTTACGGCTCTGTTTCCTAAGCAAAAGAAGGTACTATTTGCGTGTGTGAAGAGTTTTTTATATAATTATGTGAATATTCACCGTTTTGACATTTTGACTTTTTTTTTTTTTGTTTGGCAGAAAGTGAAAAATGAACTTACTGGATTACTCTAAAATATGTAGGGAGTGTTTTGTTCTTGAGACATCTCTCTGTCCATTTGGATGTGAACCGTAACTTAGTGAAATAGAAAACATTTTCTGTGGATAAACTAATTGCTATTGATAGTATGCTAAGCATATTTTTCTTACAGAATTATGGAAGTATTTTCTATTCTTAAAGTAGACTGATTAGTATGCCAAGAAACAGTCAGTTCTAAAGATTTGGTACAGCTTCTTTTCAAATGAAGTTGTATTGGTAGAATAAAAGAAACAAGTTCTTTACAGTTTCTTCTTATTTTGTTGGTGTTTTTCCCCCTCGTTGTTTTTCAGGTTCGAATGAAATGACGTTTTCTCAGGAGTAATTCCCCATGCATGGGACTGATCTGCCTTGGTTGCTGTATTCTTTCTGTTGCCTTTTCACTGATTATTTTCCTTCTCTGACCCTGCAGTGAGCAGGTTTAAGGAGCTGAATGGCCAAAAATGAAAACAGCAGAAGACCTGTCCAGCTTAGCTCCCTAAACTGGCTTGCTCAGGGTGAGAAAGACATTGCTGAGGCAAAGGAGGGGTGGGGATTTTTTGTTTAGGGGATAGGGAGACTGGTTTAGACTGTCCTGGAACTTCATCCTCAGACCTTGAATAGATCACTTCTGTATGCAAACATATGCTGCTTGACTGGTTAATCTGCAGCTCTGAAAATTGCTGTGGGTTGCTGTAATTTATTTACTCATTTTTAGGTGCCTGCAACACACACAGCTTTGGAAGCAAATGATAATGTTAACCTGCGTTGAACGTTGGTTTTGAGAAGAGTTGGGTGGAGTAAGTTCCTGAGACATCCATCCTCACTGCTGTGGATATCGCCAATAGCGTAGGCTTGAGCATCCAGTTTCTCTGTGGTTTTTATTCAACTGCTTCCTAATAGGGTCAACAATGTAATGGCTGTCTTTTGCAGTCTGAGGCAAATGAAAAGAAACAAGCTTCGAAAGGTTCTTTTACACTTGTCCTTGGTACAGCATGTATATTAGAATGCCATATAATGATAATTATTTTATATAAAAATTATCAGAATTGGTCAGTCTTAATGAAAAGTACAAGCTGTTCAGTAATTCCATCTCAGAACCCCTCCTAAAGAGCTGTTTTTGATTGCTGTCTTCAGTGAATTGAAACAGAGCAATTACCAACATGTTCTACGATTTCAGCGTTTCAACACTTGTTACTTGTGGAAGTCCTTCAGGCTTTGTTAGCAAATATAGCAAAAGATGTAGCAAATAACTACTTTATCATGTATTCTGAGGGTCATTCACTACAACTAGGCTTTTTCTCATTTTACCTTTAAGACAATCCTGTTTAAATTATTTTAATTGACTATAATATGTTTAGGCATGAGTTTCAGACTTATTAACTTTATTTTTTAAAACGGTCATTATAAAATACTTTTATACATTCTGTATAGTTAATATTTGCAATATCTGTGACAATTTGTTTTCTGTAAGCCAGATATTTTGAGATGTTGAGACATGGAGGTAGGCGATGTAGGAGGCAGAGAGTGCATAGATTTTATTTATAAATCTAGTAGGTGCATTTTTGTTAATGTCATGGGAGGAATGTATTAATGCTCTCATTTACATAACCTTTTTAATGAAGGGCTTAATTGTTGGAAAGTTGTTATCTTGTTAAAGAGATGAAATGACATCACAGAGCTAAAACTAAAAGATTGGACAGATTTCTGTGTTAAGCTATAAACTGCATTCCAAGAAATTACATAAAATAAATACTATGGATGTAAAGCTCCAACTTCATATGGCCACCCCGGAGCTCTGTTGATGAAACCCCAGTGGTTTATGCAGTGGTATGTGCGTCCTTAGGAGGCGGTGCCAGGCTGGATCCTCCGCTGCTCCCCAGTCAAGTTTTTGAAGTGGTGTTAAATAATATTTCTATCAAACATTTGATAATTTACTGACAGCGTTTTTCAGTTACATTGGGTACTTCTGTCAAATTCCACTATGCAGTCGTGGTCACTCAAAAATTCTCTTTGAAGCATATGAAAGTTAAGTGTTTATAACAGAGCTACAGCTTAACTGAAATTGTGTGGTAAATGTAATACTTTCACAGAATGTGCTGAGATAGTATCATTTCTCACCACAGATCTACAGAACTTCTTTCTAAATGGTTATTGATAGTGGTTATTTGGAATTTCTCTGTTTTTGTGAAGTTGTTGGAGTGCCATTGTTTAGCTGTGAGGTAGAACTAGAGTATTGTTTTCTACCATTGAGTAGACTGAAAACCAACAAACCTTCAGAAAGCCGTGTAAAGAAGGCACTAAGTTCAAGGTAAGACTCCTGGTGTCCTACCCCTGTGTCCTGCCAGTAGGTGCATCTAGAGGAAAAATGAACAGCTAAACTGTTGTAATCTAAAGGATTCTGAAAAGTATTATTTAAAAGCTTGACTTTGCTGGAAAAAAGTCCATAATATTGAAAAGTTTGTGGTGTTTTCAGTCTGAAGGTTTGAAAAGGTTTTTCACTGTGCGATCTGATGAGAAAAGCAGCAAGCATTGTTGCAAATCTCTTCACATGTAATGAAGAAAAATATATTAATTGCATGAAAAAACTACATGGCAGCCTGGACTGTGTAGATAAGATGAGTTTAAAGATCTGCAAATGTGCTGACTGAGTAAGACACTGCAGCTCTGAAGAAGAGATATGACTGTAGTCAAACATCTCATATCTAGAGCAGTTAATGACAAAGCATGCAAAATAATGCCAGATCAGTTTTGAGACAATGAAATTCTCTCTGGGAATCCAGCTGATATGGAGCTATAGCAAGGAAAGAAATCCAAAGAAACGAAAATCAGGACATAAGCAGAACACAGGAGCATGGCTTTGTTAAAAATATACTTCTGACTTTGTATTACTGGCTCAGCTAAAGCACCACTTTTTAAAAAGCCTTAAAATTAAAATAAGTTCTGCTGACTTCAGTGGAAACAAAATGGATCTTGACTGAAGTGCTATATTGCAGCACAAAGTAGTAAGGAGCTTTTAGATTTCCTCCTTATTTCTGTAGCATTAAGAGTTGGTGCAGCTTGGTTTGCAAGTGGAAGTTGTGAAGTCACATACCTCGTTTACCTGCCTGCTGCGCAGAATGGCTTACCTCTGCATTTGCAGGGACAATACTTCATGTTCCTCTGAGATGCCCAAAAAATCACAGCATAAACTTCCGTTGATCTTGGTTCCTCTGTCATGCTTTAAAATGTGCATTCAGTCCATTTCTGTCTGGGGAAGGACCTAGATCTTTTAGTGGAACATGATGTGTCAGCGGGAAGGTTGTACAGCTGGAAGGCAGCTGTGTCATAGGGCTTTTGGAGGTCTCTGAATGCTTCCTCCTTTTTGACTTGGTGAGAAAATTTACTAAGGTCATGAGTGGTTGGAAGAATGTGCATAATTACAGCTTGCCGTAGTTACGCAGTCAGTCAGAAAGTGAGTTGTCGTAGAGTGTCATGATTTACGTTGTCACAGCTACACTGAGTGTTGCTTTAGTTTTTTCTATTGCGAATGTCAGTTTAGCAAAGTATGGTAGCACACTTGGAGTTTTGAATTTGACGTATGAGTTGTTCGGATAAATTGCTAGTCTTAATATTGTTAAAAATGCTTTTCACAGAAACATTCAAATGGTAGCTCATGCAGATGGTTCTGTGTTACGTAGCACCTTAAATTTGAGGCTGATCAGGAAATTAAATAACTTCCCATCTAATCATGTACTTACTAGAGGATAGTATTTGAGCAGCTGTTCCTAGAGGTGGGCAGATGCCCTATTCTGCTTTCATTCACCTACTTCCTGTGGTGAGTGGACGACATTTAAAATGAAGCAAAGAATGATGATAATTTCTTAAACATTTTAGAAGATGAAAATGTCATACTGTAAACTTTGCACATGCAATCTTAATTGAGGTAACTGAGGGGGTTGAAATCAGTGTATAGCAAAGCATGGTTGCAAGTGGCTTCAGAACTTGGGAGACTTTTGGAAATGTCAGCTCAGAATGATTTCTACCTACTTATTGCTAATTTTCCCATAGTATATTTTTTCCTAGCACTTTTTTAAAATACAGAAAATCTAAAATTGCGGTAGTAAAAGGTTTCATATTTAAAATATTTCTGCTTGACAAAATGAGTGAGTTAATATTTTCATTAGCATTCTCGTGAATTGGATATTACAACCGTAAATGTAATATTGATCTGCAAAACAGTACATCCTGGCAAACAACCCTGATTTCTGGTGAACTACATCTTGGTAAAGAAGGGTAATGTTTGTACAGCTAGAATAGAATTCCATGTCCGAGATAAGGATGAGGCTGTTGCTCCGAGGGCAGCATTGGCGTTCATATGTAGCTGAAGGACAGTCTCCTAGTTTTGAGAATGTCTGCAGTGTTGTCTTGGGGAGGTGGTTTTTTTTCTTCCGCTTTATAATTTTGAGACGAAGAGAGGTTGCCATGATGCAGCAGGGAAGAGCCAGCAAATACTGGTGGGGAAGCAACTCTGAAGGCTTCTTGGCACAGGAAGGGAATTCTGGTTCTTATTCCTGCATGTTTAAAGGGACATAAAGCCCCTGCTCCCGACCATAGCTGTAAGGGTGGAGGACAGGACCGGAGTGGCTGAGTCCTGCCCTGGCCACCATTGCTGCTCTGCTCTCAGCAATGCGCCATGGGCTGCGTGGCCCTGCCTGCGGGGGACAGGGTGCCTAGTAAAGGGATGGTAAGGCAGCATTTTTGTTAAACTGATCCTCTTTCCCAACTAAGCATGTTAGTTGCTTAGCTGAGTGTTGTGTTTGCAGAATGGATGAGATACGAGCTGTGACATTGGTATAGAGTGAAAATTCATAAGTGGGAGGAGCCAGGAATTGCATCACTAATCTGGTGTGGTTGTGCACCAGAAGTCTCCGCCTAGAAATGTGTCTGCGTTTCAAGTTACAATGGGAAGTACAAGTAACAGTTGTTGAGATCATCCACCTTTTGATTTGCAGTGCAGGGTTAAGGCTGAGCTGGACTCTGGGCATAGTCTTCACTGCTCGTATTTCTCAGAAACAGCCGTAGCTATAAAATACAGCTCTGTAGTCTGCATGGGGCTCAGCCACTGCTTTGGGTATCTGCACAGGGAAGACTTCATTGGCTTGTTGTAGAAAACCTTTCTCTAGGAACTCAGGGCACTTGTGATTGTGAAATCAGGGCTGTCCTCTTGGCAGAAGACTGTATTCTTAGAGTTGGGGTTTTTTTCTTTCTCTTGTACCTACTTTTTAAGTTGTTGTTTGACCTGTACCCTACTCAGCCTGTGCTGTCTACCTGAAAGGCTCTCCATTTGTCTGTGCTGTCACATTGGCATCCCTCACTTTTGCTTTGTAAGCCTTCTGGGTTGCTTTTCATAGAATCATTAAGGCTGGAAAAGACCCTTAAGATCATCAAGTCCAACCACTAGCCTAACATTAAAAAAACGATAAACTTCCATTTTCAGATTATTTCCCCCCACATTATTCCCATGGACATAATGTGCGGAATTCTGAAAACAATTTACAAATCATGAATCATATTCTGTGTTGATGTGCATGTACTGGTGAATGACCTGAAAGTCATCTATCTTGCTGGCTCAACAAGCAGCTTCAAGGCACATGGTTTTTTCACTTGTTGATATTGGGAAGGACTCAGATGAGAGGTCATCAAATCTGATTCAATTTATGATGCTTTGTGGACTATTCTTTTTACATATGCATGTAGGAGTACCCACAAAAAACCTGCATGGTCCTTTTACCAAAGAAATTTATGAACAAAGATGGTTAAAGTCTAGAACTAGTTCTAGAATTTTAACACCAGTTCTAGAATTCTAGCACTAGTTTGTGTTAGTAGGATTTTAGAATTTTACAGGAAAGATAATTTTTTAAATAAGTAGCTTCAGTTTCTCCAACATTATCAATCAATGGTGTAGCTAGGGAGTTAAATTTCCATTTAATTAATTTGTTTTCTTTTTAAAAGAATTTAATACCTAATTTATCGTATGGTTTAGTAGTAATTGAAATTAAAGTCAAGGCAGAGACATTGGTTTATAACTGGAATTAATTCATTCAGATTGAAAAAGCCATAATAATTTAACTGCTCATTTCTTCCTTTTGCCCAAGTCTGAGTGATAATATTTAGAATTCCTTTCAAAATGGGTTTGGAATGATCTTTGGCATTTCCCTCTGTAATCCTTTTCTATCGTTTCATCTTTTTAACTGTTGACTGCCTTTCTTGTCTGCATTATTTTTTCTGGTCATTTAACTACTAACTTGGATTTTCAGTATCATGATTACTGTAGAAACATGTCTGTGGATTTTCATTCTTCCAAATCCTTTGTATGAGCAAATGTGGTCTTGTTTTCATGCCAAACTTTCATCAAGATTTCATGATTAATGTTTCACATCTTAAATACCTTTGAATTCGATGACCGCTGTGTTTCCTAGCCTATCTAACACTTCTTTGCTGATCCTTTGCAGAAGGAGTTTTATGTTGCTGCTATTAGGCAAATACAGTCATACGCACTTTTCAAACAGGTTTTCATGACCAGTTTGCTATTTAGATGTAATAAAGTCATGTGGGATCAGACAGAATAGTAGGGATTGGCTGCACATTAATGAATTTTCAGAAATATTTGTTGTTGTGTTAACTGTAATTTAGTGTTTCTTCAAAGTACACATTAACATGGGTGATTTGAGCACATAATGAAGGTAGGTATATGCTTTTGAAGAACTGAAATTGTATTTTCAGATCAATGAGTCAGCATAAAGGATTACTGCTTCTAGGAGTTCTATTTTGGTATGTAACTAAAGTATTTCCACTGAGAGTGATGGCATTCTGAGTGAAGAGATGGATTAAATACAGAATTGCATAGAGTGTAGTATAGGGTGATACCAAAATTTAGAAGTAAGTGTTACAGGGTAAGCTGCATGGTGGGTCATTGCACCTGTAAGTGATGAAAATTAGAATGGGGATCTTCTTATCTCTCACCTGTGTACCTTCATCTTCCTGACTTGTGTACAGGAAGTTAGGAACCAGGAACTCTCTTGAAGAGTAAAAGACAGTGAAGGTGCATATCAACTTGAAAATGTGGTGGATTTGGATGAGATTTTTTTCTTGAGAGCCTGGAAACTTGTATGTTCGTCTGAAAATGACATTACTTATGGATAAAAGGACAAGTGTGCATATGCAGAGCAAGACCTCTGATTTTACTTCATCCATAATGAACAGAAGAGTGAGTTAACAATAGCCAAGGAATACCATCTTTACTGTGAAAAGAAGTATATTTGCTCTAATTTCAGAATTTCAAAATAATGCTTGTGTTAGTAGAAATAAGTCTTTTTTTGAATTGGATTTGAAAAGAATAATTTCCTGGGTTGATGAAATTGTGCAAATAACACTAAATTCAGATACTGAGAATTGAGGTGTCTGGGGAAAAAAAAAAGACTTTAAGAGTTCTCTTGAAGATAAATATTTATATATAAATTATGGCTATAACTTGAAATTATTTTCACTCTTAGCACTAAAAGTCTAAGGAACTTCATTATGATTTTGAGTCTCTTCTAAAAGGACTACAGTTTCCTTTGCCAAATTGATGTGATTCCTTTTCAGAAATGCAGACAAAAAGATCTTGTATACATAAGCACACCCAGTTGTTTGATTTGCACCTACAGCTGGAACACTGGGAAGAGGAATGTTCTGGGAACTCGTTATGCAAATGCCAGACGAAGTGTCCCACTTTATTTCAGAGTTACCATCTAGAGTATTACCACAACAAATGGCCTTTTTTAACTAGAATGAGGTTTAACCAGCTGTAAAATTGATAATCAGTCATGGTATTTCAGAAACTGCAGTGTGAGTGGTTTTTACATTGTCTGTGCAGTAATGAAAATCAAGTTCCTAGAACATTGAATGTACCTGAAAGTAGTTTTTAAACTACCCCAGAGAAATTTTATACACTGAATTCTGTTTGTTTTGTTTTCACTGAGCAAGAGGTGAAGTTGCATCCAAGAAAGAGTACATAAAGTAGTATTGCACAGCCACCCATTCCATTCTGGATTATCATGTTGAAGGGGAAGTGAAATAAGGTTGGGCAGTCAACCTTTGTTCTGTTTTATGCTCTAAGTTTTGAAATTTTTTTTCCTTCTAATATGTCCATATGTGTATGCAGTTTTACTGCTGCTCCCAAGATGTAAAAGTTACCTCAAAATGGATGCAGTATGACTTTAAAACATTACTAAATGGTTAATAGTTTTCTTGTCATATATTGCAAAGATTAGAAGATGTGTTTTATTGCACAGGGCTGATGCTAAGTCCTTTCAGATGTTTTTTGCAAGCTCATAGCCTGCTTTGTAGCAGTAGCACTTGACTTGGCTGTCACGGAGCTGGCATTTGAATCCAGCCTCTGTTTTCTCACATTTCACAAAAGTAGTTAGAGTGGAAGAGACCTCCAAGATCATCGGAGTCCAGCCTTTGACCAGTCACCACCTCATCAACAAATTACTCCTCCGGCCCCAAATTTCAAGGCTCCTCTTTTAGGCTGGGATGATGACAGGCAGGATACAATGTACTGCTGGTTTCAGAATGGTTTTTCTTAGTCTCTGTTGTTGAAGCTCTTCTCTTCTTCCATGTACACTTTTGAGTTTGGCACTTGATGTTCTCTTTTGTCTGGAGCATGTAATACTGAGGCTGAAAGAAACTTGCCGTATTTCCATGTAATTTTTTGTAGGGATTAAAGCATCTTGTGTGAGCACGAATAGAGAGTTTTCCAAAGTAATGACATGAAAGTGGATCACTAGATTGAATTAGGAGTTTTTCTAACCTAGCCATGCTGTTCTCAGCAGTAGTCAATAGCTCAGAAGTGCCTAGGACAGAGTGCAGAAGATGGGCTCTGCCTGTTCAATTCTGCTCTCCCAGCCTGGGGAGATGTGGCAGCTCAGGGAGTCTCCGAGGTAGATGTGGTGATTTTCTGTCTCACAGCCCTTGACAGCTTTATCTCCCTTGAATCGAATAGCCTTCAGCCCAATGTAAACTCCTTGGCAGCAGAAACATCCCGTGGCAATAAGTTCTATGATGTGAATAAACCGTTCCCTTCTGTTTTTAGCATCTTGCATGCTGCCTGCATTTGCCTTCCATCTTCCTATTAATGGGGTTCCAGCTAGCCTGGGAGTCTGAGTCACCACATATGTAGGAGACCAGGCTCTAGTTGAATGCCTGTGATACTGTGATGTTGTCTCTTCTTATTTCAATTTCTGCTTATCCGTCAGGCATCTCTTATTTAGATTTGGCTGCAATACAAAACAAAACAGAGTCATGATCTTCCACAGACAAGCCCCAGTCCATGATCGATGACGCTGTGATAATACATTCACGATGAAATATTGTTTCACAAAATATCCTGTCAGCTCTTCTAACAGCAATGTCTAGACAAATAATTTATGGTATTTCTGGAGATGTACATGGCACCCTGTCAGTAATTGAGCTCTGGTTGAAGCTATTTTCAGAATTGAATACAAGTACCCATCATATAATAATTTAGGATGGAAGGGACCTGTGGAAGTCTTCTGGTCCAAGCTGCTGATGTAGTCATAATAGGCTTCAGTTAGATGATGTTTAAGAATTTAATTTGGAAAATATCTAAACGTGGAGGTGCCACGTTTGGGCATCATATTCCAACCTGTTTGTTCCACAGTGGTGGAGAAAATGTTGCCGTATAGCCAATTTCAGTTTCCCAAATTGCAACCTGTGTCTGTGGCCTTGCTCCTCTGCCACAGGGCTTACTGCCGACCCATGACCAGCTTTTTGTTCATAAGGACCCTCGGATCCTTTTCCTCAAAACCACTGTGTAGCCAGCGAGTGCCAGCTTCTCCTTGTGTGTGGTGGTATTCCATCCCACATGTGGGAGTCTGCGTGTGTCACTGAACTGCATGAGGCTCCTCTTATTTTCCTCAGCCCTTCCAAGTCCCTCTGAATAGCTGCTCTGCACTCCTGTGTATCAGCCACTGCCCCAGTTATGTTATCCATGAGGTTGCTGAAGGTACACTGTGTTCTAGCTTTTGGGTCATTAGTAAAAACAAACAGTATTGGTCTCCATATCAGTCCCATTATTAGTCCCTGGGAATGCCAGTGGTCACCAGCTGCCAAGTTGGACTTGATTCTGCTGATCACAATGATACTTTGAGCTGGATGGTCCAGCCGGGTTTCCACCCAAATGATTGTTTGCATACCCAACTGGCCCATACAATTACTGTAGGAGTCTGTGTTGAATACCTTGCTGAAGTCTAGATAAACAACACTGCTCTCTCTTTAGGCACTGAAACAGTTATCTCGTTAAAGAAGACAGGTTGATTATGTACAATTTACTTCTGGCCAATTTACTCAGTTATCTTATTGTCCATTTATTTGATGATGGTATCCAGGGGCCTGAACTTTACTGGAATTTTGGCCTGTTTTTCTGCAGGTCCTCCTTGTTGAACATGGGCAGAACGCTTGCCCATTTCCATTTAACAGGAGACTCCCCCAGTTGTTGTGACCTCTCAGAGGAGGTAGAGAGCAGCCTGGTAATGGTTTTGACTGGCTCCTTCACCCCCCTTAGATGGATCCCAGGAGGATTCCTGGGGTGGAGCTCTGTCCTCCCTATCCCAGGGGACAACAGCAAAAAAGGCATGCAGTGCCTATCTTCTGTCCCCAGGTCTCCTGCTCCACCAAGACAGTGTGCCCCCATTTACTTTCTTTTGCTGTTGATTTATTCATAGAAGCCTTTGTTCTTGTCCTTCATACCCTTTCAGTGCCAGGACCTGAGCCTGTCCTTGTGTGTGAGGGTACGCATGGAGGTGTGTATATTCTTCTTTCCTGGGGACAGAAATACTAAATGCTTCCCAGTTTAGGAGAAACAGGTTTAATCACAGTCATTCTGTGTCATGCTCTAAGTCGTGCTCTTTTATGGTGGCACAGGATGTCTTACACTATCCAAAGTGACATAATATGTTTATTTTATTATAGCCTTACATGGCATTTGAATATGTCACAGACCCTGATAAGGTGATGTGTTTCCTGATTGAGGCAAAACTGAGGTGCTGTGTACAAGCACAAGTACTTATTGCTTATGTTTGTCTCTTCAAGCTGCAATAGTTTGGAGTTTTTTCATGGGTGTCTTAATATTATGTAATGTTTATTTTTAAATATAGTTCCTTCTGATATGCAATTAGCATTAAAAGCTTCTGCAAACTGATTCATAAAGCAGAGGATATAACAACACCCACTGAGTGGAATTTATGGCTAGATAAACAGATCAGAAATCAAGAGCTGTTATTTTCCCCAGTTTGTGGTCAACTGTGATAGAAATTTTTAATTTTGTAATGAATTCATATGCTAGCAGCCTCTAAAACAAGGTTCTGTAGTTGCCTTGATGTCTTTTAAATTTTACATTAACTGGATTTTAGTGACTAAAGAAATAAGTTCTTCCATGACTAAACTAATTTATTGATGAAGTAGTTGAAAAAATCCTTCAGAAGAAATTTTCTGCTCTCTTCTGTGGCCCTTTGTGTCACCTCCTCTTCAATGAGAGAAGTCCAAAGATCTTGATAAAGGCTACCCACAGCTTTGAGTAGCAGTTGTTTGCAGTGTGAAGGTCCTAACTAATCTTGTAGGAGAAATAGCTAATTAATATAGATTTGTGCACAGAACAAACTTCTTGCTTAGAGACTTGGAAAATGAGTTACAGCAGCAGTTTGCAATAGGCATTCACTTTACCAGACTTGCTGAAGTAGCTCTTGCAAAATCTGCAGATAGCAGGGTCCTGTCAACACTTCTTTTCTATTGCTTTACTTCATACTTTTTTACAGTAAAGAAATTCCTTATTCAAGGGCTGTCTTTATCTTTGCAAGAACAGAAGTTTTTGGACTCTTTGATACAAAAACTGATTTTAATGTTGCTGACCTGCCATATGCTCAGGTCAAAAGTAATTGTAGCATCACAGAATAACTCAGCTTTGAAGACCTCCAGAGGTCATCTAGGTTCAACCTCTGCTAAAAGTGGCTGCTTAATGTCCGTCCCACGTGTGAATCCGGTCTCTTTTATACAGGACAGCCAGTTATGTGGTGGGACAGGGTTCGTTTTTCTCCCTGTTTTGGGGGGGGAGTTTTCAACCACTTTTGGTTGGGCTTTTCAGGAGAGACAAGCTCTGTTCCAGTCCTAGAGGCCGAGGCTATTGACCTCTTAAATATCTTTTTGTTATTGAAGTTGATGAGAAAACTTCAAGTTTTGATATTACCTCATCATCATGGATTTTATAAGTGATGGAACTATTACTTTAGTCCGTCCCTAGTAGAACATTTATTGAGTTCCAGCAGAAAACATCCAGAAAAATTCCTGTTCTGCTTTAAAATCTAGAATGTTCCATTAGGAGTCCTGACATGAGAATTGGAAATGAAGGGTTATTTCTGTTATTTTATATATTTAAACATTTTAAATATTTAGTATTTTAACATATTTACATGTAGATTTTTCCATAGTACATTGAAATTCTGTGGCGCATAGTTAGATGTGATTTTGATTACCTCAGTTTTATTCATCACTTTGGCTGGAAATCTGGATTTACAGAGTTATGGTGGGATACAGCACTTGCATTTCAAGAAATGTGTGGTGCAGCTAATTAGAATATGCTGCTGACATCACAGTTGAAGTTAGGCAGGAGATAACGTGATCAGGAGGCCATTATTTACTTGGCTAGAAGTGTTTTAAAGAGTGATTTTGAACAATTGCTGTTATTTTTAGTACAGGGAAATTTTATAATCATTTGTTCTGAATCAGTGACTAAAAAAAAAACAAGTCCTTTTATAACTTCTAATTAATCATGCTTTTAGGGGAGGAGAATGCTAGGTTTTTTCTTGATTTTCTTTTCAATGTTGTTTGCAGCCCCAGTTACTGTGTTAGAGATTGTTACAATTTTTATTTACTCTAATAAGCATCCTTTTTAGTTATTAAGATTGTGTACTTGCATCTTATTTATCCATGACTGTTAAATAGATTAGTAAAAATGCATAATATAATACAAGCATTTGCATTACATGAAGGAATATATAGGAAATACATCTATCCGAAAAAAGTTTGCGGTGGAATTGAAGGGCGAGTGATTCTGATGGTATAACATGCAGTGGATAGTCACTGACAGTAGCTTCACAGACTGAACTGTCTGAGTTTACAAAAAAATGAACAGAATAATTTTCATGATGGAGAAGTGAGATTCTCAGTTAATATGGAACAAGGATGACCTTGAAGTCAAAGCATGATTTTAAGAATAGGCTGTACATCTCTCTTCTTCCTGAAGCACAGATGAGCCCTCTTACCTTTTGTCTGTTCCTGATGTTACCTCTTAGTCTGGCAGCTGTAGCCTTTGGAAACCTTGTTTGGGAAAAAAGGAATGTATAAAAGGCTATGTGTTGCATTTGGGTTTTCTTGAAGCAGTAGATAATTCCATTTTTTCAGGGTGTCAGAGAGACAATTCCAGGCACGGGTTTATTTTTTGTGCATTTTTAGATAGTCTTTTTGCAGTTCTGGTACTTACACTGTTCTGCTTGATTGCTTGGGCAAACTCCATCTGAGCTGGTGCATGAATGACTGCGGGAAATTGACAGTCAAAATTACCAGCCTGTTCTCGCTCTCTTGTTAAGGAGCAGATTGCTAACAAAGGCCTTGGAGATTTCCAATGAATAGGAAATGATCTCTAGTGTCATTTTAAAAGGTTTGCAGTTCTGAGCTTTGGTGCACATTAATGTTTTGAAAACTGTGAATTCTAAAATCAAAAGTAGCTAAAGAACCTGGGAATGTACAGTGACTTCAGATGAAAGCAGATTATGCTGAACGACTGAATTTTCCATGGCTACCAGTGATAATCAGCAACACATGCAAGACCAGTTTTATTTTATTAAAGCTTAAAGAGGAAATAGCAACAACTGATTTGGAAGAGAAAAATGTGCATTTTTTGTAATAGTTAAGCTTTTGGGTGTTTTTTTGAAGTGAATAATGGTAAGCTATATCTTCAGAGCTTCTGGTTTACTCCTGTTTTCAGTCCTCTTTCTTTGGCTTGATTTACTGCCTTTGTGTATTTCTTCCAGTAATCTCTGAAGAGGTTTTAGGTAGGCTTGGAAAGAATTTTAGAGATCAGTGGTAAAGGATCCACAGCTGGATCTACTGTAATAAATGTTTCTCTAGCTTGTGAATTTCTTGTGAACGTGACTTCTCAACTTCGTTGAGGAGCTGTATTATTATGTCAGTTTATCACTACTGCTATTGAGAACTTCTTTTCCTAATCTGCCACCTAACCTTCTTGCCTAATTCAGCTAATTTTTACGCTGTTTTAGGGAATGTGAGGAATTGTCTATCATCAGCATCGCTCATAGCAGCTTTTTATGTTCTGAGAGACTTCTCCCATCTCCTTAGGCTAACCTGTTTAAAGACTAAAGTCTCTGGTCCTGACAGCCTATTTTAGCAGAAATTGCTTATCATATCCCTGCTCTTGTTAATTCCCCTTCATTTCTTTCCAGCTTGTCTTTTGCAGTCCTCTGTATAGAGATTCACAAAACTGGACCCTATTCTGTCTTAGGCTGTACCAATATTAGCAATTGGTTTCTGATATTTATTTACAAAAAAATCACAGTTCTCTGTGAGGTCTTATACAATACACCTCCTGCATATGCGTCCTAGACTGGACTTCTAGTCTGCCGTAACCCCACATCATTTTCCATTATCTTCCTGCTTAGTCATTATTCCAATTTTTATGTTCTGTGCATTCAACTTCTTTCAAAAACATATGTTAGTGGGAATTTCCCCCCTCTTTTTGTACTTGTCTTTGAGTTTTGTCTGATTGGGTTTTTTTCAGGGTTTTTTTTGTCCTTCTGTTTGAGGTAATTTTGAATGCAGTAAAAAGCCTGTGCTCAAAACTCCCAAGCTTGGTATCATTTGCTGAATTAATTTATTTTACTTCTTCATAGATCTGTTTCTAATTCTGTTGCTTTATTGTGGCAATGAAAATATTCTTTTTGACGCACTTTTCCAAGTCCTGGTGATTATCAAACTCCTAATAATTACCTTTTGGACCTTTTCTCCATGATTTCCTATACCATATTTTTTTGCATTGCCAATGCGAATGGTGAGTCTTGCATTTTATTCTTGTGTTAAGATGCTTTGCTTTTTTGATTGCGCCCTATAATCTGCCAGAAATCTTTTACATACATTGTTTTATCTTTGAGAAAAATACAAAAAACCTTAAACTCTGGATCTCACATGTTAATCTTCTAGGTGTTTACGAGATGATTAATGTCTTGTTCTAACTCCCCATCCACAAATATTCTGATCTGTAGTTTGGAAAACCCTATGCCTTTTAATAGGAGTGCTTTGATTTACCCTTTTCAGTCCTGCTGACCTCTCCTGTTCTCCTGAGTTTTCAATGTAAATTGATTAAGACAGTCTCCTTAAACACGATGAGTGAATTTCAGTGGATCTTGCTTTCCTCAGCACATTTCTTCATGTATATAATGACTTTCTTTAGGATTTGTTTTCATTCTTATCCCAGAAAGTAAGGAAAACTTAAACCTTCTGTGCATTCTTTGTTTTTTGTCACTCTTAATGGATCTTTTTTGATCATTCTTAATATCAAGTATCTTCCATTATTTTCTCTTGTAAACTACAGCTCATTATACCCCTTTGCCTTCCTGATCATTATTTACATGCTTTTACTGTTCCATAGTGGTGTTCATTAACATCCTTCTTGTTGCATCTTGAACAGTTTTGTGATTATACTTTTGTAAATATTTAGGGGAAGCTATTTTTGGGCTGTTACCATCCTATCGTTATCATTACACTTTCACACTGTGCCTTTCAAATAGCAGGGGAAAATGTATAAAACCATTAGAATATGCACATAGGATGCAGCACATAAGAGGACATGTCTTGAGGAGTATTGCTTGTATGATGAAGAAAAACTTGCCTGTATTCAAGAGTAGACAACATTAAAACCATTTCAGTATTTGTTTACCTTCAAGTACAGAAATCAGATTGTAAGTAAAGCCTGTTGTTAAGTATTTGCATATTCATTTGTGGACACTAGCTGCTTTTAGGTTTCTAAACTATACATACTCAATACTGTTAAAAAAAAAAAATCTGTTAATTAGTGTAAAACTGTTAAACAACTAGAATAGCAAGACCTCCCAATGGTAAATGTCGGCTGCATTATCATGGCCCAGATTATTCCTTCACATACTAATTACTAATGTTTAAGTAAGAGAAAAGTGAATTGCAACATATCCTAGAGATCACTGAGTAGGACAGGCTTGGGAAAATGCTGTATTTGCCTTGCATATTACCTTCCAGTTGTTTTTTGTGTTGTATTCTGTTACAGAGCTGTTTACCTTGCATCCAAACGTAGCTTCTGTGGTATGGAAAGAAGTAATCACTCAGGAAAGACCGGAGTTGTTTAAGGGTCCCATTGGCATATGGAAGAACATAGTGTAGGTTTAATCCTGGTGAGGAGATGCTCACTTCCTGTGTTCACAGATTTGGGAAGTTCTGCCTTTAAAAGCATTTAGGGCCCAGTTAGAAAAGTGTAATGTGATGTTACTATCCTTACTTTTTGCTGCAGTGTATTTTATTAACTTTTATTTGAGAATTTGGAAGAGGGAAGGACTATTGTTTTGGTTTTCTTATAAGTAATGGTTTAGTGAAATTTTCGTAAAATCTCATGGGTGTAGGTTGGAAGGGAACCTTGAAGGATCATCTAGTCCAGCCCACTGTCCGTGGGCAGGGACCTCTTTCACTAGATCAGGCTTTTTACATTTTCTGGTTTTTGCTGAATTATGAATTGTTTTCTGAAGTAACTAATACCTTTTCTGTTCAATCATCTTACTTTTCGGCCTTGAGTTTTATTTTTTTCACATCGTGAAAGGGAGGAATAAATCAAAATAGCCAAAGCTGCTTTTGACAGCCAGTGGAGTTTGCATATACTTATCGATGTTAGACAGGTTCAAACAGTTACTTTAATATCAGAAACTCTTACCAGCACAGCATGGTTTAATTTGGTGAGGGCTTCTGTGGGATTCCCTGGAATTGATATTAAGCACATTATTGAGAAGCTACTAGTATTTTTCCGTAATACTGACCTTTCTGTCAGAGAAGAACATAAACATTTAGTTCCTGTATCTTGTGAACTTTTCTTGCCTGTTTTCGCTTTGGTTCATTCAGGTCGATAAACAGTGCAAACTACTTGCAGGGAAAGCCAAGCCCCATGTTGTCCACAGAGGGTGACTCTCTGCTCTTCATGTAGTTGGAGAGTGTTGCAAAATTTGTCAAGTTTTGTTTTTTCTCTTGGAAGATGTTTTAGCATGTTTGCTGTGAGGAAAAGGCTTTTGATGGGGGCAGATCTGTCTTTGCCAGTGATGCGTTTGTTTGGAAGCTGCTATTTTTGGCCTGTTAGCTTCTGAGTCTTTTGTAATAGCAGAAAGAGGAAGTGAACAGTGAAATCCCTTTAATAGCATATTTCCTGGTTGAAGTGACTTATCCTTGAGGCCTAGACAGAGGAGACGTCATTTCCTGGATTGCTTCTCTTCGGTCTCAACTGTCTGTTTTACTGCATAATCTTTTGACCCAGCTCTTAATTGTACTGAATTTTTCTGTTAAGTGATATAAACTAGGTCTTTCAATGAAAATGTTAAGCTTTAAGGAAACAATTTCTGATGAAATGCTAGCATGCAAGACAAGTCTTTCATAAACTACATGTTGATATGAACTTGAAATCTCTTACATTAAAATTTTGTTTAAAAGCTTAAAATCTTGTCTTTAAAAGAGTGTGATAATGAGGTTTGTTCACAGGGATAAAAAAAAATTGATACACTTTCTGTTGTGATGATGATACTGATCACCTGTCTTTGACACCACCTGAAATTTCTCTGTGCAGCAGTGCAAATGTTATCGGTGTTACGTCACAGAATGTTTGAGGTTGGCAAGGACCTCTTGATACCATCTGGTCCAGCACCCTACTCATTGCAGGGTAAGCCAAAGTAGGTAGCCCAGGACCGTGTCCTGTCGGGTTTTGAATGTCTCCACTGGACTCCACAACCTCTCTGAGCAATTTGTTCCAGTACTTGACCACTCTCACAGGAAAAAAAGTGCAGTGTTCAAATAGAATTTTGTGTGTTTTACGTTGTGTCTTGTCCTGTTAATGGGCACTGTCTTTTATTCAGTCCTTGCCACCAGGTGCTTACAGACATTGGTGAGCTCCCCTGCCCTGAGTCTTCTCTCAGGCTGCAGCCACAGCTCTTTGAGCCTTTCCTTTAAGAAATGCATTAGTGCCTTAATCTTACTGGCCCTTTGCTGGACTCACTCCAGTAGGTCCCTGCCTTTGGTGGTTTGGGAGCCCAGGAGTGAACACTGCACTCCAGGTGTGACCTCATCAGTGCAGAGTAGAGAGGAACCTGTTGTTTACCAGCACCTTCAGGTGCTTCTTTGCAAAGCTGCTCTCATGCTTGTCAGGCCACAGCCTATGCCTGGTGCCTGGGGTTTTTCCTCTCCAGCAGCAGGACTTGGCTTTTCCCCTCACTAAACTTCGTGAAAACCGTCTCTGTCCAGAGAAGTGCCAGTGCAGGGGTGCACTGCTGGTGAGTGGGTCCAACTGGACTTTGTGCCACTGATCATTCTTCTGGGCTGAGTCTTTCAGCCAGCTTTTAATCATTTGTCTAACCCATACTCCATCAGTGTGTCTGTGACACTTCCCAAGACACTTTCATTTGTTAGGAGGTAAAAATAAATGAATAAAATACCTTCATTTTGAAAATGAAGGTCTTAACCATTGATTTGTCTTGTGGTGAAAAGTGACATCTCCGCAGATGATGTGGTCTTCCTTTTGTATGTGCTTATTTAGGACAAACAGGCATTCAAAATATATTTAATCTTAGGCCTTGCCTTTGAATCTCTCCAGATATGTTATTAAAATGAATACAGTAATTTTAGTAATATTTGCAATAAATTATACCTTCCCAGATATATTCATAAAAATATAAAATCAGCAAGTTGTTAGCTATAGCCTCAGTTACTAACAAGATTGAAAAGCTGTCTACTTCTCTTGGCTGCCTGTTAATAAACATGATGTGGTCTCTGACTTAAATCTCTGTGATACCCTGTCAAGGATCAAAAACCTGAAAAAGCAGTCTCAGGATTTTGTTCTTAGGGCAATGAATAAAGCTGCCAATTCAGGCTGAACATTGGAATTGCTGACAATGAGTGGTGTCTCTGACTCCTCTTAGTATCTGAAACAAATTTTTAGTTTTGTTTATCCCTGTGTAACTGGAAAGGTCTCTGTGTTTGAAGAGTAAGTTTCTAAAGTTTTTCCAAGTTGCAGAAAGGTGGAACTGGGTTAAGTCTTGTAACAGGCATTTAAAATACTATTTTTAGTTTAGTTTTGGTGATCTCATCCCTTGCCATTTTAAGAGTCTCCATTGTTTTCTGCTGAGGCGTTGATAATGGGTAGCAGAACAGCCTGTAGAGTTCTTGCTTGTCTTCTGTTGAGTCACTTAGAAAAAGTATTCTAGTCTTGTAAGGCTGAATTACATGGTGAATTGTCTTAAGTTTAGGTCATGTCTTGCTTCCAAGGAAAATGTGTGGTTGGTTTTTGAATGTCCAGAACGAGAAGGTAGAGGGACTTTGATCAAAGCAATAGTATGGGTATACAAACATAAAGTCTTTGCAGGAAAAGTGTAACAGAAGTAAGAAAAACCGATTGACTGAACTTGGTATCTTAAATCAGTGTTTAATGAGTAAGATTACTTACTGATTAAGATTAAAACTACTACTCCAGTTTAAGTCCCAGTGCCACTAATCAGTGGTAATATAGCTGTACTGTTTATGGAACTTGGAGCTGGTCAGTGTGTGTTGGCTCCTCTGCTGGTTTATAAACATACTTGAGAGCTTGTTTGATTTGCCTACTAGGAATGTAATGCATGCTTGAATAATATATAATCAGTCTCAGTGCAGTAATTTTGGGAAAGTTGTTAATTAAGATTTCAGAACTCAACTTATTTTTATTTTTTTTTCAGGATGGCTTGAATTCTTTGGTCCTTGATCTGGATTATCCAGCACTGAGGAAGAACAAGAACATTGATAATTTTTTAAACAGATGTAAGTTGCAAGTGGCCCTTAAACAATGACATTGTTGTGATCTCAGTCATAAGGATTTGAGCGGTCAGAAGTGCATTGCCCATGGTTATTGTACTAACTTTTATAGCTCTGAGCTTCAGAAGGCTTTGGAGGATCATTTATTATGGAGAGAAATTTCATTTTAGGGAGTTGTTATATTGTGAAAATATGCTGGAAAACACCACGTGTAGATTTTTATTTTCCTAAATACAATTGGAAAAATCCTTATATGTTATTTTCTTATCTTACGTATGTGTAGCTACGTATGTTGCTAAGCATATCCTAGTTCTTATTCTTCCAGAATTCATTATGCTGAATGTCAGCATTGTTTATATAGTCATATTTTATCTAACAGAGAAGCCTTCTGTGGGTTTTTAAAACTAAATTGTTTTTCCTTAAAATCTGTTGGTTAATTTTTGAACCTTTGCATGAATGTTTGTGAGTCTCCCCAAATTAATTGTAGACAGGATTTTGGAGTTTATTAAGCATGTGATTCTACATCAGAGTAGCTGTATTTTGTGGTTTTGAAGTGTTTTCTGTCCATGTATATAAGCAGAATCTTTTTTTCTTGTAAAAATAGCAGATTTTTTGTTTTAAAATGTAATTTGGAGTGAGTAAGCCTTCCTGGAATAACTATGCTTTGTAGTGAGCTTATTTTGAGATTATAAATTTTTTTAAGAAAAACTTTCGTTTGCATATGTTGAGGTTACTGCAGATGCAATCTTATCAGCAACTCCTTTTTAAATTATTTACGGGTAAGAGCTGTGTGTGTCTGCCCTCTGTTTCCCTGGGACTCCTTGGAATATCCACTCACACTCCTCACTTAAATGGTGGCTGGTTTAGTAATTTGTGGTGAGTTCTTTGTTTGGAATTCAGTGCTTCTCTGTGAGGTTTAGCAGAGCACTTTAGATGGACGGACAGCTTTTGCAGTTGCCAGTAAAGTCTCATTTGGAGAAATCACTTAAAATACAGTAAATAAGAAACAGCAGATTAGGACATAGAGGTATACTTTGGGATTATTTTCAGTTTGAGTTCAAAGAAATTCAAGCAGGTATTTTTGGAAAGAAAGGGTCCGTAGCAGCATTTTAAGTATGCTTGTTACTTGCAACTGAGCATTTTATGTGTTAAGTGAGGGGAAAGCCCTATGAAAATGACATAAACAACATTTATCAGCAACTTCTATGAGCTGGTCATATTTGCTTTTACGTTACTGTTTTTGCAATAGAACAAAATTAGAAGTCTATCTCTGATCAGAAGCCCCGTGTCTTTTGACTACTGGAAATAGCAACTGTGGCAAAACAATTTAACCTCAGGGCCAGGTTGGGGTTTTGTTGGTATTTAATTGTTTGGTTTTTGTTTGTTTGCTTGTTTGTTTCCTGCAGCCCACGAGCATTCTTACTGTCTGTCTTCCCTTTTTTGAAGGCCGTTGCTCGTTGTCCTTCTTTACATTCTCTCTCACTGTTGTAGTAAATATTTTCAAGTATCCGATGTGACCTGGAGGCTGCCAGCAATGTCAGAAACATGAAAATGTACTTTTGTTCACAATTTTATTACTGCCTTTTTAGTGTTAAATCAGCTGACAGTATACAGTTGAAATAGCCAGATGCTAGTTAAAAATATTTTGAGATGTGTTACAAAAACGTTCACAGTAGTTAATAAAGAATTCAAGGGTGCACTTCATCCTTATCTGTTGAACTTTAAAAAAAACATGGAAGACCTGACTATTTTGGCCAATAAATCATGTGACAGTGCATCTCTCTTAAGAATCATGCATGTAATTTCTCTCCTGTTCCTGTACTGACTGGGAGAGAATGAAAAATAGTGCTGCATATCTTGTGTGATTTGCACTTTGGGAAAAAATAAATTGTGAAATGAGAATTTTGAAAACGTTTGAGGCTTTTAATATTTTGATATTGCAAAAGAAAGAATCAGTCTTGCCACAGTGATTCATTTCAAAGTCCTTTCCACCAGAGGTGGTGGTGTGGTTTGTTGTGTACTACACAGGGGAACTGAGCAGAATTAATGCAAAGAGCGGGATGGTTCATTTTTTCTTTTTGTTAAAACTAGTCAGGCAAAAGAAAAGCGAAGACCAGTTTCTGATTTTCATTTCCTTTCACTGATACTTGTGCTAGCACAAAATGAGCCACTCAGGTACAGGAAAAAACCAGGACAACAACTGGGTTTTTATTGGCATTGCAATTTTATGCAGTTTAAAATTGCTGATCGCATAGCTCAGGTCATTTTTGAAACTGTTCTGAGGGTAGCAAATATCAGTGGAAAGAATGTGGCACGTGCTTGCTGAAGCCTCTTGCCTCCTTGAGCTTGGAAGAAAAGTTGGAACTGTATTGAGAATTTATGGAACTGTAAGTTTTTGCTTTCTTAGGGTAAAGAACAGGGAGTTCTTGTCTCTTGTGATTTTTCTCAGCATCTGAAGAACTGTTGCAAATGCCCAGCTGAGAACTACTGTCAAAAGGTTCTGACAGACTCTGATGAGCAGTCTGTGCCAGGGGCCTGGAGTCTGCATCCCTCCTCAAGGTTTCCTGAGGCAACCACAGAGAGGTGGCAGGGCCTCCTGTGAGTTACACCGTGCTGCACAGTGAGGCAGCTGAGGCAGAGTCACTGCGATTGTTTTAACCCGTATTGGAGAAGTCTTCAGAAATTGTGGAGAACCCTAAATAATCATCACACTTTCAGTTTAATCGCTTAATTCTTCCACAATAACACTTTGAGAAGGGAATTTTTTTTTTCCCACCACGTTCCCAAGGGTTTGCATGCACCCTACTTCCAACCTATGTCAAGTCATTACTATTCAGGTTAATGTTTTATTAATAGCTTATTTTAATTTAAAAATGAAATAGTTTGCACCTCAGCTAAGACATTAATTTTTGTTCAGCTCAACTCATAGTTGCAAGCTGAAACTCAAATGTTTCAACTGATTTCACAAATGCAATTTATTAATTGTCCATACTATAGGAGTTTTTATTCTGTTTCTGTGACCACTTTGCAGAAGCGCCTCTTCACTTGTTTAATATGTAAGAAATTCTTTAATTGCCTGCTCTCCCTTACTATTCTGATTTCTTACCACTTTCTCTAAGGTGTTGAACCAAAGTGGAGCCCGTGTTTGTTATAAGAGGCACATTAAATATCTCATATTATACAGCCATTCCTTTTCAGGGATTCTGATTTAAATTGCTGTGTTTTTTAGAGTATTCGTGGAACAGGAAAGCGTAATGCAATATTTAATTCCTAAAACAATGAGAGGAATCTCATAGTCCTCTGAGAGGAAAAACTAATTTGCATATTTTAGAAAAGAAGGCTGAGTTTTTCAACATGGGCTTGGTGTAACAAATCTTTCTTAGTCTATTCCTCTTGTGTCATCTGGGCAAAGTCAATAGGTTCAGTAAATTCTTCCAAGTAAATTTTTCTGCCATCTGAGATTTGCCACGTGTTGAATCATGTCTTAGTGGCTTGTGCCTTTTTTGGTAGTCTCCCATTCAGATGCAACCTAGTGTTAAATAGTTAATGAACAGGTTTAAGCAACAGTTGAAAATATTTAATCATTTTTAATCTTATAATCTTGAATAGAAGGGCACAAGGAATGGATTTTGAGTGAGTCCAAATTGCAGCACAGAGTGGTGCCATCTTGACTTCCTAAATGGATCTCTGATTTTCTGTGCATTTTTCAGCATCACTCAGGAGTTGGAAACTTGTGTTGTTAAAATGATTTGCTGATATTATGTAGGTTGGCAGACTTGTAGAGTGTAGTGACAATGGGTGAAGGGACTTCTAGTACAGATGTGGCGCCTGTGCACCAGTTATTGTAGACTCCCTGAATAAATCTCATGAAAAGTTCCTTTGGCCATTTTCTTCTCCAAGCAGACACTGCTTACTTGGAAGATTTATCTGTTAAGATTAATTTCTTGCAAAATTAACAGTTCTGGTTCCTTCCTTTGCATTTTGTTATGTTGTTCGTAGTTGCTGAATCCTGCTCAGCCATATGGTTACCAACAGGAATGTGTTATCCGATGTGGTGTGAGTGCCTCCCAGGGCTGTAGCTTTGTGTTCTCTGGGCTTCCTGTCAGCAGCACTGATGAAATGTCAGATGCCAAGAAGAGTCTTAGAAATTCAGTGTGCTGTAGAACTTCCACTGAGTTAAGAGCTAATTGCTCCTCTGGTTTTCTCTTGGCTTCTGTAAGGCAGCTCTCTGCCAGGTCTTTGCAGTCGCCTCAGCAGGTTGGGCTCCAGTTCCATTCTTAATGATATTGTTCTGGTAAGAGTAGGGATGGAAGAGGTATCAAATAACCAACTTTCCCAAGCAGAGCGTGGAAGCCACAGTGTGTAAGACAGAATGTGTTAGATATATAAACAAGTTGTAAGTCAGTGTCATTAACCACACTGCCTTTTGGGTACTTTGTAGATACAAAGCAATTCAGTCCTGCCATCAGGCTTATTTTCATTATGTTAGCGATGTGTTCTCTGCAAGCCAGAGAGCTACTGTTTTCTGTTTGCCTGTGCTCTGCTCTTTTCCATCTATGCAAGAGCGCATACTTCTCATGTCCCCCTTTCGTTTCTCTGAGGGAGGAAGCATTACCCTGTCTGGAGCTGTGCATTCTAGTTCCTCCTGATTCTGCAAGGTCTCCAGAAGCTTCTTCTGCACACCTTCTTCTTTGACCAGACACTATGGATGCGCCCCTAAATACTCTGGTCTTTCTGTTGTGCTTTCTGTTTGGTTTTGTTCAGCTATGGGATTGCAGCACTTCCTGGTTGTACTTCAGTTTAACTTCTGGCTGGACTTCTGCCTATGGCAGCAACTTTTGACTTAATGTACTCCATAGCAGCACTCATTGACTGACTGTGTCTGATCTGTGGGGTAAAATTGCACTCCTTGCAATTTTATTCCTTGTATATACACTCCGCAGAACTGCTTGATACGCATTCTTTTTTTAAAAGAAAATAGCCTGCATATGAACTTTTTTTTTTGCTTTAAAAGGCAGAAGAGTTTGGATGTTTCCTTCCTCCCCCTTTACTGTACTAGACAGGTATTTTTTCCTTTTTCACAAGCATTTGCAGTGTTCAGCCACATTCTTGCTGCCAGCCATCAGTGACTGATGCAAACACTGCCCTTTCAAAAAGTGAAACTTCATTTGTTTAAAGGTTGTAGTGCCATTTTCAAATAGTAAATCAAAAGCTGTCTTTAAACACTCTTTGTATCTAGCACTCCTTGTCCTTCCTGTGTTAAAGAAGAAAACTGAGTCATAGATGAGGTATTCTCATGTTTCAGGACTTTCACTCAAATGTCACAATATTTCTGTAAGATTCCCTTGCATCCTGGGGCTGGGGAGTCCATTAATGCCTTCCTTTAAACATAACATTTTTCTTCTGCTGGATTTTGTGCTGTGGAAGTTCATGAGACATGTGCATATAGATACCAAAATTTGCAAACTTGTCTGTGTAAAATCTGAAAATTTAGACCATTACTGGAAGGTTACTGTTGGAAAGGTCTCCTGCACCTTGAATTAGATCTCGTTATGTGATACATGAACTAAGTCTTACAGTCCACTGTGTTGCAGTTATGACGTGGCTTCAGGGTTAATCTAAGCTTGCCTTCTTGCACCCCAGTTTTTTGTTTCAAATTAGTTCCATGCATTGATTATCTGTTCCATATCTGTAAGATTTTATGCCAAAATAGACAATCCATCTGTGTAACTGATACCTTCACAACACTTGCATCCCTATGTGGTATTATTATTAACTGAGACTATTAAATTTTCGTGAAAGGAGTTAGGAGGGATGGCCTCATTGCTCTCTAAAGAGGGGGAAAATGATGAGGGAGGTGCTGAGCTCTTCTCCCTGGGATGCAGTGACAGGACATACGGGAATGGTTCAAAGTTGCACCAGGGGAAGTTCAGACAAGACATCACGAAGCATTTCTTTACTGTGAGGGTGGTCAAACAGTGGAACAGGCTTCTTTGATAGACAATCAGTGCCCCGAGCCTGATGGTGTTTAAGAGGCACTTGGACACCACCCTTAGCAACATTTAACTGGTGGTCGGGCAGTTGGAGCGATGGTCACCGTGGGTCCTGCCCTGCTGAAAGGGCTCTAGTCTATTCTGTTCTGTTTTATTCTTCTATTCTATTCAATCTTTTAGCAAAGCAAGTAGGATTTCTCCATTCTCAGCATGGTTGTTTCATATGTTTTTGAATTTTTCATTGCTTATTTGCAGTATTTAATGCTTGAAGAGTTTCACTGGAGCTGCAGTAACTTTGTTTATAGTTTCTACCCTCTACAGAAGTATTCCTCTGAGTTTCTGCTCAGAAATTGAGTGTGTAAAGCTACACACTACTTTTTCAATGTGTTTAAATCCCTGCTGTCTCATTTTACCTCTCTGAAAACATTGAAATATCTCAGAAACAATTGAAATAAACTCATGTCATTCGCATGTCTCATGAGATGTAACATTGTATTCAGACATGTACCTGCATGTTCTCTGTGACTTGAAGTTTGCTGCTGTTCTTTCTCTACTGCTGCTTCCTGTGAATTTGTTTTTATCCTCCTGGTCTAGTGCCAGGGCTTCTGATCTGCAGTTAACTTTCAAACCCTTCTCAATCTGCGAAATTAATTCACATTATTAACAAAAATAATAAACTTGGTGTGAATGAAACACAGTTGTTTTCCTATGCTTTTTGTTTAGGCTTTCATGATTCAGTGTAGAAACAACATCATAATTCTCTCAACTCCTTTTCCTGTTGAATTACTGAGAATCTGTATTACTGAATTACTGTGGTCTTATTAGTATACTGAATGTAGCAAATTCATTTACTTTTGGAGGTTTTAATTGCCTCTGTCCTTACAACTTTACTAGCAGACTATTCCCTCATTGTTAATATTAATCTCTCCCCTTCCCTGTCACATCCGGTCTTTTCCTCGGAAGAAGAAACTTACAGTTGCATTTTTGTGTTCCACAGGTTAGGAAGGATCTCTGGAGGCCAACTGGTCCCATTCTCTGCTCAGAGTCAAACCAATTTTGATGCTATATCAGATTGTTTAGGTTCTTATGCAGCTGAATTTTGAGAATTTCCGAAGACAAGTTTTGCAACTCCACTTGATAGTCTGCACCTTTCCCCAGTTCTTACTGTTCTTTTCCTACAAAATAGGATTTCTTGTATCTCATCTTGTCTGTCGACTCTTGTCCTTTCACTTTGTACCCCTTAGAAGTAAAGCCTCAGTTTAACATCTCTTGAGGCCAACCATTTATCCATCCTGAAGAATTCTAGTTCTCTCAGCTTCTCTTGAGCATCATATGAAGCATCTTGGTGGCCTTCCAAGAAGCTACAGAATGTTTTGGTATTTTTTGTGCACCAAGGACCCCAAAGTTAGTCTCAGCATTTCACGTATGGTTTTACAAATGACTAATATAGGAGGAAATCTACTTCCCTCAACCTACTGGTTGTGCATTTACCAACATGCACTTGCATAATCAGTGCGAAGGCTGGTTCCTTGTTCCTCTCTGCTTGGCTTGTTGTCCACCAGGGCTGTCAGGTCCTCTTTGTCATGGTGCCTTCTAGCTGGTGAGTGCATCCTGTTCTGTGGTGCGGTGCTGTTCCATCCCAGCGACAGGACTCTCCACTTGGAGTTGTTGAACTCTGAGCTTCCTCTCAGCTCATTACTCATCCTGTCTGGGTCACTTTTCGAAGCCACCCTGCCCTCCAGTGTATCAGGTTTGAACTTAAAACCAGTAGTTGTGACTCCAGCAACTTCTTCCCTCACCTCATTATTCCTTTGTGCAATCCATGTCAGCCTGGTTTGGCTAAAAAGATACTTTGAGATGCTGTTTTGGGAGTTATGCTGCAGTCAAGGAAATGTACTGCATTCCGTTTGTCCGCCAAGACAGACATCTCGTCATTGGGGGAAATCAGGTTCATCAAATACAGTTTCTCCGTTTTAGATCCATTCTGGCTGTTCTTATCCTTCTATGCATCATGTGCTTGGAAGTGGATTCCAGAAGTATTTTGCTTCATGACCATCTTGGGCAGTGTGGTCAGGCTACTGTTCCACCTTGTAGCCTCCTTGTTGCCCTTTTAGAACATGGACAAGACATTTGCCCTTTACCAGTCATCACCTTCCCAAGTTGCCATCACCTTTCAAAGGTGGTAGAGAACAGCCTGTTAATGGTCTTGACTGGTTTCTTCAGCACACTTGGATGCATCCTGTGTTGTGTCATGACCTGGTGTATGCCAGGTTTACTTTACTGGTCTTTTAACTTCCTCTGCTGTGATACTGTGCTGCCCCACACTCTGCTGTTGGCTTCGAGGAACTGGGAGGCCTCTGAGCAGGTCTTGAGAGTGAAGCAAAAAAGGCATCAACTGCCTTGATGTTCTCCATGTCCCTGGTACTGCCTCACTGAGAGCAGTGGAACCATATTTGCCTCATTCTTTTGTTGCCAATGTATTCATAGAAGCTCTTGTTTCCCTTCATAATCCTGGCTAGTTTGAGTTTCAGCTGAGCTTGGCTTTCCTAATTCCATCTTTGCTTGGAGGTTCCTGCTGGGTAACCCATCTCAGCTTCCATGTTCCAAACCTTTACCTTTTGTGCTTGAGTTGAGGCAGAGGTTGCCCATTTATCCGGACTGGCTCCCTGCCATTCCTGCTCAATTTCTAGCTAACTAGAACAGACTGTTCTTGTGCTATGAACATGTCATCTTTGAAGAACAGCCCACTCCTCTGCCCTTCACTGCAGCTTTTTACAGGATCCTGCCAGTGAGTTTTCCAAACAAGCCATAGTCTGTTCTCCTGAAGTCCAAGGTCTGCTGTTTTCCTTCTTCAGGTCTGTTCGAGTCTTAAATTCCACCATCTCACAGTTGCTTCTGCCAAGCCTGCCACAGACTTTGTCTTGCTGAGCCAGTTTGTTCTTGTTTGTGCGTAATAAATCAGAGTGCCTCCCTGATTTGCCTTGTTGCTTGTTTGGAAGAAAAGAAATGTTCCCGATGGTCAGGCATCTCCTGGGTTGCTTGTAGCCTGCCAAGCTGCTCTTCGTGAATATGTAGGAATGGTTAAGCTATTTACTAGATGTTCTTATCATTAACTCCCTTAGACTATGTCATCTTTAATGCCATACTGGATTAACTGTCTCTGATCCTTTTTTCCCCTGTATTCAGATCCAAGATCCTCTTTAATGCCTTTCTAGGGATAAAATTCTGTGGTATATGACCCTAAACAGGGATCTCGCAATATACACCTCTACTCATCTCTGACCGTAAGCATCCCCAGCTTTTCACACAATTTCATGCTCTTCCCTGGTAGATCTTTCTCCAGCCACTGGTTCTGCTTTGTTTTGTTCTTCCTCTAAGCGTATGCAGGGGCTTGTCATGCCTAAGATTACCTCCAGTATTATGGATTCCATTCATTGATTCCATTATCCTTTGTCCTTGTCATAAGAATAGATTTTATTTAGCCAGGAATGCATTCATTTACAAAATTAAAGAGTCTAGGACCTTGTGTGCTTTTTGAACTCATCAGAGATCAGAATTTCACTGTTTTCCCTTTTACAGATTCTCGTAACTGCCTGTAAGACACATACTGACAGGCAGAGCTTACCTGCAGGATGCTGAACAGAGCATTGTAGACTTAAATTTAAGCAGTGTAGAACTACACACGTGGTGAACTCCAAAAAAGCGCTTTGAGATGGCCAGCAATTACATACACATACGTAAACTTGAATCAATGTTTCATATGGAATGGATGAGTGGATGTGCAGGCAGATCTTTGCATGATCTGCAGTTGTACGTGGAGGTTACCGAGTTACGTTCCTCGCTGTTTGGCTGCTGTTGAACCCTCCAGGTGTGTAGGAGCAGGTTGCACCTTCAGTGCTTTTTGCGTACCACATACTCCACCTCGGCGTTATCAGTGGAGTGTCAGGGGATCCTGAGAGCACAGCGAGTAGCAAGGAATGATTGAAAATTCCAGATAAGCATCTCTGGCTCTCTTCAGTAGCAGAGTCTTCCCATAAGCTCATGAGTGATTATTAGAGGTGTGAAATGAGAGTCAGCAAAATGTGAAAGACATTTCAGTTGTTACAGCTAAAGGTAGAGGGTTAATGGTTTCCAAAGAATCACGAAAGAGGGTATTAACAGTTACTGTGGATCTCAAGAATTAACAAGAAGGTGCTAAACATTTGAATAAAAATAGCTTATTTTTACTTTAAGTGAATAGCTAAAATTCTTGTATTCTGTTAATACAAGCATTATCACAACTTCTGTTTGATTTGTTTTAGATGAGAAGATTGTGGAAAAGATCCGAGCTTTACAAATGAAAGCTGAAGACTATGATGTTGTTAAGGTGATTGGAAGAGGGGCTTTTGGAGAAGTGCAGCTGGTAAGAATGTAATGTTTTAATGCTTAGACAGATTAACAGCATTAGCCAAAACCTTCCTCAATCTTTGTGCTTTGTATTTTAAAATTCATTCTTGAAAAGAACAAGTGTAATTTTCATTATGTTGTAAGGTCCTTTCTGTGTGTCGTAAATAGTAAATCTTAGTTTAAAACGTGATGGATAGGAAGGGAAGAACTCAGGAATCAGTTTGCTATCTTTTGATCAAAATCAAAAAGGCAGTTCATGGCAATTCTAAATCCTTTTGGCCACAAGGATCACTGTATAATAATATCTGAAACCTACAAAAGAGCAAGCGAACACTGCAGAAGATTTTTGTTTTGTTCTTAAAATTGTGATGATTTGCTTTTTTTTGTATTTAAGTGACTTGATTGAATTATTGTATTTAAGCTTATAATTGTGATGCTTTGCATTGTATTTAAGTGACTTGACTTGAAAGATTCTTAACATTGTCTCCTCGACATTGTATGCAACATAATATCTAATGTATGAATGGGATTACTTTTAAAATTTCTGTTGCAGAGAAATTCTGTTATAAAAAAAAGGTAATCAAACTACAAAAAGTAACTTGGTGTATCATACGTAGTCTGATTTTCATTTAATTCTGATTTTTCCAGGACTTCCAAATACTACTATGTGATAAATGGCACAAAAATGTGAACATATGTATAAGATGGATTGATATGTCATTTTTGAAGTAAGCACTGGATGTAAGTGCCAGATAGAATCTAGAATGCAAACATTAGGGACAAGTTATCATGAGCTAACCTATAACTATGCACCAGCTGATCCATGGTGATTTTCTGTGTGGATTTCTAGAGGAAGAGAGATGTGAAGCAAGTCAATGGAAAGGGGAGAAAGTAATTTCCTGCAGTTGAGGCTTGTTATCTTGTTACCACAAGGCAACAAAAATTACCCTTTGCTTGTACTTGTTGACGTGGAACTGGCATTTTACTGTTCTGTGGTAATTTTGCCCTAGGAAGCTGGGAAAATCATATTGTCTTGTAATGTATAACTATTTTGTAAAATACAGAGATGTGTTGCAGTTTTCGTGAGGAATGTGGTAAGAGCTAAGCTGTGAAGGGCTTATAGGAGGTATGCAGTGTATAATGGCTACAAATTTGTGATCCATTCATAAAATTCTTCGTATTTTCCATATTGGTGTTGGTGAAATGTGTTGGAACTGGAAAAAAAAACCTGTGACTAGCCTAATATTATTTGCATGACTCATGGGTAATTTGCAAATATTGATATGATTAATGTGGTAATATTAAGATACCAACATCTAATCAGTAATTTTTATTCATCTCTGTCATTTTTAAGACACCTTTATCCACGTCTGGTAACATGAGAATGTAGCACCCTCTTTCCTGTTTCTGTCAGGGTCATTTAAGTTTTGTGTTTTTCCAGAAGAGTGAATGAAGTATGGAGTGGAGTATTTCCAAAAATCCTCATTTTCTAACAAGACTTTGAAGAATTACTATGTATCTTTTTATCATTTTATTTCCTTGTTGGCAAGAAATTAAAAACAAAACCCAAACCTTCAGCAGAATCTTGCTTTTGTTGTGAAGGGGCTGCTGCAGGGTGTTTGTAGGAAAGCAGTCTACTCCATTCCTTTTCAGTGACAGTCACATCAAATGGTTTATTTTAACATCTTCTATTAGACATTTGTATCTTTGCATTGATCCACGTGTAGCTGTGAATAGAGACATTCCTTGTGCTCTTGCATGTGAAGTCAGTGAAAAATAAAGTTGTAAGGAGCAGAGTTCCTCGTCCATTTGTTGAAGGGGTGGGAGATGCAAAAGAGAAAGTCCCGATAACAGAGGTCATGTGCCATTTTTAGATGTCACACTCATATATTTGCTGGAAGCATGCAAGAGGATTATATTTTTGATGTGCTTCAAATATGAAAATACATTGTTTTCTTATGTGTATTTCTTAAGAACAGAAGGGTTTTTCTAAATTATTTTCATTTTCTTTTTAACATTTCCTTTCAAATAGAAGTTCCTGATTTGTTCCAGAAGCTCTTTTTCTTAATTCACCATGTCATGCACAATTTAAATTTTTAAGAAGAGATGATTTTTTGTAGTCTACATACTGTGGTTGGGCACTTTGAGGGATCTGAAGACAAACTTTATTTTTCGTTTGCCTGACCATTAAAATGTAATGACAAAATGCCTAGTAACCTGGTCATACAGTGATGGGGTTTGGGTTTCATTGTTGTGATTTTTTTTTTTTTTTAAATATTCAATAAGCACTTCAAAAAAAGCAAGAATCCTTGGTATTGGAAGGGAACTTCTGTGTGTTCCCATAGAGCTCTTCTGTACTTCATGTCAGTTTAAAAGAACACTTTTTCAGGAATGTGAAAATACGAGTAGAAATCATAGTGTTATGCAGTCATACAGCTGAAAAGCAGTGGCCTAGTAAATACAAATGCAGATCTGAACTAATATTAGCTGGTGATGTGGACATACATACCTCGATTTTTTGCCTCATGAGGTATGGTACAAGTTTAAACTATTGAGCTAAGCTATATCTATTTCTACTCCATTCAAAATGTTAACACCACTGTTGCAGATGATGGATTTGCAGTAATGAAAATATTTCGCAACACTTTCTGTGATCAAAATAAAAATTTGCTTCAGTGGGGATTAAATACAGAAAGAACCATAAATAAAATGTGATTATGTATGTGAGTTAAATTAATGAATGTTGTGTTATCAGTATGTGTTGTTGTGCATAGGTATTATAGCACAAATATTTATTATATGTTTCTAGCAGTTGTATTGGTATGCTCATTTTTTGGCTTGTAATGTTTGCAGCATAGAATAGTCAGCTATGACCTCCTTCATTTAATTTTGTTTTCTCTGAGTCTTCTGCTCCAGTATAGCATTTTCTTGCTGAAGAAGTGGTGTGAAGCAATCAGCTTTCCAGATCCTGTCAAGAAAGTGCAACTCATTCTCTACTGTTGTGTCTTACAGCTAGATTATTTTTTAAAAGGCTCAATTTTTCCTCTTCCTCTCCGCTCCACAAAATTTAAAAAGTAGTCCAATAAAGAGAGGTCAGATGACTCTGTTCTGGGCATCTGACTTTGGTGGAGAAACAATTTCCTTATAAATCCAGAAGTATTAAACTCTACACTTGAGGTCTGGTCTCTGGTTTTGCTGGGTCTGTAGTGATGGGAAAAGCTAAGAAAATAATTGCCAGCTGCCAGATGACTTCTCTTACGCAGTGCCGTGAATAAATGTGACTGGTGTCTAGGGCAGACAGAAAAATTGCATTATGGTGCTAATATGTTGCTTCTGGTTTATGCAGAAACAGTAATTTATGAAAACACATCCTGAGTACCTTTTGTTTGTTTCCACTTGTGGAAAAATCCTCTTGATTTGAAATTGAAATTTATCCTTAGGTCCTTCTCCCAGGTCTAACCATGAAGGACTGTAACGTTGCAGTGACACAGCAGACTGACCCGGTCATGTACTGGAAGAGAAAACTCTAAAGCAAAGTTAACACTTTCTTGTGTTTGGGTACTACAGGATGGTCTGGGTGACAGTCTTTACTGTCTGATTTCTTAGTGTTACAAACCAGTGGTTATCATGGCCTGCCTAAACAGATGCTGGTTTATTTTTCTTCATTAAGTGCTTTGTTTATTAGGTTTAGTTCCCCACCCACTGCTGATGTAGAGTTCTGTAGTAAAGCAGATAAAGCAGTTATGTTTTATTACCTGCAGATTGTCAGGACATGAACTTTGATGCCCTGTCTGTAGTCATTTCTTATGGCTTTATTAATTATTTTAGGATACCTGTAATTACTTCAAGCCTTAGAGTTAGTTTCAAAAGTCCACTTCAGATTTTTTTTTTTTTTTTTAATCACAAAAGAGACAGTACCGTTACCAATACTACATACTCAATCTGATAACTTCAAATGGATATGTTATTTTCTTTGCCATATTGTCTTCCCATGTGAATGCTGTGGAAATTATGGATGCCTTTTGTATGTACTTGTTTATTGAAAGTATTAGATTGTTGAAGCAGAGTAGAGGGAAATTCTTTTTTCTTAATGCATTTTCATGAGTTAAACGAGTCCATGTTACTCAGTGTAATGGCATGAAGGGATTTTCCTACCTATTTTGAGAGTTACTCTGGTGAGCTGCAGTTTAAATTTGGCAGTTCATTTTAACAGTTGGAAGAAATTGAAACATCATGACAGTTTAATACATGAATAATCAGTTGTATGAGCCAGTATCTGTATGTACAAATATAGCTCTGGGTAAAGAGCACAGTGACTAGCAGCTAAAAAGGCTGACTCCAGGGGCCATGGTGCTGATAGAAGGAGGAATGTCAGCAGTAGGTCTGCTCACCTGCAAGGTATGCCAAGACACACTCACTCTCTGGATGTGCCAGTATACTTGGTACTGCTTTGGTTCTGGGATTTTTGTACAGAGAAAGAACGTATCTTGAAATTTTCTCAAGAAATCATTAACCTAGTGAGAGGTTAACCTCACTTTAAAATAGGTTAAATCATTAACCTATTTTGAGAGGTGCACAGACTCTGATTTTGTGCCTCCTACCTCTCTTTCCTTTGCCTCTCCTGTACATGAGCTTCCTTCAGGCTGTGCTGACTTCCAAGAATTTTTTTCCCCAAGTAGTGGGAGACAGTGGTTCTTTTAAATGAAGGCAGCTACTGTAAGTGCACCTAGGCAAGAGTACACAGTGACTTTAGGAATTGTCAGCTGCTAAATACACAGCAGAGCTTCAATGTGACCTTCCTCAGAAAATGCATCTTAAATTAAACAATATCTTTTTGAGATTTCTGGTCTTTGTGTTTCTTCTGGTTTTGGGCAGGATTACAAAAGCTCTATTTAAGGGAGTGTAGTTTGTGGTATACCACCAAGTCTTTGTAAATAATCCCATGTGGAATTGGTAAGTGGGAAGAAGTTAGTTTTCAAAATACTTTTTTAGGACACCTTCACTACTTGACTAATTAATGTCCTAAAATATAAGCATTAGAGTTGTTAATGCACATAGATACCGTGTTTCTGTTCTGGTGTTAGGTTGGAGGTTTTTTGATCTAACTGTACAGAAGGTTGTTTTGTTAGTGTTAAACTGTGCAAGATACTAATAATAAAACCTTTGCACCTCTATCTTGAAGGCAAAAAGCCCCAATTTCAAGAACAGCAAGTCTTTAAATAATCCTGTTTCTGTTCATATTCTTGCTCTTTCCAAGGTTATCCCTTCCACCTGATGCTTCTTCTATTCCTTCAGCAATATTGATTTTTACAGCTCCTCAGGAGCAGGAGACTGATGCTCCCAGATCTCTGGACCAAATAAGTGCCTCTCTGAAGCTTTGCACTGCAGATGTCATGGACCTGCATTTACAGCCATTCAGAAAAGCCTATTAAACGTTCTTTCAAGTAACATAATTAAACTCAGATACTGTGCAAAACTAAGAAGTTAGGAGATCTGCTTTATTGACTAGATCTGAGGGGTTTTAAATGCACCAGAAAATCATAACTTCAGTTTCTGGTGCATTTCACAATTTTCACAAACTAGTCCACTGAATTTTTAATTTTAACAGGAAAAAATATGCAGGAACTTAAGGTCCTGATGACTCAAACTTCTTACAGCTGAATACTTCTCACCTTGATTTCTTTAAGAAACACTCAAGAATGTGAAAAACCTGTTCCTTTAATAGTTATTTTCATAAAATAGGATGTATCATGGTTAATTAGCTGAGTAATGACTGCAGTATGCAATTTAAGGATTTGGTTTCATCTCTGCATTCAGATGAAGTTTTTCCAAACCATTTTCATATTTTGTAATAAAAGCTTTAATTCCAGTTTTCCAACAAGATCTATTATATTAATTTTGCACCATTTAAAGTGAATTTAGCAACCATTTAGGAAAAGAAATAGGAATTGTTTTGGTATAAAATAAAAATTGGCAGAGGCTGAAGCAGACCACTTGCCCAATTTCTAACATGAACAAATTCAATGGCTAGACAGTGTTCAGAATAAGAAAATAAAAGCAGAGTTAGACTGTATTTCCTGCTGTGGTGGGTTTTTTTTAGCAGCTATTAAGCTTTTCTTTTTTAGGTTTGGAAGTTCTCAAATCCTTACTTTGTAGAAAATTGGGCATATGAAGACCTGGAGGCATCGCATCCCAGAAAGCAGTTTGCACATAGCAGAAACATACTGTGCTGGTACTCAGGTTTTTGACAAGGGGTTTTAAAAAGGTTGCTTCTCTTCTTTCTCAATCAACAGGTTCGCCATAAAATGACACAGAAGGTTTACGCAATGAAGCTACTTAGTAAATTTGAAATGATCAAGAGATCAGATTCAGCCTTTTTCTGGGAAGAAAGAGATATCATGGCCTTCGCCAACAGCCCGTGGGTGGTTCAGGTAAGGAAGATGTGTAAAAGTAGAATAATAATAATAACAACAGCAATAGTAATGATGCTGATGTTGATGCCATAAATACTTCTCAGGCTTGAGCTGCTTTTGAATTTACATTGAAACTCAAATTAAGGTTTAGGTTCACATTTTTACTTCTGAAAAATACATTTTTACAGCAATTCCACTTAAGTTTTGTGTATTTGGCTATGTTAGAAAGTAGATTAATTTACATTTTAGTCACTGCAAATGCATCATAAAACAGAATTAAACAGATTTTTGAAATACCTACATAATTATTTGGAATAATAGGGAAATTATCTTTCCACTATGAAAAATTCTGTATAGGAATGTAGAAACAAATGTGATTGGTATTTCCAGTCTTTCCTCATGATGCAGTCAGTTGATCACAGGCAATTGTTATTAAGAGTCCTTTAAACAGTTACTGTCTTTCCAGCTGCAGTTTGATATATGGATGAGTGTGCAGCCCTGGTCTCCTGCAAGACAGCAGGCTGTAGCAGTGGTTTCCTTTAAACAGTCTTCTCTTAGTGGTCAGTTACAGCACCAGCACTCGGAATATCCAAGTAATGAAGAGTTGACTTCTTGAGCTGGTCTTGAACACTGTCACTTGCAGCTGTCTCGTGACATGTGTCATCAAAATGCTGTAATGTGAATTATGCCTTTGGGAACAATCAGTACTGATTATTGCCATTTGTTGTAACTGGTAAATTGCACCAGTTAACAAAAGGAATAGAGAAAGCATGTGCTAGGAGAAATTGTTAGTCCTTAAATTTGTTAAATAATTAATTTAAATGCTGTCATATACGTTGTCATGCTTCTGTATATTAAATAAGACTGGCTTTAAACTTTCCATGTATTTTTTGTAACAATTTACCTCAGGTATGCAAAGACTTTTATTTAGATGTTTTACTCTTCGAGCATGTTCTGTGCTCTTGCCTGTATTCAGCAGAAATATTTAAACAAATAGATGCTTTTTTTATTTAGCTCTTTGTTCTAGTAACAGCAATTGTCAGGAACTATTTTTCATATGCAGTTGAAAGTAACGAGAAATGCATGACGTGTATTTTCAAAGGAAACTGTCACAAGCAGGATATAAATGTGTGTCTGCATTTGTAAATAGCAGATGAACTAAAGTGTAGTTGCAATTGTGCCTTCTATGATTCAGTGTATTAGTGTGATATATTTAGGCGATGTCGTCCAGTGGGGTAGGACACTGAGCTGGTTTGAAGAAAATGTAGGTCCTGTTCTGAGTTAGAAACTGGGACAGATCATACTGCTTCTCTGTGTCTAGTTTTTAATGTGAAAAACAAATGAAACAAGAGCCCTAGATAGTTTTAATTTTTTTAAAATTAAATCCCTTGAGGGCAATAACGAAAGTGCTGTATAAAGACCTAGTGCTGTTGTTTATTATTATGTTAAATTAATATCTTTATGTGTGAGAATATTGAGATTATTTTTAATCTTCATTTAGATTTTAATGACCCAATGTGTTATACTATATATTGCATATACGATCCATTTGTGCAAACAAATACAGTGCGATATATATGTATTAAAATATAGTTTCTAATCTAGGTCTTCTGTCACTAGCTATACAATTCATTTTAATCTGAAGGTCAAATCTCCATAATAACATACCTGCCTTTCATGGTTCTTCATCCTCCAGTCTCCCTGATTCTGACTTGGTCTTTTCCACACATCCTGTTTTTCAATTGCCTTATAATTTTGTGTGTGTAATTTAAAGATGTGAATGATTTTCGTTTTTAAGGTAAGGCAGTATTCCCTGAGAAATAAGGTGAGATCAGAGACTTTTTCACACCAGTCATTGAAAAATTGATAGTAATGCTTTTTGCTGGACTGGGCTCTTTTCAGACCTGATGATCACTGAGTGGAATCTCTAAAACTTCAGCACTCTAGATCTGAAATACATTTTAAAGAGACTGAACTTATTTCACTATCATGCCAGTAGCAAACGTACTGACTGCAACGTAGACCAGACCAGTATTTTATTGTCAAGGACAGTTTCTTTGTATTGTGTTATAGCTGTCTTCAGGAACATTTTGGTTTTATTTCTTATTTCAATATGTGTTGATTTAGGACA
Source organism: Oreocharis arfaki (assembly GCA_013398015.1). Classification (NCBI taxonomy): domain Eukaryota; kingdom Metazoa; phylum Chordata; class Aves; order Passeriformes; family Paramythiidae; genus Oreocharis; species Oreocharis arfaki. The sequence goes on from VZRR01009086.1 coordinate 564,739, forward strand.
AAGTCAGCAGTGCAGTGACTTCGCAAACATGTACAGAGATAAGGACTTTATAATATAGAAAATTCAGAAACAGTCTAAGATGCTGCTCACTGTTGAGCTATTTTCAAATCAGAACATGATACTACTCCCTTTTGCAGATTTGATACTTTGCATTTTGACTCAGTGATACTTCTTAATGCCAAGAAACATGGAGATAGATAGATAGATAGATAAAAATATTTCCTGATTATTTTAATACTATAGGCTTTTATCTGTCTTTCTCAAAAATTATAATGAGGGGGTTTTGAAGTTTTGAAATTATAATGAAGAGGTTTATTCTTTTCCCTAACTGTCTGAAAAGTAATTGCATTTTTTTCCTTTCCTTTTTTTAACGTTGCAGCTATTTTGTGCCTTTCAAGATGACAAATATTTGTACATGGTAATGGAATACATGCCAGGTGGAGATCTTGTAAACCTTATGAGCAATTACGATGTGCCTGAGAAATGGGCCAAGTTCTACACAGCCGAAGTTGTTCTTGCTCTTGATGCAATTCACTCCATGGGCTTGATACACAGAGATGTGAAGCCTGACAATATGCTTTTAGATAAACATGGGCATCTGAAACTGGCAGATTTTGGCACTTGCATGAAAATGGATGAAGTAAGTATGCAACTGAATAATTTACCATCTATAAAACTGTAGTTCTAAATTACATCTAAATCTAAGGTTATTGTCTTATGAAGTATAATACCCAAAGGAATATTAATCGAATGATCTACTTGGTTATAAAGCTGTTTCTTGTTTCCTACTTTTAAATATAAGAGTACTTTAAATAGTGTAACCTTTTCTGTTGTAAACTGTTCTGTTACACAGAAGAAGGATGTAAACTTACTCTTCGCTATTTTTGAAAGCATGTGTGTTTATGAATTTCTGAGGTACATTTTTTTTGCCAAATGTCTGAAAAGCTTGCAAGATAACTCTTAGTTTCAACATTAATAACCTTGGAACAGTTCATAAGCTGACATCTTTTTGTAAATGCAATTATTTTATAGGCAAGATACATTCCGTGTAGTTTTTTCCTCTATCTAATTGTTCTCATAGCATCCTCTAGTGGTCATTTAAATGAGGTCACATTACGGCAGCAGTGGTCTGTGATATATTGATCACAATCTGTTAGTTATTTGTCAGGATGCCAAGATGTCAATTAAAATGATTTAATTGTCCAGGTTTTACCATGTACAGCCAAATGCAGTTTTCTAATGAGACTGTATAGGAATATTTTTAACAGGATATTATCAAAAAAACTTGAAAACAAAACTACCTTTTGTAGTTTGCAGTCATAGAATCTTGCCTGACACACAGTGTTATGCGGTAGTTTACAGAATATATTCTTCCTCTGAAAAATTGTAACAGATTCTAAAAAACTGTATATGAATGTGTGTTATGATTTACCTGGTCTTTGAAAGTTTTCCATAGTAGTGTTGGCAAGAGTCATCCTTTTAAGCTTGCTTGCTTTTATGGTTTTTTTCCTGTATTATTTAGGCAGCGCTTGATATAATTTCTGCAGTCTACTTTATTTGTGTTTGCATCATTAAGTGAATGTCTCTTCTGCAGTATCTAGAAGTACTGTGTCTGGTTAGGGTGGGTTTTTTTCACATGATAGTATATTAACTTCATCATTGTCCAACTGCAGCTGTTTATTGAAGTTCAGTCTGTTTAGTTCTGTTGATGTTGTAGTTGTTACTCTAAAGGCAGAGATAATATTTACCCCTGTTTTGTTGATTTACATGCCTGTATTTCAGAGGACAGCATTTGCTTTAATTGAAAAAATCAAAAGTAGTACTTGGTCTCTTAATTCAGTCCTTAAAAATACTAATATTTGTTTTGAGTCAGTCTTAAGGGAATCTGTTGTTATTGGAAGTGACAACAAAAAAGCATCAAAAAAGCTCATAATATAAATCCTCTGTGCTGTTTTAGGGACCCCAGAAATGGTGGACCTATGCCTTTTACTTTTTTTCTTTTTCTCTGCTGTTATTAAAAGAATGGAATACTAAAATGTGGATGATGATACTATAAATGTGAGAAATGCATCTGTGTTTCTCGTAAAAAGTTACGGTGAGCTCCACTTTAGACTGGGCATCATCAATGGATCAGTGGTCTCTTAGAGAAGTTAATTTTTTAAAAGATTATATTTTAAGTTCTTTGTGTTTCTCAGACTCAGTGGAATGGCAAAAATTTTTTGTACAGGAAGCTTTAGAAGTTGAGAGGTTCTGGATTGTCTCCAAATCTCGTGCTATTTCTTACAAAATACGAACACATCCCAGCTGTGTAAATATAATATTGGTGTTGGCAGACTGATGTGTAGAAAATATATGCTTACCCAATACTTACTTATTTTTTTGGATTTGGATCTCTTTTGTCAGTTGTGAGGATTAGCATCTTCCTGAAGCTGTTGAGAGCCCAGGAAAATTTTGCTGCAATTTGTTGAGAGATTTTTCTGACTTTTGCTCAATGTTTGCTTAAGTCAGCCAGGCCAGAACAGACACTTGCAGCAGTTTCTCCTTATCGTTTTGTGAAAAGAGTTGCTAAGTGTTTTAGCGATCTTTTACAGCATAAAAGGAGCTGTTCTGTTTATGTAACTCAGTTGTGATAACTGTGGGTTTGTGGTGTTGTTTTTTGTTGTTTGGTTGAGGTTTTTTATTTAGTTGTCTTTTTTTAAATCTGCAACAAAGTGAGTCTTTCTTTTGTTGAATAAAGAATGGAGTTAGACTCAAAAATTTAGTAGGAATCATGGTTCCCTTTTTTTGGTATTTAGATATGATAAGATAGACCAGGGCAGGGTTCACAAGCCTTTGTCTTATCCTCAGGTGTTGTGTAAGAAACTAGACAGCTGCTGGCTTTGGTAGGTATCATAGGGCCAGGAGCTCCCAGTGTTGCCATGCACAGCACTGTCCTGTGCTAACTGAGCTTTCAGCGGAGCACAGATTCAGAGAGTATCTGTTGAAAAAGATGTGACCAAAAGGAGGGATGTTTGCCACTTGGGATTATTGCCTCAGCCCAGGCAGTTCAGCTGAAAGAAGCAGCGTGTTCTTCTTTATGGAACCCAGCTTCTTTCTCGTTGAAGCTTATGCAGTGAAGAGGACTCTGCTGGATCCTTCCTGCCTCAGTTCATTGTCTGCAGCACGCTGCACGAGCTGCCTGCAGCTTTAACAGCTGATATGTGCAATCCTTATGTTTCCACACAAACACCCTCCAGCTCTTGTTTACTGGAAGGAACTTCCTGAGGGAGTGAAAGCCTGATTGTCAGCCTTGGTTCAAGACAGCAGGTCGTTCAGGTCTGATGGAGATCCTCCTGAAGATGAAACCTGAATTGCTTTGTCTTCAGCAGTATAATAATGTTGAATGATGCTGGGAAACGCTACAGCCTCGCCACGAAGTTGTCAGGAGCTGTGAGAACATTGCTGTGTCTCCTGGACAGCCTGTTTTTTTAAACTGTGCACTGTACATCTCTCACATAGCTGCAGGAGATGAGTTCCAAGGTCCACCATGATCTTTTGAGGTGATGAGAAAAGTTTCAGGGAAAACACTGGCCTGAGACTCCCGACAGGAAGCTTTGTATAACTGTTAGAGTAAGCGTCCTACTCAGGCATAAATAGAGGCTTAGTGTTTGAAACACAGGAGTAACACATTGCCCAGAGAAAACAGCACCATTTAAGTCTCTTCAGAATGTAGGGACTGCCAAGGTGCTGTGTACTGGACAGAGAGCATGTCCCTGTTTATTCAGCTTTGATGCCAGAGATCACAGAAGTGAGTCTGACTGTGGTTTTTAAGGTGCCCAGTACTTAAAAATACATACAGAACAACACCCAGGTTCTTTGAAAGAAGAAGTGTGTGAATGAGCGGAACAGAAATCTGGGAATTTTATATTCCGGTGATAATGGGCCAGCCTTCCCAGGGACATGGTAGAATCCCCATTGCTAGAGGTTTTGTGATGCAGTCGGACAGGGTGCTAGATAATCTTATATGAACTCCTTTTCCTATGATAGGTTGGGACAGATGATCTTTCAAAGTCCCTTCCAAGCCAGGCTGTTCTGTGATCTGTAAATGCATTTCTAGGTCAGTTCCTGAGACAGAAGGTAGAAAGTTTTATGGGGAATAAGTACAACCAGCTCTACATGCTTCAGAGAGCTATGGTCCATTGAAACTGGTGTTAGCATGCAAGGCCTTTTTTTACTGTAATAATATTTAGAAATATTATATATAAAAGAAATACTTTTGTTTTACTGTTCAATTCTTTGGCATCTTATCTGAAGACTTAAGGTGTTATTACATGGAGTTCTCTAGCATCTGTAACAGTGCTGAAAAGACTTTCCTTTTGCTGCATACCAGCCATCAGACTTGGGTAGGTATGGCTGGTTTTTGGCTCAGCCTTTGCTTTGTTTGTTTAAGACTTCGGGAAATATCAACATGTGTGTAGCATATTAAAAAGTATTCTTGCTTTGGCCTATTAATTATAGAGGGATGGGAAATGGGGTGTTATTAAGTGCTTAGGTGTCAAGGTGGTGAGGCTGTGACTGAAGCTGCAGACTTCAGAGGACTCTTTCAGAACTGTGTTGGTGACTTTGTTTTTAAAGACTCTCATTACCCAGGGAGGGATTCAGGTGGCTTCAACCAGACTTGACTGAGCAAAAACTCAGGCTTTCCCTGGTTGCAATTTCGTGTTTGGATAAGGAAGAGATAGACACATACCAGTGTTGGAGGCCCCATTAAGTTGCCACAGTCCTACTGGATGAGCAGAATCACACAACGCTAGAGCCATTCTTCCTGTGTTCAAAGCAAAGAGAGACTTAGACTTCAGAGAAGATGTGTGGGTTAGTGCCCAGAGTGCTGTGACAAGCAGGACATTCAGACAGTGGTTCCTGCCATGTGCTAGATCCGTTTTCAAATGCTCTCAACTTTAGATTTCTGGAGTCTTTGACCTTTAGTTTTTTTTGCAGTGTTAAAATGTGTTTGTCTGTATTTTTCCTTTTCCAATGAACGCGTTAGGTCTTCTGTAAAGAGTTAACTTCATTTTCTTATCCCGGTATGAATAAGCTATGTGCCAGCTCATCCAGTATAGAATGCAAAAGTTTACCTGCTCTTCATTCTGGAACTGAAAAGTTAAAATTTCTTTAGGTTTCAGTTTTAGCATGGAGTCATAGAAGATAATAGGCATTTGCCAGGAGGACATTTGAAGTACTCCCTAGGTCTCTACAGTATTTAGTCATCCCTTTAGATTTTGCCTGCTGGTTCATGACTTTCTGGATTCTGTTTTAGTACAGAAATAAAAGCTTTTCATAGTTCATATAGTGTATGAGAAAGAATATTGTAATGTGGTGTCTAAATTTTGCGTATCAGTACAATTCCCAAAACGGAATGTTTCTCTTATTTTCATTAAATGTGTATTTTGACCTTAGTTGTTGCTATTAACATTCTGTATTAATATTCACAATTAATACATATTGCCATTCATGCTGATGGCAAAATGCATGGAGAACCTTTATAAGATGACTTAGATAAAATTTCAGATTGAGGAACAGAATAAAAGATGAGTGTATTTTTGGTACTTCTCTAACTTCATCCAGGATTTCATTTCATTCATCTATCTGGTCTCTCAGGAGTGAATTCAGTGAATTTGATTAAAGGAAACAAGACTCATAACTCTGAACCAGAATGCTGGCAGATCTGATTGAAGCTTCTGCGCCATTTAGCCCCTACATTTTTAGTTTCTCAGTGTGAAGCAGAGGATGAGGAATCATTCCATTGATACAACTGTGGTAATATGTTAATAAAAAAAAATTTAAAAAAACAACAACAACAAAACCCCAAAAAACTTTGCTATTCCTTAAAAATATCTTCTCATTTTATTCTTCTTCCTATCTTTAAACAAAAAACAAGGTGTGTCTATAAAAATTTACTTATACCTTGATTTATTGGCTGAATTAGACAAAATTGTTATGTATCTGCTTTGTAGGGCCTAGAATTCTTAACTTGTCAAAATTATTCTAAAGTTTGTCTGAATTCAATGAGAAAAGGAGCAGTCTGATGTGGTGTGTTGCTTCATAATGAAACCAATGGTAAAAATAATAAAATTGGTGAATTTTGGGAAGATGAAGTCAAGAGAAATCATTATGGAGTAGGTAGGGGTAAGCACATTACCAAGAAATGTCATTTCAATCCATTTTGCTTCTTGAATAAAAAAATAGACTCTAAAACACACTCCTCAAAGTATTTGAGATTATATTTTTTATGGTTTTCTGTCCTACTAACAGAGGAATTGGTGAAAGAGGAGCCCAAAAGCCCCTTGAACTGAGCTTTTTGTGTTGTTACTGTTGCACAGACAGGAATGGTGCGCTGCGACACAGCCGTGGGGACCCCTGACTACATCTCGCCTGAAGTCCTGAAATCGCAGGGGGGTGATGGCTATTATGGACGGGAATGTGACTGGTGGTCTGTAGGGGTTTTCCTTTTTGAGATGTTAGTCGGTAAGTAGTGATTTCTTCTGCTAATCATTGAGTCTTTCCTGTGCCTTTAGCTGCACTTTGCTGCATGGAGGCTGCTCCTACCTCACTAACAGCTTCCGGCTTTTGGCTGATGCTGCGGCTTCATTCCTGTTCTCTTTGCTCTCTGTCACTCTCACGCTGCGACAGCTGTTTGCGTGCTTGCTCAGTGATTAGTTCCCTGACTCGGTTCAGCTTAAAACTAATTCTTAGAATAGTTTTAACTGGGGTCAGCTACCTCACCACGTTGGTGCCACCTCAGGCAGGACTGAGTTTGCAGGGACACAAGAGATGAGAAAGGAATGGAAAGGGCAGGACTGTCCTTTTCTTTTCTCCTTTTCCACAGCACATCAGTGTTTTCTGTTAGGTCAAGACGAGGAAGAATGGCTCAATTCTTTCTTTTGTGCTTGAGTCAGGATTTTCTAGTAAAATACATTGGACTACTATGGCAACAAACGTAGAATATAATCTGTTCAGGAGATGAGTCATCTGCATCTTAAAATACAGTGAGGACCAGTATGATGGTCTGGTAGCAAAATACTGATTGTGGAAGGATGGAATTGAGCATACAATTATTAAAAACCCAAATCAGCATTTTCTGGGAATACTGCAGATTTGATGTTTCTGGTATCCTGACCCAAGAAAGACACTTGAACATGTGATGCTGTTACTATTTCCAAATCTTTCAGAATTACAGCATTTTGACTTTAAGAATGTGTGGTTTATAGTTAATAGTCTCTCATGAGCAATTTTAGCAGTAAATAAAATTATTCAGTTCTTAAAATATTGGGCATAGCTGTCCAGATGTTTTCTCAGCATTTCAGAGCCACTTTTTCCCCCACTTTATATCTAAGAGGAAAATATTACTTAATTTCTCCATATCCCACACATTCCCACACTGGTAGAAAGTATCTATTTTTGTCTGTGCTTATGTATCAGATTATGGCTGTGGTCTTCTAAAACTTTGCACTTCAAAGAAAGCACAGAAACTGTTTTGTTATTCTGGTTTTGATAAGCTGCAAAACTAATGAAAATGGTAATTTTATTATGAAAATGAAAATTTAATTGTGTGCTTAACTAAAAGGTAAAAGGATGGTCACAGGATGAATCCTAACGTTAGTTCAGTGACTTAAGATAGTTTTGAGGTGTGGCCAAAATCAGAGCTTCCAAGACAGAAGACAATTGAGAAGAGGAAAGTTGGGAAAGAGGGAGGCAGCAGCAATTATCAGTGATCCCCACCTGCTATGCACTGGTATGGCAACCTAATGAATTTACTGCAAGTCTAGAAGTGGTGTGTACCAATTTCTTATTTTGCCGTAAAATGACAGTGACAAAAGTTAGGGTCGTTGCATTTATGTTCTTTGGAAAGCAGAATGGTTGCTGTCTCTTCGTCTGTTTGTACATTTTTTCATGTTCCTGGCTTTTGAAATGCTCAGTTCCTTGTTGGAAAGCTGCAGCCTGCCATGCCAGATGATTCCTACCTGCACACAGCACACCAGAACGGAGGAAAGAGCCTAGCTCATGTGTCTGATTATTCACCTTCTCTGTTAAACCTATGGATTAGTTGGGAGAAAGGATTTCTGTAAAAGTTGCAGCTTCTTGATTACAGACCCAAACCATTTGTATGTTGAGAATGTTGCCAGTTAATTTGATTGTCAGTTGCCTTATCACAGCCTATTCTTTTCACTTGCCCCAGTTTTACCTTTCTTAAGTCTAGTTCCTTTGCAAATATCTGTAACTGCAGCCTAGGCTGGAAACCTCTGGGTGAGAAAGGTCTATGATTTTAAAAGCCACCTGCCATGCTAATATGGGCACTCAAGCTGACGTAATTCGTCAGTCAGCAAGATTTATTAGTATGGGTTTAACAGTGTGGTAACACACTGAGAAGGCTCCTGCTCAGAGCTGACATGCCTTAGGGAGGGTGTCTCTCAAATGGTCTTCAGAGAGCTTTGGTGGATTCCTTCCAACAAACATGCATTAGCAATCTTTAATGAGTTTTGGTCCATTTTACCCTTGGAGTGTTTAAAGATTGATTCATATGGGTGTCAGCCATTATGTAAATTAGAAAATACATATTGAGAGTCTTAAGGCAGAACAAAAGATGTAATTCACCTGGCAAAATTTTGGTAGTGATAGGCAGGATGGAAAATGGTGTAGTTTGTAACACAGCTATTTTAGGGAAGGAATATTTGTAGTAGTATACATTATTTTGTACCCTGCATGTCCAATTTTTTTCTTTTTCTTAATAAAAAACTCTTGGTAAACTGCTTGTAGACTTCTCATTATATTTTTTGTCTTACTCAACTCACATAACTTAAACATGATGTAAAATCGCAGCCAATTTACTATTTTATTTTCAGGGGATACTCCTTTTTATGCAGACTCACTAGTAGGAACATATAGTAAAATTATGGATCATAAGAACTCATTGCATTTCCCGGATGATGTGGAAATCTCTAAGCATGCAAAGAACCTTATCTGTGCCTTTTTAACTGATAGGTAAGTGCATATATTGTTCTGGCACTGTTTTTTTATTTTGGATGGTATTGGCTATATTTATTTTGGATGGTACACTCCGAAAATTAATTCCTTCTACTACTTCTCCTGATCTCTGCTCAGATCTCTTCTGCCAAACCTCCTGTTCTCTAGTTTTTCTTTTGAGGTGTTTTTTCCAGGTATTGTATTTTATTTCTATGAGAAGTTCTGACAGCCCTTGTTAGCAACACAGTTTGTGCTGGACAAATCCTTCCAATTGCAGTAAGAAACGTACAAGGCTGAAAGTAATTCATAACCTCCAAGGCATGGACAAAATTGTTTTGCTCAATGTCTATATGGGTGTTATATAAGAAAACTGGAAGCAAATACTTTTCTGAAAGTAAGCATGTATTTACTAAATATGTTTAAGGTTTCTTGGAGTGTTTGAATTTTTTTTTTCATGTGCTTTGTTGCATTACCAATTGGTAAATACAGCTAACAAACCTGCAAGGTTATTGTTTTGGCTAGGAAAAAAAAATCCTAGAAGTTCCCCTTTATGTAACTAAGCCACTTATTGAAATTAAACTGTGTAAGCTTGTTTTTGACTTACATTTTGTTTAGTTTCAGAAAGCAGAGATAATCTTCAATTTCACTGATTTAAAAGACCAACAGTGTAGGTCCATAGTTAACTCTGGATTGATGATGCCTTCTTATGCTTTTCTGTGATCACCTGAACTTGGCTGGAGTAGGGCATCTGGCTGCTGTAGAAGGAGGAATTAGGAAAACAAAATGCATTATAATGGGTTTTGCATTCAGAGAGAGATTGTTTGCTCTACCGAGCAAGACTGCTGTTGGTCAGAAAGGATGTGCTTTATTTAACAGCATTTTTCATCTTTAGTAGCTGAAGAGTAGAGAGAAAATATGATTAGAATTTAATAGTGTAAATGTGGTAAAGTGGACTTCCACTACGTGTGTCCCTCTTCCTGTTTATATTTAACACAGGGCTTGAGCGATTTATTTGAAACAGATGCTGCGTGATCGCTGCTGAAGCACTTAAGAAGGACTAAGCATCGACCCTGTGATTTATTACTTCTTTTCCATGCATTGTTTTTATGTCCTGTTCTTGTACGTAGTTTCAGGAGAGACTCCTCTGTTCAAACTAAAAGTTTCTCCTTGTGCTTAAGATTTACTTTGTGGCAAATATCAGCAAGAGACGTGTCAGGGTTAGTTGTGGGGCAGAGGATGGAATTCTTAGAATATTTATTTTAGTCCAGCTTTGAATAACTGTTCTGTGCAGCAAGTTAGACCTTCCTTCACTTGCGTCTTACAGTCTGTCATGTGGTTTGGCAGACACGAAGGTTCTGCAGTATTACTTCCCCCAAGGGTGTTGAGTTTTTGTTTGTGTTTTTAGTTTTTTTCTTAGTTTTTGCCTCAGTGCTCTCTTTCTTGCTTTACTCCCCACGTGGCAGACTCCAGATTCTGGACATTTTAGCAGTCACAGGGAGAGCGCATGCTAAGAATCAGTACATTTTATATAAGAAACTGCAGATTAGTGGTTGGTGGTTTTTAAATTTTGTTTTTGTTTGACCATTAATATGGTAAACACAGACAATTCTTACTGAAAGTTTCATTGCTGCTTATGAACAAGTCAGAATTTAAGTTAAAAAAAAATTTGTTTTTTCTAATGTGACTTTGGATTAATTGCTGTTTAGGGATGTGCGACTTGGGCGAAATGGGGTAGAAGAAATAAAGCATCACCCTTTCTTCAGAAGTGATCAGTGGAATTGGGGCAACATTCGAGAGAGTAAGTAAATTAGGTTAAAAGTTCTATTTTATTCCAGTATTTGCAATAGTAGAAATGAAAAAAAAAAGTTTTAGCTGTATAAATTAAGTATTTTCTATCTGTCTAGAATCTTGCTGAAAAATTCGTACTTATCACTTGTATTATAAAACCTTATATGAGTAAGGGTTAGTAAATACATTTTTCCTACTGAAATTATCTCTCCTTTATCATGTTTTTAATGTAGACATTTAAACAACAGAATTGGATGTTTCAGAATTTTAATGAAAAGGAATGCCTGTTAGGTTCTGTTTCTCTGGTTTTTTGTTCTTTTGAGGGGTTTTGTTTTGTTTTGTTTTATTTTTCTTTAATTTTCTGGTAGTTAGAACAGTAGTTTGACAGTGGTCTTGTCAGTTTTACTGCTTTTCATGTAAAGTATTGAAAACTTGATAGCTTTAGGTAAAAAAGGAAAGTATGTCAGTTCAGCTCATGAGCTCATCATAACTTCTACAGTTACATATTTACTAAGATTTTTTAAAGTGATGATAGTATTTAAAGTTCTGTTCTCAAGTGTGATTACCTGAGCAAATATGTCTTGCGTACTAGATGGTCTATGCATTAGGCAACTAATACAAAAACAGATTGCTCTAGAAAAAATTGTTCACAGTAATATTTCCAGATCTTCTGTCTGGTTAATACATATTTTATGCCAAGTTATTTAAGGACAACTTATAATTACAGTCTTTTAACACTAGAGAGATACCAGTATATAGCGACTGAATCTTGGAGTGAAATGCATCTTTTCCCCCCTTTTTTATAGCTGCTGCTCCTGTTGTTCCTGAGCTTAGCAGTGATATAGATAGCAGTAATTTTGATGACATCGAGGACGACAAGGGAGACGTGGAAACCTTTCCAATCCCCAAAGCCTTTGTGGGAAACCAGCTGCCTTTCATAGGATTTACCTACTACAGAGACAATTTGTATGTGATACTTTGAAATGCATTTTTGAAAACATACCTGCACATTTTTCTTATATTCTTTCACTTTTTTCACTCAATAGACATAATTTATTCCTTACATTATATTAATTTATATCCAGCTGTGAAGATACAAAATGCAAAGTTTGAGTAAAATAATTCATTACTATTTCAATTATTTCGATAACTGATTAAACAGCATATTTTTATTTGCACAAAATCATACATATCTTAAAAAATAAATTAGGGTTAAAATTCTGATATATTTGTAATTTTTTTTCTAAAATTATTTTTTATTACTTATTTTAGAAGAAAGTTTACAGAGCACAATAGCTTTCTAAAATTCGTCTTGAATAATTAAGAAGTAATTGTATTAAATAAAAAATTACAAGCTACTGTAGTTTTGGAAACATTCTGTTAAGGAAAGATTCAAATCAGAAAGATGCACTAACACCAAAATAAAACAAGCTTCGTTCTGAGAGCAGCGTAGGACAAATTGAGACTTGAGAGAATTTGATTAAAATGGCAAGGTTGCCAGAGTTGTTGAAAACTTGAGTAAGAACTGGAGGGATTTGTTTTTGTTTTTGACAGGTTGCTAAGTGACTCCTCTCAGTCTTGCAGAGAAAATGAATCTGTGCAATCTAGTAAAAATGAGGTTAGTGCCTTTTTTCCTCAGTATTAATGGTATGATTAACTAATTCTGTCTAACTTAACTAATTAAGTCTTTTAAGAAAAGTCTAAAATAAGTTTTTAAGCAGTTTCCTGGGGGGCTTTTTATCTTTTAGTGATCCTCAATAAAAATGGTATTCTCTATTTACAGGACAGCAAAGAGGTAAGTATAGTATCTGAATTATGAAAGGAATAAAAAAATTCCTGCATAATTTTATGTGGATGTGAAGTATCTTAAATGTTCACCAAATCATTAGCAGTTAACCAGTTGTATTTTGAAACAGTTGTACTCAAGTGTTTAGGTGCTATAGTATAAAGATAAATGAATACTGATTTTTCTCAAATTCTTTTTGCATCCAGAATTTCTTTGGAAAGCCAGTGTGTGAGACTCTGTTTGCTACAGGCAGCATTACTCTTGGGAAGGTCCCACACTTGCATTAATGATTCATGACTGATTTTTTTCAGAGCTTGAAAAAGCAAATTGTCACCTGCAGGGATAAAGGAATGTTTAAATCATACTCCAGTTGGAGCATATGGAGCGTGTTTATCCAGCTTTTGAAGATTGACAGATTAATTTAAATTTGCATGACAGGAAAGCTATGTTATTTTCATATACTTACTTCATTATGTTATTTAAACATTTGTGTTATTCAGGTGTAGATAGTATATTGTTAACGTTTCTTAAAACTAACAATTCCTTTTCAAAGTTTAAAAAATACATGAAGGAAGTGCATTATGTATTGATCAGATAAATTTAAATGCAAATGTTTATTAGACTCCACTTCCTTCCTGTCATTGATGAATAGATGAATAGTTCTAGACTTCACGTTTTAAATAGAAATTGTACTGCTGTTTAAAATACACATGGTCACATTTATGATGTTCGCTTATGTTGTGATAGTAAATGCAGATGGTAAAATTTTGCATTTCACTTCTGACAACTTATTTCATCTGTATTTTCTCAAGCGATGAATCTCTGGTTTTGATGTCCTTTTCAGTGTCCCTGTTCTGGAAATCTTCTAATTGTAACAATTATAAAGCATTTTAGAAAACCACATTTTTACATTTCGTGTTTGGGGAGTAGAGGAAGAGGAGGAAGGGAGGAAAATAAATGCAATTGAAAGCCTGAAGTCATGAGATGAATCAAAAATTTATTATTTATAATTTATTTCACGAATATTTGGATACTGGACTCTTTTTATTTTTTTAAAAATATATTTTAGTAAGCAAAACAAAGCATTTCCAAATCTGAAAAGTGTTCATTAGCTTCCATGGTGTAAGATGAAGAAATTCTTCTTTATGTGAGGTCACTGAACATGTTTAGTCATACAATCTGAATATTGTCCAATTTGGTCATGTACACCCCTTTTTTATTTTTTTCACTTCATTTAGAAAATGCTATCCAAAAACACCTGCTGCAGTTGGAAGTCTCTGGCTACAGAGCCCAGCAAAGGGCCGGTAACAATGTTTTTTGCCCGTATAAATTTAATGACTCACAATCTGTGGCACATAATTCTGTGATGGTTCAATTCAGCATGCAACAAATTTTGTTGCTATAAATCCATACCTTTAAAATCATCAGAATTAATACCTTGTAAAGATGTAACCTTCTAGTGATGGCTTAAAATAATATACTGGAAGATTGAATTAATTTTCCTCGCTTTCCCTTTTTTTGTTATTTAATTGAATTACGTTTGTTTTCTGTGAAAGCATTTTTATATGTGGGCCATGCTTTTTTGACATTCTACACAGTTTCAGAAAAAACTAAGCAAGCTAGAAGAACAGCTCAGTAATGAATTGCAAGCCAAAGATGAACTAGAACAGAAGTACAGGTGAGAATGTTTCAACATGTTTGGTATGTTTATAAAGAAGTTTTATTAGACCTTTTGGTTTTGAATGCTTAAAAGCATTTTAATCTACTTTGGGGCTTCCCAACCCTGCAAGCAGACCTCACTGTAAGTTGCTGGCTTAATTCTTGCTACTCCTGTGACTGCTGGGGTGGCTTTGTTGAGGTTTGTTGAGGTTTTTTTGCTTGAAGTCCCTATAAGAATCTCACTGTTATTTTAGTGATTTCACCAGTCCTTGAGGTTTCATGTTATTGCTGAAACTAGAATATCTTGCATAAAATGAGTGAGACAAAAGTACCTTACATAAAATTAGTGAGACACATCCAAACATTCTAATTTCTATATTATCAGCAGGGTTTAAAATTACTTTTCAAATTTGTTCAGGTCTACAAGTGTTCGTTTAGAGAAGATAACAAAAGAGCTCGATGAAGAGGTAAGGCCATAGATTTCTCATTGGAGTTAGAACTTTAACGTTTGTGTGTGGCTTTTTTCCTTCAGTAGTAGCAAATTGCTTTTGAGGAGCTGTATGTTTTGTAGGAAATAACACCAGTTGATTCCTTGGTATTCATAAGCATGACATTGTTGTCACTGCTAAAATATTTTCATTATGATCTCTGTACTGTAAGTGCACATTTCTTTCCAGAACTTGTTTTTTACCATATTTTTAAGTTGGTAGACAGCATGATACAAATATCCCACATAGATTTTAAAAATTGAAGGTGTGAGAGTACTGTTTCCAGAGGAGGAAGGCCATGCTTTGCATTGTTTGGTATTAGTAAAAGGACCCTATTTCTTGCCCAGCTTTGCACCTTACTGCTTCTACAAATTTGGAGTGGCTGTGTACCACTTAATGTATTGCTCGTGCAGGTGCATGTCAAGACCTTACCTTACATGTATGTTTCTCTGCTCCCAGAGTGACTGCTTGGGCAGGTCTACCAGGTTTGTCAAATCCAGATGATCAAACAGTATTTAAATTGCAAAGCTCCTGGCCACAGACAGCCTGGGCTGGATTTGACCACGTGTTCTGATACATTGTGTTTGCAGCAGGCAGATAGACTGGCCTCCTCCATTACAGACTACACTGAGTGCATGAGCTGTGTTTTATCATATAAGAATACCACTCTTGTGTGTGTAATTAGTGGTGTATTTTTTTAAAATATATCCAGATAACTTCAAGGAAGAATGTAGAGTCTGCAGTCAGGCAGTTAGAGAGAGAGAAGGCTCTTCTTCAGCATAAGAATACAGAATACCAGAGAAAAGCAGAACATGAAGCAGATAAGAAACGCAATTTGGAAAATGAGGGTATGTTGAACCATGCTTGAAGGTTCCATTTTGATGTGGGTTTTTAATACTTAAAATAAATTAATTATAGTTCCAGTTGAAGCATTTTCATGGCAGTGGTTAACAATGTTGAATTGTTATTGTTGCAGTTAACAGTTTGAAAGACCAGCTTGAAGATTTAAAAAAGAGGAATCAGAACTCTCAAATATCCAATGAAAAAATCAATCAACTACAAAGACAGGTATGCCAACTTTATTTATATTTTAAAATAATCGCTGCTTGAAATACAGATTTTGGTAACAGTGGATGGATTTGAAATGTGTAATTTGGTTATAAAAGCTGTTCTTTCTTGTCAGGTTTTGGTGTTGAAAAGTAATCTTAAAATATACTCCTTCTTATTTCTTTAATCCATAAAATCTAGTCTTCTGTAGTAGAAATAGTGGTTTTTATATTTTAATTGTTTCTGAAGTATGTTTTTATCAATCTTAGTTGGATGAAGCCAATTCCTTGCTGCGGTCAGAGTCTGATACTGCAGCCAGGTTAAGGAAGAACCAGACAGAAAGCACAAAGCAAATCCAGCAGCTGGAAATTAATAATAGAGAACTGCAAGATAAGAACTGCCTGCTAGAGAATGCAAAACTCAAACTGGAGAAGGAGTATCTCAATCTTCAGTCAGCTCTAGAATCAGAAAGGAGAGATCGAAGTCATGGATCAGAGATTATCAGTGATTTGCAAGGTATTCCTGCAAATCTTTTGGAATTAAGATTACTTCTTGTTTCTGTTTTGGGTGGTGTTATTTGAGTTTCAGACTGTGACTAGGTAAGTGTGCTGTTTTATAAAATGTTATGTAATTGTGAAGAGCATTTAAGAGAAAATGTGTGATAACATCTATAAAACATTACTGATAACTTTTAAAAAATCACCACAAAGGAGACATTCTTAATATTCCGAATTAGAGGCTGTTACATTTCAAAAATGTTATCTCTAAATAGCTAAAGTACAGTCTTGTTTTCGCACGCCCAGCCTCATTAATACTTCGGTAACTTTTAGGTCGAATATCTAGCCTCGAAGAAGAAGTGAAAAATGGAAAGAGTGCTTTAGCCAAACTGGAAGCGGAGAAAAGACAATTGCAGGAAAAGCTGACAGATTTAGAAAAGGTAACAGCACTGCTAAATGAACATTGGTGTTACATTCTTATGAAATTTTTGAATTTGTATTTCTATTACTTGAGACATTGAGACCAAACCTATACAAAAAGTAAACCTTATTTTCTGCTTTTTTTTTTTTATTTGAGAAGTAGAGGGAAAAAGATAATTTCCCATACAATCATGATACATTATACTTCCAAAGTACCTAATAATGCGCTCCGGTGTGTAGCTTAACAGTACGGTAGTGACATTTCATTTCATGTGTGGAGGTTTTTTTAAACTCTCATTATTGCCAAAAATAAAAGAGCCTCTGCTAATAGGACTTTTTAAACAAATTTGTTGTTGAAACAAAAGTCTGGAAAATTTCTTCAATAAACTTAATCTTTCAGCTGCTCTTATTACAGAATGTTGGTTAAGGCAGTAATTCTGTAATTGTTTGCAACTGGGGATGTCATTGTACATTTTTAGAGCACTTTGGCATTCACAAAAAAACATTTGTAGAAATGAGTTCTCAGTTAGTTCCTTAGTCTGAGCTCTCTCTTCTACTCTATGCATCCTTCCAAACAGCATGTTACTGTTGTTCAAAATTCTGCCCCTAACCTGATGTATTTAATGTTTTATTTCAATGTTATTTTTTTCTTTAACAGGAAAAGAGCAACATGGAAATAGATATGACATATAAATTTAAAGTTATGCAGCAGAACCTTGAACAAGAAGAGGCTGAACATAAAGCCACAAAAGCACGATTAGCAGACAAAAATAAGATCTATGAGTCTATAGAGGAAGCAAAATCTGAAGCCATGAAAGGTATGTATTTGACATCACAGTTGGACTTGAGCGTGAATTATGTGAAGTAGATAATATAATCTTCCCCTGTGCATATTCGGGTGCATCTCATGGCAACTGAAATAGCTTGAAGAGAGGGATAATTACCAAAAAATTCCAGAAGACGGCTCTTACATTTGAATTAGATGGATTGTGTTTATTGCAACTAATTAAAAGCTACCTACAGATCCTGTCCTTCCAACTGCAGAGCATTCACAAAAATTTTGAGTGTGCAGGTCTTCAAAAGAAGCAAAAATGATTCAGTAGTAACAGCTGAGTCACTTGGCATATCAGGTTCCCAAACAGCTTCAGCTTTTTGATTTTATAATATCACAGAGCACAGTAGATTTAAATGTTTTGTTTTTAAAATTCCACCTCTTTTGTTCGTCTCAGGGGTGTTGCAGATAAACTGGAAGTTATCTAGAAACTCAAAAGTAGGAAATAGCTCTGTCAGAAATGCTTGCAAAATCATCCTTTGGGCGTGTGTTTACTGTGAAAATTTTAATTAATCACTTTGAAGTAGTGTTTCTCTTCAGTTTTAAAAGGAGAAACGTATGGCTTGTTGTTAGTACAGAGTGGACATCCTCTTCCCTTTGGCCTCCAAAATCTGCTGTTTTATACTTCACTGATGCCTTATATCTTTTATTTAACAGAAATGGAGAAGAAACTTTTGGAAGAGAGAGCTTTAAAGCAGAAAGTAGAAAATCGGTTGTTGGAAGCTGAAAAGCAGCGCTCCATGTTGGATTGTGATCTCAAACAATCACAACAGAAAATAAATGAGCTCCTTCGGCAAAAGGATATGCTAAGTGAAGATGTAAGGAATACTGACAAAAGGAGTCTTGAGTTTAACCTTGTTTTCAGTCCTAATATTTTTCCTGTTATAGCTGTACTTAGAAATATTTGTGAATGAAAATGGCAACACAGTTTTCCTTCTCTGTCTTTGGAACTTTAAAAAGTCTACTTCGTGGAATGTGGTGTCATTTTTCTGGCATATTTCAGCATTATTCATCTTAAAAGGTTTTTCTTCTGTAGAGTTAAATGCTGTGAGATTGACATGGAAAAACTAGCTAATTTAATATGGGCTAATGCCTTTATTCAGGAAACAGCTTTGATTTACCGAAAGATGTAAAAGAAGTCAGTTAGAGACTGTTTAAATCTTGTTTTCCTGTGTAGATCTGTAAAATTCACAGGTTTCTGTTTCTTTTTCAGGTAAAAAACTTGACATTAAAAATAGAGCAAGAAACACAAAAGCGCTGTCTCACTCAAAATGACCTCAAGATGCAAACACAGCAGGTCAACACCTTGAAAATGTCAGAGAAGCAGTTAAAACAGGAGAATAACCACCTTCAGGAAATCAAATTAAGTCTGGAAAAACAAAACAATGAACTCCGCAAGTATGCAAATTGCTCTGTATGTTTTACTTGTGTTACTGATTTGAAATATTTTTGGAACAAAAGTTGAGAGCAAAATTAATTTTTAAAAATTGCTGCAGAGAATATGCTGTTCTACAGTGCAAATCTTAGTTGTTCTTTAAAACGATTTACAGTGACTCTAATTGAGTCTTGCCCTAATGATTCAGCAATGTATAGGTTTGTATTAAAAGATGTTTGTTATCCTGAAAATGTTAAAACACACAGCTTAAATATGAGTCTGAAGACTTCAGAGAAACACTTATTTAACTGAAGGTCTAGGTACTTTTTTTTAATGATGTAGGACTTCAGTGAATAGGAAAGTTACTGGAATACTAAGAATCTAGGAGAGTTTATCAGAGTTGGAAATTAATACTAATGCAGAGCTACAAAGCATAACCACTGGAAATATCTAGTACTACAGATCTTTAAACACGTCTTTTGGACCTTCAGATAGGAGTGTCAGCAGTTCTTCAAGGTCTTAAAAGTAATATTTGCACCTGATAGTAAGTAAGGAAATAAATAATTTTTTTTTTTACATAAAGAACTTTCTTGTGAATGAAAAGATGAGATTGCCACACATCAGATGAATCTCAGTCCTAGCTGCTTTATGACTTCTAATGTTTTATCTCCCTGTGCTTTATCTTTTCTGTCAGCAAGATGCACTTAGTAATGTAGAAGGTGGCCATAATGTGGAACACTGTCAGAAGTCTTTTCTGCTACATTTCTGTTGTTCTGGAACTGACTGTTGTTTTAATAACAGATGAATTCAAGAAAATATATGTGTCAAGGAATACAGTCATTCACTGACTGTGCTCCAGCAAACGACAGACCCGAAACAACCAGTCAGATCAGTGACATTTTACGTGGAAATAAGATTCTGTTGGTGACTGTTTACTTTATCAGTGTCTCTTACTGGTAAAACTTTGTGACACTGTTGTTGTTGGTGTGTTCACAGTATTAAACTGATTTGTTATTAGTGCAGTATTCTCAGCTGTACAAGTGAGAAAGAGAGCTGGTACCCAGAGGGAGCTTTAGGTTTCATAGCTGATGATACTTATGTCAGGAAATCATTGGAGATCTCAAGAGTGTGAATGCTGTCTTTTCTGTTTACTGCTTTAGAATATCTTCATATCTCTTAAGCATGTTCTTCCTTTCTAGGGAACGTCAAGATGCAGATGGGCAAATGAAAGAGCTTCAAGACCAGCTCGAAGCTGAACAATATTTCTCAGTATGTTTTATGCTTCTTTATTTTTGTATTAATCTGTTTACTGAGTACAATGTTGGATTTTCTTCTTCCCCCTCAGCCATCAGATGTTTCACATTTCTAACTCAAAGCTACTTTTTTCTCCTGTGCCTGTCTTCAGTGTTGTCTGCAGCCTTGATCTTGACCACTGAGCAGTATGAAAGAGCTCATATTGAGAAATGTCTCAGCTTTGTGGGGGAGTTCAGAGGGGGGAGTCAAGGAGCTCATTTTTCCACAGTGTGAATAATTTTCTGCTGGTTTCAAGCCTTTTACATTCAGCATCTCTTCCATGCTGTATGGTAGAGAAGAGTTGTATTCTCACATGGTATGAGAAAACATGTGCTCTTACAGCTCAGAAGGAAATTTTGCATTACAACCCAGCTTGGTAGTGATCCGTTGGGAGTTTTTGATTTATTATGTTAAGGTGCACCAGAATAAATAGGTATTGTACTTAAAAATCATCACTGGCATGTGGAGGTTAATTTTTATTAACAGTGCACAGCCAGTCGCACTGCAGAAGATGCCGAAAGTCTTGTTTCAATATTAACAGAAAATTAAGATTTCCTTGTGGATTTAGGTCAGTGAGGAAAAGGCCTAGCTAAAGTTTTATAGATGAAAACATTACACACATTAAAGGAGAAAAAGGGAGAACTGAGGTCACTTGACTGCTGTAGGTGGGCCAGAGAGAGACAATCCATCTTGAAATCCCTGCAGTAAGTACTCTTAGAGTTGTTTGTCACTTGAGCTGTAGTCAGTCATTTGAGTGGACAGAGCAATATAATGTTTCTTTCATTTTCTTTGGAGTTCTAGATTTGTATTAATTCGATGAAATTTTGAATTTCAAATTATTTTCTAACTGGTTTTTCTCTTCCTCTATTTCTTTTTGTTCTTTAACTGTCATGTTGGATTTGTATGATTAGAATCTAAACTAATCACATCAGACAACGATTTAAAATAGTAGAGAAAAATAAATTAATTCTTTTCCCTGCTTCTGATACTTCTGATTTTGTACAAAATAGTGAATTATCTTATCATTTAGAGCATCTTTAACAGTATGTATACATAGAAAATGTATATCATACATCTACCCATTCACAAATACATGAGTTAAAAAAGGAACAACAACAAAGTAAAATAACCGAAACACATTTGTGAATGATGATGACAGTTAGATAAGTTTAGAGAAGGCATTGCACACTTATACTCTTAATAAATGTGATTAAGGAACTGCATACCATGTCAACTTGTATAATTTTTCTGGACCTTCGAGAATATAGAAATCACATAATTTTCTTTACAACTTTAAATTCTAGACTCTGTATAAGACACAAGTTCGAGAACTTAAAGAAGAATGTGAAGAAAAGACCAAAATTTGTAAAGAAATGCAGCAAAAGATACAAGAGTTACAGGATGAGAGGTAGGTTTTGCTAGTTGGACTAATAATACATAAAAGATCAGGTTGGCTTTTTGTTGTTTTCTCTCCCCCGCCGTCATAACCTAGCCATTTTAAAGTTGAAAGTACATATCAATAATTTGCAGAGATTCCTTGGCTGCTCAGCTAGAGATTACTTTGACAAAAGCAGATTCAGAACAACTTGCCCGTTCCATTGCTGAAGAACAATACTCTGATTTGGAGAAAGAGAAGATTATGAAAGAGCTGGAGATTAAAGAGATGATGGCGAGGCATAAACAGGAACTTACTGAGAAAGATGCCACCATAGCCTCGGTGAGTTACATGGTATTTTGGTAGAGGTTGTAGAGCTTGAGCTTTATTTGTAGTTTGAGTTATCCATTGCTATTCAGTAGCTTTAGAAAAATACAAGTATATCTAACATTTTAAAAATATTTATTTCTTATGATTGAAATTCAAAACTCTCGTACCGTGTTTCCTCCATGCATTTCTCCGACCATTCTTTCTTCTGTGCCCCTACCCCTCTTAGAGCAACTCCTCTTATCTTTATCCTGGTTCCACTCTGCAGCATTTCCTTCTGTCCTGTAATGCTTCGTTTGCCAAATGAGTTTTGTTATATGGTCACATGTCCTTTTTTTTTCCTAGTTGGAGGAAGCAAATAGGACACTAACTAGTGATGTGGCCAACCTTGCTAATGAGAAAGAAGAACTAAACAACAAACTGAAGGAAGCACAAGAACGTATGTATTTTCTGAACCAAATGTGATTTAAATTGAAACCAGGTTTGTTCTTCAATAGTACTATATTCTTTTGTAATGAGTTTTCATAGATTTTTTTTAATTACCTTTCTACAGAAATTACAAAGCTAAAAGAAGAAGAAGCAAATGTAGGAAATATTAAAGCACAATTCGAGAAACAGTTGTTGAATGAAAGAACGTTAAAAACCCAGGTAAGCAAATATATTTAGATGAATGTAGAGATAGTGTTCATGAATCAAATAATTTTTAATACAAAACTTTCCATAGTAAACTATTGATATGTACTAGTAATGCTTTATTTGTTTTTGCTCTGAAAGAAAATATATTGGTTTTATTCTGTCTTCTACTAAGTATACTTTCAGTGTAGTGAAATTGGATCCTTGTGATTTATAATAGAGGGACTTCTAATCCAGATGTATTCCACTAGCAAAAGTCTTCATTTCTGTCAAATGATTTGATATGTTACTGGTTTCAGTCTTTATTTACAGTCCTCTATAAGTTCTATAAAGAAGTACATTTCTGATTTTAATCCAGATCGTTTTTTAGAACAAGTTTTTTAGATTGTTTTTTAGAACAAGTAGCATTTTAATACAAAGATTTATTTTGGGTCTAGCTAGTGAAAATGGAAGGGATTATTTAGAGTGAAAGTGCTCCCATCGCTAATGCTTGCTTCAAGTAAAAATGGCATCATTACCTTCTTTTATATTTCGTGTAATATGTTGAATTAAAGCAACCTTGTAGTACTGGATTGCAGAGGTCTTAGTTTACAGTTAAAAGTGCCTGGTTATAGACAGGGGAGAAGACTTTATTTCTTCACAACATAATTCTTTGCATTTATTAGTGTGCTTTTTGTCACTTTTTTCTTTCCCATGGGAAGGCTGTGAATAAATTGGCTGAAATCATGAATCGGAAGGGTCCAGTCAAACGTGGAGCTGACACTGATGTACGGCGGAAAGAAAAGGAAAATAGGAAGCTGCATATGGAACTCAAATCTGAACGAGAAAAGTTAACCCAGATGATGATCAAATATCAGAAGGAGATAAATGAAATGCAGGCAGTAAGATCATTTTGCAAATACAAACATTGCAGTATTCTCAGTAAAATCATAGTATTGATACAGACTTTAAGATAGCATATCCATTCTCTATTCCTGAATTTCCCCAACCAAAAGAAATACATGGAATATATTTTGAGATTGGCTACAAATTTTGTGTAATTTTCTACTTATAATAATTTTCTACTTATTTTCTCCGAGTAACCAAATATTGTGATAATAGGAAATCTTGCAATTCATCCCTACAGCAAATAGCAGAAGAGAGTCAGATACGGATTGAACTGCAGATGACTCTGGACAGCAAAGACAGTGACATTGAGCAGCTTCGTTCCCAGCTGCAGTCACTGCACATTGGGCTGGACAACAGTAGCATAGGCAGTGGACCTGGAGAGGCTGAGGCAGATGATGGATTCCCTGGTATGTTAGTTTTATTAATATTTCTGCATTAGCTGGGTTTATATTAGTGTTGATGATCTGATGATTCTGTGACTTTTCATCTATTTCTACCGTCTTACCAATCCTTTGATAGCGATCACTTGTCTTTCTGTTAACTAAATCTGTCTGTTGTAATACTTCACCTTATATTTATTTAAAGAATGTTTTTTAAAATTCTGTTATGCTCCATTAGAACTAAGTATGTTTTTCACTTTATTTTGGTGGTTACATTGGGTGTGTATGTGATGAAATTTAAAACTAATACTCTCTTCTTAGAGATTCTATTTTGACTTCTTTTCTACTTTTCCTCCTTTATGCTTTATGTTTAGTCCATATCACTCAATCCCACACTATGGAATCCATGTCCTTTACCTATCAGCATTCTTCTACCTCTGTCAGTATTGCCACTAAGCCTTCCAGTTCTCGCATGCTTCTTGATTCCGATTCTGACTCAGAGGAAGAGCCTTTATCTTGTTCCCACAGCCCTACAGAAGTTGATAGCACAGGTGACATCCCTGAGAACTGTTCGGTTTTGTTCTTATTGTGTCCTTCTCTCTGTTTCAAAACTAACACTATTAATACGTAATTAAAGAAACATAAACCTAATCTGGCAGCTAACACGCTGCAGTGGCAGTAAACGTTGCCATCAAAGACATGAGAAAGTTCGCATGAACAAATAACTGGCCTGTTTTCTCTAAATGTTTGCAAATGCTTGCTGACAGTTATAAACCCACCATTTTTATTGAAGCATTGAATAAATTAGCCTTATGGCTTGTTTTCAAGATAGCCTCTACAATATCTTCAGCTCTCTGTATCACCCTAAGGTAATGGATACCAAAAATTCAAATCTTTGTGTTGAAGTGTGGAAACATCTAACTCCTCACATCTAAACATACATTATTTTCTTATAGAAATTAAGTCTCCTGAATACTACATTGTTTTACTTTAAAAGTATATTATGAGTGGTAAGGCCCTGGTAAAACAGAGTTCTGTTAAAACAGAGTTCTGTTTTACTAATTCTATATTCATATTATATGACTACGCATACACCCTTTTAACACAGCTTCTGTTTCATGTTAGTGTTAGAGGTGGGGTTTTTAGTTGCATTCAAATTTCTGTATTTCACTTAAGGTTCCTTTAAAGTGTGAATTCCTTTCCACTGAAGGTAGAACCTCTTTTGGGAATCTGACATTACTTCATTAAACTAGAGTAAAGAATCAGGCATTTCCTCTATTTTCCTCATTCTCTGGTTTTTGCTTTGAAGCTTCTAATAAAAGAAAAGCGATGTACATACTTTTTCTCCCTTGTTAGCTGCTGTTTTGGTATGTGCATGCATTTGCTCTGTTCTAAAGTAAAAATCATAGCTAAGCTGGGACTTTTTGCTGATATAATTACGAAAGATTTGAGGTAGGATGGTGTCTTCTGTTGTTATTTCCCTCCTAGTGTTTATAAGCATATATTGTGAGAAGTGGGGAATATTCTGCCCTTTTTCTGATCTGTTAGTATTGAATGGACACCAGAAGTGAAGTGTAATCAGAAGGTCTCATTTTGTCCAATTTCATGCAATAGTATTGGATTACAGAGAAAAATAGGAAAAACATCATATTTTAGGAAAGAGGAGAAACATGCGTATTGTTTTTGCACTACATGTCCTTCCTGGATGTGGGGTAGACTATTTTTTTGCATCAGCATAATGCTTGCTACACTTTCTATGAGGTGTGGTTGAAAGGAACAATATAAGGTGGCAGGTATGAGGCAAAACACATATTACAGAACTGCTTCATTTCCTTGATACGTGTATTAAAATAGGTCATCAACAGCAATGCTGGTAGGGCAATAAACGTTGAAGATAGTGTGTATCTGTGTATCTTGCTTTAAGTCTCTAGACACAAAAAGAATTCTGTGACTATCTAGGAATTATTTGTTACACTATGTTAAACATGGACAGGAATCTGCAAATGCCCTCTGATGAGAAGGAAAATAGTTTTTGTAATTTTGTAACATGTTTCTGCGCATTCCATGGTTTTGTGTTTGTTAATGCTTACTGCTTCAGTATTTTTGACTTGGAGGTTCCTCAGCAGTAGTAGAGGTTATCTGCTAGAGTAGGAAACTCCTTAGAAAAATATTATTGCAATTTAGTTTCTCTTAATAAAACAGGGGGAAGAAATGCTTGTGTTAAGTGCAGCTATAAATATAGGGTCAAAGGGTATGTGATCCTCTGTATTACCAAGCACTGGGAAAGTGTGATCCTGTTGAGCTTCTGGTGACTAGTGAAATGTGTATGTCAAGCAACAGCTGAGCTCTTAATGCTCTTGATAAATCAAATCTGACAAATGTCCCACTGTAATATAAAATACTGCAAGTGTGTGAAAGGGCAGTTGAATTCAAGCAAGGCATAAGGATTAGCCAAAAATTATTTATTTTAGACTAGAAAGCATAGGAGATACAGGCAGAATTAGGAAGAGAAAAATTTACAGACCAAAAAGTATGAATTAGAATACTAAACTGACATTTTCCCCAGCATACAAGGTATATAAGTTATTTGTGGTGGTAATTTGCCTTTTTTTCTGGTCTCAGATCGGATGTTGTGTGGTTTGTACTGATATCTTTAGGTGCTGTTGTAAAAGGTGAAGGTCGATAGACATAAGGCTTTTAAGACTTGAAAAAGTTACTAAAGGGAATGTGTGTGCTATAATTGCAAGTTTGTTCTTCCCCTTCCTCCTCGCGCCTACTGCTTTTTTGTGATTGCATTGCTGGTTATTGGCTGTATTCAGGGGCACATTATTTAATGTGTTCATGAACATTTACTGTGATAAACTTTGCAAGATCTTGTACTGTTAAATAATTAATCTTCTCATGTTTGCTCTCTTGCTTTATTATTGATCTTCAATAACTTTTTAAAATGCACAGTAGTCTCAAAAATAATGTTTTGTCTGTTCTTTAATACCTCTCTCTTTTTCAGAATCAAGATTGGAAGGCTGGTTATCAATGCCCGTCAGAAATAACACTAAAAAATTTGGATGGGTTAAAAAGGTAAGAAACCAGATTTATGATCTTGTTTCATGCATAGTCTCAATTTTAAACTTACTGTAGGTTTTCAACACTTCCATTTTTCTTTGATGTGTGTTCTCTCATTACTTAAATGTGTAAAATATGTTGGCTGGTACAGCTACATCTGAGAGGAGCAGCTTAAGTCAGCTGCAGTAGTTTAAGACACCTTTTTGTATAGCCAGAGGTGAGAACACTCATTCATGATCTTGAAATGTTTATACATGCCATAAGCATTCCCAGCAGTATTACATAGCTGGAATTAGGCAGAGTCTAGAAACAGGTGCTCTTGACAATTTCTTTATTTAGGAAATTAGACTGAAAACTATTCCTCCTGCCTTTTGCAACCTTCATTTGTTTACTGCTTCTCAGTAACCTCTTTGATGAGTCTTGGTCCAAAATGTAACATACACATTTTCATACCAGTTTCTTTACTGCTGAGTCATACAGTAAATTCTAGGCAAAATTCTGGAAGTAGGACATCCTTTAGGTAATTGGCTTCTTAGTGAACATTGCTAGCTGTTCTGGTAAGTATAATAGGGATCTTTTTAAGTATGATCTTTATTAGTTGTGACCTGCACACATGAAGTAGGCAGAGGATGACAGTTCCTCTCTCTACCAGTCCAAGTGAAAATTAAATCAATAAAATACGAAGGAAAAGCCTATATCCTACTTTCTTCCAGACTTTCATTTTTGTTTCTTCATAGATTTTTAAATATGTTTAAATATCAGTTAATCTGACAACATAACTTGATTTATCGGGGAATCAGAATTTTGTTTGTTATGCAATTAATTCCTTGGCATGGACTTAGTGTACAGTACTACTGTGGTCCATTTAGGTACCATTTAATCAAATTGTAGAAAAATATTGCTGCAACATATGTGATAGATAATTGCTGTGATATATTTGACATCTGTGATGAGCTGGATTAAAACATGTTTTATCCTTTTGTCTCCTAACAGTATGTAATTGTAAGCAGCAAGAAGATCCTGTTCTATGACAGCGAACAAGATAAAGAACAATCGAATCCCCATATGGTATTGGATATAGAGTAAGTGTTGCCATGTGTGATTCCATCTTCTGATTTGTAGGTGAACTCTCTTGGAAAGACCTGTGACCAAAGGCCTTCTGAGGTCCAGTCTGGGAGCACAGCATCACGTAGGACATGACTTTTTTTAATCTGACCTATAGAGCTGAACCCTTGGGTACCCACTGTGGTGAAGAGTTGGGTTTGCTGTTGGCATGGTGCAGGAGGAGCAGTGTGGTGCTCAGACTGATCCGGGGAGCTGCACTGAGCCCTGGTGTAACTGAACTGCTCCCACTGGCTCAGCTAGACCTTCCTCACATACACTTGGGAGCAAAGCATGTAAAGAAAACTAGCAGAGCGGTTATAATTTTCTGTGTTTGTATATTTTCTCTTACAACATGGCCTTACAGGTTATTTTCTTAATAAATGCAGAATGTGGCTATTCAGAGCTTGGAGCATGAGGACAGGATTGTGTTAGAAAGCTGCCAGCTGCCATTAAGGTCACATGATGATGATTTTTCAGTGCTTTCACAAATACACCCGGATGCTTGTGACTTCTTTTTATTTAGGGTTTTTGGGAGTTCACGTGCAGGGTTGAAAAATAGGACTTTACCAAGTGATTAGAAATCTGTACAAATTCGACAGATTTTTAATGCCTCTAAGTTTTAATGTTGTATCCTAACTTAATCTGTCAAACTTATCATTTTGGTAACATTAATTTTTGTCCTTATTGAAACAATTTCCTATAGCAAACTCTTCCATGTCCGACCAGTCACTCAGACTGATGTGTACAGAGCAGATGCCAAGGAAATTCCTAGGATATTCCAGGTATTCATCAATAAATTAATGTTTCTGGTGTAACCAACACAGTATTTCAGACATTGACAAAAATACTGTCTAATGATATATTTACTAAAAAATCATTGAAAAATCGTTTCTAGTGTAATTATTCAATCTTTGTTCTTAGATAATGACTCTGCCATCTAGGAGTACTTGAGATTATTTTGCTTTCATTCTAGATCCTATATGCTAATGAAGGAGAGAGCAAAAAGGAACAGGAATTTCCTGTGGAGCCCATGGGAGAGAAGTCAAATTACATTTGTCACAAAGGACATGAGTTTATACCTACTCTTTACCACTTCCCAACCAATTGTGAAGCTTGTATGAAGCCGCTGTGGCACATGTTTAAACCTCCTCCTGCTTTGGAATGTCGTCGCTGCCATATCAAATGTCACAAAGATCACATGGATAAAAAGGAGGAGATTATAGCGCCTTGCAAAGGTAAATAGCAAGTATTTGCATATGCAGCTAGTGCTGGAGTCACAAGACATTTTAAGAGATCAGAGGATTCTAGTAATGGTCTGACACCCACTAAACATAAAGGTTGATTTGTCTTTTATTAGTACATGGCCATCAGCCCCTTTCTGAGGGTGTCTCCATGAGGGTCACTCTCTGCTGTGAGTTCATGGCACATGGCTGTGGTGTGCACGTACCTGTTGTGTTTTCATCCTCATGCAGCAGAGCGTGGTGGTTTTAAGGTGCTCACACTGTGTTTTGTGCTCTTTGCTGTGGGAAACAGCAGTGCTATGGAAGGGGTTACATTTGGTGAAGGTTGCTGCTTGTGACTCAATGTTATATAATTTCTTGGTCTCGGTCACACCTCTGTGTGTTACCCATGTTTTTTTCCACATGAATGTATATCTTCCACAGTACTAAGTTGTTACTCTCTAAATATAAGGAGGAGGCACTATCAGCAGCCAGGAAACCTGCTGGTTCATTTTGCTTTTGACTTCTCTGCTGATTTTTCTGTGCTGACTATGAGAGTATGGTAATCTGACAGCTAATTTTTGATGTGGGGCCATGTTTAGAATAATAACAATATTCATTTTTATTTCTTAATTCTTACTACAGTGTACTATGATATTTCTACGGCAAAGAATCTACTACTGTTAGCTAATTCTACGGAAGAACAGCAAAAATGGGTGAGCCGACTGGTGAAAAAAATACCCAAGAAACCTCCAGCACCAGACCCCTTTGCTCGATCGTCTCCCAGAACTTCCATGAAGGTACAGCCAAACCAGTCCATCAGACGACCAAGTCGACAGCTTCCTCCAAACAAACCAAGGTGACATAAGAGCTGCTATTTAATTTATTGTGTTAAAATGTTTTACTACAATTGTTTTCTATTCGTTATTCAGTGTAGAAGGACTCATGCTAATGTCTCATGGCTCCTAAAAGGATAGTCTTATCAGATTCTTCTGAGTTGGTAGACACTGTCCATACAAAAATAGTTAATTTACTACTGGATCACTTTTAAGGAGCAGAATCCTATACTGTGCTGTGGAAGTGATAGCGTTCTGCAGGTAGCATTTATATGATTGCACAGTGCAGAGTTTCTGGGTTTTTTCCAGTTTGCTTTTTTCATCACCTGCAGTACTAGCTTATATCTGCTTCTGTCAGTTCCCAGTACTGGCAGGCTGTGAAAAGGTTGGTCTCACTTATTTTGTTCATTGCAGTATTCCAGTTTATTTTTCCCCAGAGAGGTAATTGGGCAGTGCCTAGACAGGATTGCTGTCCTTGTTTCTGTGACCAAACTGGCACCAGTATCTCAGCTGGCTGAGTGAGCTGTGGGCTGGGTGAGTGGCCAGAGTTTGTGGGGAATGCAGGGAAGCACATTCTTGCTGTGATGCTGCTTTTACCACAAAACGTACTTATGCTATGAAGAGTAAGATCTTAAACACATACTGGTATTTTAATGGGTGGAAATGCATAGTGAAAGGACTTAAAATAATTTAATTTCACTTCCCTCCTAACCTTCCTACAGTCTAATTTTTGGTGATTTAATTTATATATTTAAAGGAGAATCAGACCTCATAATCTGGATTTTAAATTAATAGATGGTTTTTTATAATAATCATGAAGGAAAAAAGTGTTTTAATCGCTTTTTAGGGACCAATTATTAAGGAGTTTCTTTGAGCAAAACTAACCAAAATATCAGTGATAGGATTGAAGCATGAATCAAGAAAACATTCGTGACAACTTGGGGGACCCGTAGATTACTTTTCTTCTGCATAGTGTTTACAGTCTTAACTTAGTGGTGTTACTCTGTTTCTTGCTGTTAACATATAAAGGTATATTATAAATTCTGATTATTTTTCAATAGCTATTCCTATTCTCCTTCCAACAGCCTTTTTTCAGTCTTCACAAACTTGTGTACAAAATGCTTTTATAGCACAGTATTTACCATTCTGTACTGGTGGAAAAAGGAGAAGGATGAATATTTTTGTGTGTAAAGCATTTAATTTTTCAGTTTAAGTTTCTGAGTTAGCTTTGCAAATGTACCCAACAGATGAAAAGTATAGTTCCATGAGGTCATGTCACCTATCACCCTACTAATGCACATCTGTCAAACCAGTGGAAATTTGTATGTATTTAAACACCTTTAATTAGAAACCACATACTCATAAATAACTGTAATTGCTAAGGCAGATTTATATCTCAGTGTTGCTTCTGTGAGGCTTTTCTGCAAGGGCTTACCATATGGAATAATTAATTTTCCCTTATATGAACTTTATTAAGAATGAAGATGTAGTTGCCAGTTCAGTCTAGGGACTGAGTGGTTGGGAACAAGCAGTGGGCCCTGGCAGCCAGGCAGACTCTGGGACTGCACCAAGAGGAGCACAGCTGGATGATTGAGGGAGAAGGCATTATTCCCCTCTGTTCACTCCAGAGTCTGCAGCATGACACTGCCTCTATGTTTGAGCCCCTAGATTCCAGTCAGACAGCAAGACACTGGGGAAGGACCAAGCAGAGGACAGCAGGATGGTCAGAGCAGATGCCTGAGGGAGCTGGGCTTGTTCAGCCTGGATGATGGACATCTCCAGGGACTCCCATAGCAGCCTGGCCCAGCCTGTGGGAAGGGTAT
The DNA here is from genome assembly GCA_013398015.1 of Oreocharis arfaki. Taxonomy (NCBI): domain Eukaryota; kingdom Metazoa; phylum Chordata; class Aves; order Passeriformes; family Paramythiidae; genus Oreocharis; species Oreocharis arfaki. Next base: position 596,573 of record VZRR01009086.1, read on the forward strand.
CCAAGAGACAGAGCCAGGCTCATCAGTGCTGCATGGTGGGAGGGTGAGAAGCAAGGGGCTCCCTTGAACCAGGAGACACTCCAGCTGGATAGAAGGAAAAGCCAGTGCAGAGAGGGAGGCCAATAAGGCTGGACAGGCTCCATCCCTGGAGGCTGTCAACACCTGACAGGACAAGACCTTGAGCATCCTGGGCTGGCCTTGCAGCTGACCCTGCTTTGAGCAGGAGGTTGGGCTAGAAACCTCCTGAGGTCCCTTCCAAGCTTCATGATCCTAAAAATGCTGTTCCTGCTAGGAATTTCACACAGTGATTGTTTCTTCAAGGTTTTCATGGTTGTTGTTCTTGGTGAGGATTTAAGAAAGGGCAGACCAGTTTTTCATACAGACCATATAATTTCTCTTTAGCCATTCAGTTGGATCGTGCCAAAAGGATAATTCCAAATTGAAAAAAAAGCCAACTTTAATGTATTTTACTTCTTAATAAATTGTTTAAGTGTTACAGTCATAGTTCATGTAACAAATGAATATTGAGCCTTTTCAGGGCTATATCACATTTAAAGGTTTAAATAGTTTAAAGCCTGAAAATCCAAATTCCCCTGAAACCCATTTTGTTTAAAACATGTGATTAACTGTATTAAACAATGTAACGTGTTTATATTAATGCTCTCTTAGGGTAAGGTTTCCATGCCTGCATCCTATGCTCAGCGTATAACCCTGATTAGGATCCTTTCATCTCACTGGAGAGATGACTAGGCTGTGTTTCATTTGTTGTAGCTATAGCATTTGAAAAGTTAGTACTTAAGATATTTGTCTAAGATTGTTCAATTACAACAGAAGGAGATGAGTGCTTCTAGACAATGATTCACCCTATCCCAAAATAAATGCCTCAGATAAGTAAAATGACTCATTTGCTTGACAGGGTTTGCCTCAATTGCCTTCTTTGTTCTTTAGTGACCATACAAGGAGCACAGACAGGGAGGCCTAGACAACAAGATGATATATCCTCTTTTTTGGCATTGCTTAACTTTAGATAATGGGCTACAGAATAGCTGTATAGTGTAATCACCCTGTATTTGGGATGTAGTAAAATCCTGCTGTATTTGTGTCTACATTCAGATGAAGCTGTTTTATTCAATGTTCTTTTAAGCACCCAAAATTACTTGATTTTATTGGAAAAATTGTTAGGTTTGCATTATTGTCTGGAAGGGGATAGCAGGAGAGCATAAAACCACCTCAGTCAGCAAGGACAGCAGCAAAACAGAAAGCAGATGATTTTATAAAATGTACATGTTGGTCTTTCCTACTGAAATTTTAGGGGGAAAAAATCGATAAGGTAGGTGTTCTATATTGAATTGAATGATTTTTGAGATGGATTTACAATGAATGCAATATTCTTAACTTACATGAACACTAACTGAATCTTCATATTTGTGATAGGAACGTTCAAAGGAACAAACCCACCTACCTTAAACAGTCTTTCAGTTAAAAAGGTTTAGTGATAGTAAAAGGAATTTTCAAGACTTTTATAGAAGTGTGACATTCATAAAACATCAAACCCTCCTGTTGCAGATTACTTGATCTGGCATTTAAGGACTGGGATTGGTCATTTGATGATGTTGATGATATTGATGGTGATGATGACGATGTTTTTGATTTCTGAAGAAGTATAAGGGGTAAATCTAAATAGAGAGGAATGGATTTGTTTGCCTTTGAATACAGCATGCCATGTTGAATATTGTTTCTCAAAGCAAAGAAAATACAAGATCTCATTTTAATATTTTAAACAGAAAAATGAGATTCTGTTCATGATATTGAACTTTTTGGAGGAGTCATTTTCATTAAAACAAAGTTGTTGCCTTTGTCAGTGTTTTTATTTTTCTAATTTTAGTTGTTTTTCAAAATTCATGTCTGCCTGCCTGAAAAAACCCCAAAACTGCTGTTGTCAGTTGTTGCTCATCTCTAATGCTAATACTGCTAACCTCAGCAGAGAATATTTGAAGGATAAGAGAGATGGTAGCAGTTGGATGTATAGCTGAAATAGACTTGGTATTTACAAACACTTTTCATTTTTAAGCTTTTAATATAAACTGACTGGTCTATGGCTAGCAGACATGAAATCACTGGAGTTCTGCATTTTGCTTTTCTACTTGTGTTCTGAAGTGAATTTGACTTGGCTTTCCTTTGCGGTGCTGTGCTTTCTGGGTACCTAACCACGCATTTAGAACCATGTAAACAAACGGGCTTTGCAGCTTCTGTGATGTGGTTTCCTTGACCGCTTCAGAAAGATCCGGCCATTGTAGTGATCTGATTTGTCCCACGGCTTAATTCTAGATGTACTGCAAACAGCGTTACCTATTTTATAGACCTCAGTATCTGCTCATTTCACACATTGATGCAATCTTATGTTTACACAGAAAAAACCCTCTAAATGTTAAATGCCTAAGAATTGTTTTAAACAATATGTGAGATGTGTCTCAGCTGGACAACAGCGGCACTGGGGCTGCTCCTCAGCTGTGTGCTCAGGGAACTGAGGAACCAGCTCCTGCAGAAATTAAATGGCTTAGTGTTCACAGTAATGAGAATTACGTTAATTAAATATACTGCATCTTTGTGTATTAAAAGCTTACAGATCACTAATCCTTTAGAAGCAGCTATTAAACTGTGCATATTGTACTTTACCCTCATGTAGTGCAAGGGGGTTTAATTGTTTTGGGATTACAATGCGTAAGGATGTGCTATACGGAAGTAATGATGCTGTTGGATGCAGAGGAAAGGTGTTTCTCCCAAGTACCATGATGAGCCCATCTTAAATGAAGACTTTGAAGAAGTATGTTTTTGTCACATTTACATTTGTTGCATTTACTGACCAAACTTCTTGCTTCTTTTTCAGCTAACTGCTTTCCATGAATGCAGACACAGTCAAGGTGATAATTTTCTTCCCATTACAGCAAGACTGAAACATATCCCAAAATATATTAAAATATATATATTTTCCTGAGAGATTGTGCTATATATATCAGAGGTTTACATTTTTGCTGCAATATAAATTACTAATCTCTGAGGGTTTTCCTGTATTCTCCCGAGTGACTGATCAATTGAGGAATGGTTGGTAATTAGTAAAAGGATATGTTAGGTAACCTTTTAAACTCTGTTCTACAAAAGCTTTCTTGGCAAGACACATACACTACATTTCATAAAAGGATTGAGAGGAATGAGTATTGAAATGGAAGAAAGTGACTTTTCAGCTTTCATAAAAATGCCACCAGCACGTCTGCAAGTAGAAGCGGAGGAAGATCCACCATAGTGATATAGACTGCATCTGTAAGAAGTGACCATTATACTGTGTATATATATTGTACTGTAATACTGCAAGAGGGTTTTAAAAATCTTTCCACTTTATTTTTTTATGCTTATTAATCAGATATCATTACTTATTGCAGTTGCAACTATGCACTTGTATAAAGCCATAATGTTGAAGTTTATATCATTCATACACATCTATCAGAAGCTGCATGTCAGTGTTCAGCAGCCAGTATAGGTTTGAAGTATATACTAGTTTCAGCTACATCATCATGGGCAGTCCTGTTGTACCTGTCTAATTGCCTTAATTTAAATTTTTTTCAAGTTTTTTTTGCCCATTCTTTCTATTTAAGGAAAAAGAAAGTTTACCAGCTCTTAGGATGCAATTTTGCTTTGTGGCAGAAAAAATAGTGCACTATTTTTACACCTAGTAAGTATATCAGTGTCAGCCTATTTTGAATGTATATCGACTGGTTTTAAGGGTGGAGAAGTGTCGGTTACAGAAACAATGTCTGAGAGCATGGGATTTACCAGACCATTTGCTTGTACATGTAACTGCTCATCCAGCCCTTTTTACAAACCTCAATACTAGTTATTGACTTCTATTAACCCTCATTAAGTGCTATGAAACTTCATTTTGCCTTGTTTTTGCATACTCTCTTAGATGTGTTTTTTTTTATTATTTCTGGAAAATAAAAGAATCTGTGACTATTTTTACATTTCACAACACAGTATCCGAGGACTGTCACAAACTAAGAAAAGTAAAACATACTGTAGATGTATTTTAAAGTTTTAATCTGGTTCTCTAGCACATAGCTGTAGGCATAGATAAATATTTCAGTAGTGTGTTTTGAGAACTGGTAGCTGGGAAGAAAGGGCCTCAGAGGCACTTAATCTGATTTTTAAACTTGGAGTTGTACAAAAAATATCATTTATGTGGGCTCATTCACGATGTGTTCATAATTATCCCAGAAACTGCATGTTTTATACAACTACAGTATGCGATGTTAAACATATTGACAGTAAAAAATGTAGTCTCCTATTTGGTCTCTTTATATATATAAATATATATATANAGAGTGTTGAAATGTTTGGAAGGATAGGACCATGTTTTATTTAACACTATCATGAAAGGTGGACTTGGAAACACTGAAATACTGAAAATTAATAAATATATTTACATTTTGTAACCTCTACTACAGTTCAGCTTAACAGAGCAAGAATTTATTCAGTCTATTGTTTATGCACTCACAAAGTAAAATGTTGTTTGTGAGTTCTTAAATTCAAAACTAAAACTTTCATATC
>VZRR01009086.1:601192-673242 GCA_013398015.1 Oreocharis arfaki
CAAAACTAAAACTTTCATATCGTTTTTGTTAGGTATTATAACCCAGAGCACAGCTACAATGGTTTTTCCCTGCTTGTTTTGATTTACAGAAGTACGGTTTATTTTTAGATAACGCAGATTTGCATAGAGTACAACATTAAAAATGTATACAGTAAAACTGTTTCCATTCACTGAATGCATAAATATTTTATATATATATATATATAAATGTTACATTGTGGGAAGTTCTATCCTTTTCTGAATTGGAGAATATTATATATATATATTTTTAAATAAACTATTTGAGTAAGGTAAAATAGTTCCTGAACTTGAGAAGCTGGTAATTAATTGAAATATTTAAATACAGAGATAACTACTGCAGCAGATATGGGAAAGGCAAGGGCTGCTCCAAAGGCAGCCGAGCAAAGCCTGTGTGTGGGGAAGTGCAGACTCCAAGGGAGCTGTTTGGCAGCTCCTCGACTGCCGAGGCTGGATCCTTAGCACTTTCTCTCCCTGGCTTGCCCTCTTTTACTGTGAATCCGCGGGGCCCTGCTAAGCCTGACATTTAAGGAAATGTACTGTATTACAGTATTTGCTAGCCACAGTTTATAAATTCTATGCTTGTACAAATGGTTGTTAGCTGTACATGCAGCAGGCTGTACTGAGATGGTGTCATGGAGCAGTATGGGCTAAGGGGGAGCACTGGGGGTCCTGTGCTCTGACCTCTACCTCAGAGCAGAGCTAACTTAGCACAGGTTCCTTGAGGCCAGCGGTCTGGGGTATACGAACTTCGCATTGTACCCAGGACACAAAAGGCAGAGCTGCTCTTCTGTTCTTCTCCCTTACCCTGCTGTGAAATGCAAACAGCTCTTTAATGCTAGTTCCTGGAGATTGTGTTGTTTCCTTATTGTCCAATGGTGACCTTTCAACACTTTTGAGAGGAGGGCATATTGATGAATTAAGGAATATTTGTCTTGAAAGTCACTGATGTTTTAACACTTTCTTTTTGTTACAGGGTTGTCCCAAGCAAACAGGACATTTTTATGGCCTGAACAACTTACCTATAGAAAATTCTCTCATTGCAAGTCCTTTTGTCTCACAAGAATAAACAAGTAGCATAGCCAAGCTGCAGATTAATCTTCTGGAAAAATCAGGGGTCAAACTTGGAGCCAGAAGCTCAAGGCACTTGTAGGGAAGTTATTCCTTAGTTCCCAATCCAAGAGCTCACCAGCACAGAAGGACAGGCAGACCCCATTGAAGTTACCTTGTCAGGTGTCAGAAAGACCTTTCTGCAGTGAGATTTCCACTTCTGTCCTAGTTGTGTGCTGCAATTCCCTACTTCTTGTGGTTCCTGCTGAAGTGCAGCCCCTCCCAGCACTGTCAGCGATCCAGCACCAGTCTACTTTTAACTAGAGGAAAGCTCTGGTGGTTCTTGTGCTTCTGAGCACAGCTCATGCTGTAACCAAAAACATGACATAGAACACAGTACGATGTAGGACTTGGAAACATGCAAGAGGCTCAAGGATCTTGGCAATGACAGGCCAAATTTAAAACATCACTGAAATTTCACTGCAAGTGTCTAAATCTCTTACTGCCTCATGAAAACACTGAACATCCTAAATTTTGACAGGCATTCAGTGGCTCTCTGAAGGCCCCAAGGCCAGGAAAGCTGCCACTGAAATTATGTGCTTTCTCTCTTCAGTTTCTTTTTAGTTTCTCATGTCAAGTGATCACTAGAAATTTGAGCATTTCTGTTTGTAATCTTACAATGTATTAGTTTCCCATCTAGCTTTGAGAGAATCATCCTTGGAAGAGGATTATCTCTTTTGGTCTCAAGTGCCTTTACCCATCCTGTGCTTGTGAGGTTGTATTTGGGTTGTTGCTATGAAAGGGGGAACTTACATGAAAGCAAATTTCTTACCTGGATTGCTCTTAAAAATTCTTAATCACTTCCTTATTCTGTTCTTGAGGCAGAACAACATAACAGTACAAGGTCCAGTTCAGTGAACTGGAGTATTTCAGTCTCCTCCACATTCCTGGATAGTTTGCTTTGACATTCATGTTAAAATAATGATAGATTTATTTTTTCATGTAATCATACAATATATCAAGTTGGAAGGGACATATAAGGATCTTCAAGTCCAACTCCTTGCTCCTGACAGAACCACGTAAAACTAAACCATATGACTAAAAGCATCATGCAGACACTCTTTGACCTCTGACAGGCTTGGTGCCTTTTCAATATATTACAGTTTTTTATGAGCTATCATCTCTGCACATAGAAAAAAAAAGCTTCCTGCAGTTTTTCCCTTCTTAAATACATCATCACAGAGGCGTTACCAACTTGTCTAATTGGGCTAGTAACCTGCCCATCGTCAGAGCCTTCAGCAATTGGTTCTGTGCCGGAGATAGAAGTTTCAAGCAGTTCTCTCCCGCCCCCACCAAAAACCAGGCTGTGTTAAGCCAACACAAGCTGCTTTTGCTCCAATAATCTTGTAGAAGCTGCAGGATTAAAGTGATCTTTCAAAATGAAAGTCACGGTGAAAGGTAACGAAATTTCAGTTATGAGTGTATGTAGTCCTGAAACCTTAAAGAAATCTGGAAAGACACAACGTCACCCTGAAAAGAAAGGGCAGAGAGTACAGTGATACCATGTCCCTGCAACTCTTACCTGGTTGTTGAAGGAGCTGCATAGAAATGCTTTCACAGCCAAAACAACTGCATGGGATGCTTCAGTCCTACCACCCCATATTGAGGTCTAGGCATTCAGTGTTCAGAGATGTGACTCTGCTTCTCTGCATAGTCCTGTATTGTCCCTGTGGGCCTCATAGGTCATCCAGTTCTTGTCATTTGTCATCACTGTTTGGGGTGTGTTTTGCCCAGGACGTTCTTACACCACTTGGTAAGCATGGCTACACAGCGAGAAGTACATCGGGCTTGTGATATCACTACCAATCCTCTTTTCCTTTGGATCTCCAACTGCTTAGACTTAAGGCACTGAATTGCCTCAGGTATGTGCTACTTTTTATTAACAAGTGAACTGGTAGAAACTTTTTTTGGAGTTACCTGAGGTATTAAATCCCTTATTGTTTTTAAGACTGAAGGAGCTGGGCACCCCACCGTCTGAGCCCTGTTTCATATCTGCTCGCCCTGCATTGTCTCTGACCTCAGCTGTTCCATTTTCCAGTAGGCTCTTGGAGCAGGTCTTGCAGCTGGGTGCAGATCTGGCTGCAGCTTCAGGACTTGCATCTGCTTGCTGGATGCTGTGGTCTCGTTTTCCATGATGTTTTCCAGCATATTACAACCTCTGCTTCCTGGGGACTGCTGTGATCCAGTAGGATCTGTGTAGCCTTTAGTCCACTCTGGAGCCATGGGAGGGAGGCTCCCCTGCGTGCTCTGTGTAATGTTCTGAGCTACATCAGTGGGGGTTGTATTACTGGAAGGTGGGCATTTGTGCAAACTTAAAAAAGCAACTAAGCTGAGAGAGAAAAATACCCTTGAGCTCAGAGAGTCCATGAGGACTGTAAGTTGTGCTGACAGTGCATTTTATGGGAAAAAAATTAAAATCTCACAAGATAAGTGACACTCTTGAAAGTCCGACCAGTCTGTATACAGGAATCTGTATATAGTCAGCTGTTCAAAGGTGAAAGAATTTCTTCACGGTAATTAAGTGTTTAAAATGTGCTCTACAGAAGCTCAATTTGTGCTTTGTAAGAGTCACGATCTACGTGACAGAGGCAACACTGAGGCACAGGATGTGTGTTCCTCCATTTATGACTTTCATTTAGTATGAGTCTTGGTACTGCTGGGCAAAGCTGCCACATTCCAAAGCAGAAATCTTGTACATCCCAGAGCAGGCACATGCACAGATGATTTGCAGTTATAATGAGGTGGTAAGTAGAACTGATTTTCAGCATGGAGCCAATGTTACTACTCAGTTTGAATCAGAATCATCATTAGCTAACTTAGCTTGTCACATTTTAGGCTGGTGCAGGTTCTGTCCTTTACCTCATTTTCCAGGATACTTGACAGATGTGATACCACATAATGCACAGAATTAGCTGTTTAGGCTTCTGACAATTTAAGACAGTTCTAGGATGAAATAATGAAACAAAACAGGGTATGAACAAAATTGTGACGATTATTTAAACTGCCCTTCGGGTATCCCAAATTAAATTTCATCAAAACTATCATGTAAAAAGTCTCTTTTTTTACCCCTGGCCCAAAGATTGGATTTTTTTCCAGTATAGAGATGGTTGCCCCAAACCACTTCCAATGTAGAATGGAATAGCTGACACCTTTAACTTGAAAATGTCTGTCTTGCCATTAGGCAGGAAACACCTCAGGTCACATCACCTCAGGTCTGTGAGGCTGGCAAGGTCTTGCAATCGGCTCCATCACAAGTGGTAATCTATCAGATTCTTACAGTGATGTTCACTGTAGCTCCCAGGCACCTGTTTGACCTCAACAGCTGTCATTGTTGAGAATTCTGAAGTGTCCTGGAGAACTCTGGCTCAAAATCAAGCAAATTAAATTCAGTACAAACCAAGAACTTTATAACATACTATTTTAAGATTTTTTTCAGCTTCCTCACCTTCCAAGCTGAGACATTCTTAGACCATTATTAGTGATGAAGGCAACATTTCATGTTCTGCTTCATACATAAATATGAATTTCAAGTATGGAAGAATCTGGAAGAGAGTGGAACAAACCAGCCTGAAGAGAATTTGGAAGGAAGTAATCATTATTTATCATCAGGGAAAATAGAGGGCTGGGAAACTACCTCATTTCAGTTATCTCCACATCTGTGGAGCTTTTCATTTATAATAGTTCTTCATGTGGACTCGGCTGTTATTTCCTTTTTTTTTTTCCCCCTATTACAGATGTCACTAAATAGATAATGATTGTTTGGTGGAGGGAGAGTAATTTTACCTCATTTAAAGAAGTGAATGAAGGCATTCTGTAAGATTGGGACCATTCAGGTAATTGTGAATTACTTTCTCCAGAGTCAAACTGCACTAAAATCCATCTCTGGATCTGCAGCAACTGGGGGGTGTCGCTGCCCCCACTCCTTTGTCTCCTGTTTCAGTAGATCAGATGAGCAGAGCCAGGATTGGGAGCAGCCATGTGCACAGTGTAAGGCAGCGACAGAGGCTCGAGGGTCAGGCAGGGACAGGGGCTTCTGAGCAGGCCAAGCAATAGCATCCCTTGCTGGATTGGAGCAGCACAGGGAAAGACATCTGTGTCCACTTTGCACAGAATGCCCAGTGTTAGGGAGGCCCATAGAGTAGGGAGAGGATGGTTTTGCATTAGTGTTTAATGTTCTGTTCACAGAGGACAGTCTAGAGAAAATGAACTATACACATCCTCCACTGTCTACATCCTCACTGTCACACCTGCAGCCTGCTGTATCTGGACTCATATCCTCATTCTTTTCAATAGTAAGTCTCATGGTAAATGTTTTTCTCTTCAGCTGAATTGAGCTTGTAGCTTACCTGCTGCCAAATCCAGTCACAGTTCATCATATCCACTGCTGGAGGTATTTGGGGTTATTCAGTGGACTGTACTGGAATTCAGATCTTGTCTTTTCACAGGCAAGGAAACTCAAAGTGTTTGAAAGCCCTGACAGGACCCACACTTTGTCAGCCAGGGCAGTACAGGCTGTGTTACCTCGTGAGCGTGTTGTGAACTGGTGCGATTAGATACCGAGTGTGTAATTCCACACTCGTACAGCATCTGTGAATGGAGTTGTATTACTTCCAGCCCTGTGGGTAAGAGTTACTTACTGGCTTACACCCACTGCCATAAATCCAAGACACCTTCCCTGCCCGCTTGAGCCCCGCTGCTGCATTACGCAGCAAACAACCCCCTTGTGTCCGCCCCAATACTGGTGAAGGACAAGTTTAACAAGATTTATCCTGCCTATGTATTTGTCTAAAGCTGTTGCCTTTAATCCAGCCACTGAGATTATTCTTTACCTACTGGGAAACACAGGGTCTGCGCTTTCGTGGGGCTTGCCTGGAACTTGAGTGTGCATCTGTTCATGAAAGTGAAAGAAGTTACTCTCTGAGGGGGGGGAGGAAGTGTGTAAAACTATTTACTGCTGCTTTCTGATTTGTTCCATATCTCTTGCAGCTTGAATGAGAACTCATGGTCCAGCTTTCCAAGTCCACAAAATTACTTTACCTTAAGCTCATGAATTACCCAGCTTTGTTTGTTTCCCTCAGTCTTTTTTTTTTCCCACAGGTTTCTAAGGTGCATTATTCAAAATTTGTTAAGTAACCTATTAAGAACTGTTCTTAAATGCATTTTCAGTATTTTATGATAAAAAACCAGCTTGAGGTGCTGATTCTCAAACCAGAAATGGAGCAGCTTCATTTTGCTACAGCATCACTCAGGAGTAAGAAAGATGTGAGTCTTTCAGAGAGGGTTTGGACTCCATACAAATCTTTCTCTATCAAGAAAAGGCTTTAATTAAAAAGCAAGTGTGGTTTATTTCATTTTAAGATGCTGAAGCTCGTTAGCATTTTGCAGGTCAATATTCAGCCTATTGCTTCAAATGTTAAGGTGAAAGCTGCCCATTTATGACCTGTAATGAATATTTCATTTTCTCTCCATATATATAAACAGAATAAAAACTCAAATGCAATGAAAATTAACTGTAAGAATGACACAATCAATCTTGAAGAATAGCATTTATTAATATCACCTGGAAAATTTATCACATGCCACCTGCCACCATTTAGACCACTTCAGATACTTTACACAGCTTTAGTAAAATCAGAATGTTTACAATTAATCTTTCAACCAACATAGAAAGATTTATCCATTTTATTGGAGCAATAAAAAATGCTTGTCTTTGACTTGTTGTCAATAATGTGGGATACATGAAATCAGTGCCCACAAACACATATCTTCCCAGCCCTTCCCACTAAAATTTAGAGAGCACAAAGCAGCTGTTTTCTGATGGTGAAGGTCCCACTCCAATTGCTGCATGTTCACTGGCAGAAACACCTGCTTTTGCAGATCCCTTTGCTCCACAGCAGTCACACAATTTAGAATGTTGCAAAGAAAATCTGCCTCAAATGTAATCAATGCAGTCTTCCCATAGTTTTCAAGGGTGTTGGGATCAAGGGTGCCTTGGTTTTTACTTGCCAATCAACAGAATACTGTAAGAACTCTTTTGAAATGTATCTTTTAATTTTAGAATGTGATGAGAAATGAAGGCAAGCTATATGATCACTAATGTAACTTTTGGTTGTAAAGGCAGTACTTCCAAAACGAAAATCCCCTGTTAATAGTTGTCAAGAATATCCTTTCCCCATTTTTACCACAAGTACTACATATTTATTAGAATTTCTGACATAAAAATTTGAGTGAAATCTGTGTTCTTCAACACACTTAGCACTGACAGGCTAAAAACTCATGAACCACAGAGCAATATCACCAAAACCTGACAGCGATGGGAGATCAGTCTGCTGAGATGCATCAAGGTGCACATGTCACTGTCAGTATGGGTGGTGTCTGGGAATTCTGGGTATTGATCCAGGAACTTCTGCTTGAACAACATTTTTAACTGTTGGTCACAGTTTCATTAATTCCCATACATTCTAGTCCCTGCTGTTCCCAAAACAGTATGTTCAGTGAATGAGAGCTCAGGTTGAAAATGAAGAATTCATAGTTGAGTTTTTGTTCTTATCCAGTAAAATCTGGGTATACTGAAGAAAGTGACTATGGGTATCCTGTATCAGCTGTATAAATTGTACTATTTAAGTGTTGCATGTAAGTGCTACAATCCCAGCTGGATTTGTGACTTAGTAAGACATTTAGAACCTTATTTGGATTGGGCCTTGACTCAGATTTTCTTCATCCTAAAATATAGACAGTTAATGTTGAACTAACTGAGTTGCTTGCAAAAAGAAGACTTGGTTTTTCAGTCTTACAGCAGAAGGATGAGTACTGACTCATGTTAGTGAAAAATAGATCATGTGTAATTGAAGAAAATTGTTTATATGTAACCAGAAAGTACTGAAGTGGTACCAGAATATATATACATCTAATTATGAAATACCTTGTAGTAAAAAAAAAAATCCAGAGAAAATGTGGTATCAGTGAAACTTGTCTGAAATGACCAATAAAAATATGCTGCTTAAATTAAATATGTTATCAGAATTATTTCTAAGAGAAAGTAAGCATGAATGTACTATACTGTAAGTCTGTAATTACTGTAAATTCTATAAGTATGCTAAAGAGTAAATACTAGAGAAAGAGAGCTTCCTCAGTCTTTGAGGAATTCTTAAATTCTTTAAGCTTAATTGTATTTTTTTCATGGTAATGATATGTGTGCTGACGAGTGTCTTCTAATCAGTCTTTTTAGTCTTGCTGTAGTGCAGGATTGTGGCTGTGACCCAAATATTGAGAATGAGCATGATTATGAAACGGATGAGAACTAAAAGGGAAAAAAAAATTGTAAGCATAAATAAAAAAAAATCAACTGCTGTTACGACACTGGTTTGTAAACTTGCTGGTGTACAGACAGGCTGGTTCACATTCTGAAACTCTTTTCAGCCAATTAGTTTAAATTACCATGTCCAGGAACCCACACATTCTGAGCATGAATCTAAGAGAAAAGAGCATTTAGCACTTGATCACTTTCATCAACAGCTCAAATTAATACACTGCAGTACCTTTAATTCTTTTGTAACCAGAATAGTACAAGCATGACTAGCCTCATATAAATTTATATTTACACCAAAAGTTAAATTCAGTCACAGCTCACGTCCTTTATAGTTGCACATGTTGTTTATAATAAAGGAACTACTGTCTACTGCCATCTCTTAAGTTTAGGCTTTGAGAAGACAGGAAATACTTGTATCTGTCAGATTTTAGTGACAGAAAATCTGACAACTTACAAAAAAGCAGTTTTTCAGTACCTGGGTTAACTCACCCTCTTTAAAAACCATAACAGCATATTACCTCTGCTTGTGAGAAGGTATTTGAAGTATAGGTATGTCTGATGTCCATTTGGTATGTGGCACGTTCACAGAAACGTACACAAAACTTTGTTTCAGAATTATGTGATGTCTGACAGTTTCACACCTGTGGATGTGTTCAGTGTTGCAACTTAACTGGAAACATTTTCCATTAGAGCAGCACAGCGTCAATGTTTGCTGCCAGCCCTTCCATGTTCCAGAGCGGATGGTGCTGTATTTTAAACAGCAGCTTTACCCAGCTACAGCTTTGCTTTCCTGGTGTTTTCTCCCTCCCCACAGGGAACCTCTCCCTCCCCCTCAGTGTAAATGTGTAGTTGTGGGTTACGTGGGCTCAGTACCTGATCCTGACTAAATCTCTGCATTTGCATTTTGCCAAATTTTTTGTGACCCTTTAACTGCACAGCCCTATGAGCTCCTTACTTTGGCAAAGAAAAAGCAGCAAGCACGGGGGTGGGAATGTGGACCTTAAATGGGACTTCCTTTTCCAGTGAGAGAGACACTTGAAATGCTTGTAAAGCTACAGCTTTACTGGGCCACAGAGGCTGCCTAAAAAGCACAAAATCCATTCAAATTATCTTTCTGATGAAATAGCAGTTTTGAACAAGAACAAGGAACCACCAGATGAAGTAGAAAGGGATTTTGTTACTGTTCTTGCATCCACCAAGTCTTGATTTTGAACTATTTATTGAAAAATCTGTGACACTTCCTAGCTCTTGCACTTTTCTCAGGATGGTAAGAAGCTGTTAAATAAATTTGCCTTATAATTTGCTGTAAATTATATATTTTAAGTCAGGTTTTTTGAGTTTCTCACCAGCCTACCATTTCATTTTCAGCCTGCCATAAACTTTCTGAATGTTGGACCTAAAACTATTCACATACTAAGCTGAACTTTAGTTTTCTAGAATTCTTTAATTCACAAAGTTGTCAATAAGCAACTGAAACACTTATTTGAAAATCTCATTCAATTACTACAGATTTTTTAAGTAGTATTTTACTACATTTATTTATTAAAATAGTAAATATTTTAATGATTTATTCTGCTATTTTTAGAATTAATTTTGTAGTGCTTTTGCCTTTTGAGAAAAAAAAAAAGTCTTTTGGACCAGTTGCACCATGTGCCAAGTGTAAGCAGTTTTTTGGTTTTATTGTTTTCTTGATGTCTTTGCCTGATTTGTAATCCTGTGTAACTCCTGCCCTCACCATGCTATCCTGCCACATTCATGGTTTGTTCTTCTGAGACCTTCTAGCTGTTTTACAAAACAACTAAACACTACTGTGCAGCTGTTCCCTTGAAAAGACAGAGAATTCCACACTTCACTCACCTGCAAGATCATTCGTAGTCATTACAGTTGTAATAATCCTTGCTGTAAATTGAATGAATTCTGATTAGTGGAACACATAAGACACACCTATGCTTTTTTAAAAATTACGAAATAGCTATTTTTCAATAGAGGATAATCTTGCATGAAAATATGCACTGTACACACTCCCACTTTTAGTGCATCCACTCTTTACAATTTTAGCTTCAGAGATCAACCTCTCAAAGCTTGACAATGTATTAAGGGTCTTTTTTAATGAGAAAATCACAGATACAATTATAATTTTTATATCTATCACGCTAGATTGGATGTGGTCAGTTTACTGCTTTTCTTTCTGTTCAGCCCCTCCTTCAATGCTACACCCACAGTTGAGTTATCATGACTTAACCATTGTGAAGGTTCACATGTGTCCCTTCAGGCTTTGCAAATACAAGGAATTCAGCTTCCCTTCCCACAATGAACCTAAACGTTAATTATTTCACACTTGCAGCAGACTAAAAGCACTTACAAAGTTTACTGCCATTGTTCAGCAAACATACCACAACTTCTAATTATTGACTTTTTTTTCATGTAGAAATAGATCCAGCATCACTGTGTTCTACAGTGAGAATATTTTAAACAAGTTTTAATGAAGATGAGAAAGGCACTTCTGACAAACAGCTGTAGAACTATTCACACAGACCACTGGGGAATTGCCACAGGAACTCCACAAATGACTGTTCATAAATTCTCTGTCAATAAATGTAATTACAAGTAGCCATAGAGTTAAAGGTATCTAGCATTAAGTGTGTATTTATTTGTAGACAGCTTTTAAAAAGTAGCATTGTGATTGTATACCTGAAAATTTAACACCTTTTCATGCTGGATCACTAGTAATTTATTAAATCATAGAACATGGAAATCTTTTCCTCATAAAGACAGCCTTTCAGTTATTTCAACTCAGGTTCTTGGCCATATTCACACTTTAAGTCATTGGTTTTTATCACTGGTGTCAAAGATAAAACTTGTTTTCAAGAGACTGTGGTATCTGACTCCCAGGAGCTGGCACTGAGGGAAACTAAGGCAAGATCTTACTATGATTGAGTAAAAGACCTAAGAAAAGAAGCATAAGGAGAACTCAATACTTCACACCAAGTTGTCTGTAGCTTACTTGCACAGGTGTATGCAGACAGGCCCCAGGTCAGGGCACTCGCTTGTCCGGAATCTTTGGTCTGCCAGAGATGCTGCAGCTGAACCAGCTTACTGGCTGCACTGATGAACGTGCACAGGTTCTGAAAAGCAGGTGAAAAAGAGAGAGAACCTCTGCCTCTGGCACTGTATTATCTGAATAGGAGCAGCTTTTTCATTCAGAATTTAAAAGAATCAACACTTTTCCAGTATTTGGCAACCCAAGTGCTCCGGCTTCTTAGTAAGGAACAGCGAAGCAAAAACTGGAAGTTGCCAGAAACAAGGGACTAATTTCTGAGGCACTGCCCAGCAAGAAGCTCAGAGAGCACAGTTGCTACTGTTGTTGGCAAATGCTTGATAGAGGCAAATACAATAAGAAGAAAAGAAACAAAAAAACTTCTCAACCTGCTCCATAAAAATGTTTATAAAAGTCAGCTAAAATGAGACTGACCTAGTCTAAACAGCAAGGTTGATTCAGACCATCTGTTACCATTATGTCTGGCAAACCAAACCATACAGGAATGAGAACACTGACAAGAATGTGTGGAAAATAAGTCCAATTGGAGAAAAAAAATAGTAACAGGAATGCACTATTCACTCTGTCACTCTTTTAAAGGGGATTTTGCAAAGGCAGCAGGTAGAGAGGACTCCAATACAGGCCTTTGTGCCATGCCTGGATTTCCGCTGCAAGTAAGGATTGGTGTAGGGCTTGGAAGCTTTTCTCCCCATAATTATCATCTTTGGCATTAGCAGATCTAGGTCATCTCAATTACATTTTTACTTTCTCTCTCCTGCTAAGAAAAGACTGTGTTTAACCTATGTAGGCATTATCAGATTATATTTTTCTTGCAAAATTGTACAATTAAAGAGGAAAAAAGAAATACTTCACAATCCCTGTTTCAAACACTTTGACTCATTCTTTATTCTCTTCCTCTTGTGTTAAAGGTTTATTGGTTGTGATTGTAACATTAGGACTAAAGTGGCAACAGAATTTCAACATTTTAAGTACTTACTAATTTTAATTAAGGCACCACCAAGTAACAACTTATCTCAGAACATACCTTTTCTTCCCCCCACCAGAGTCTCTATTTCCAGTGCTGTTTTACAACTACTCACAGAAGAACCACCTGTATCTGAGAACTGGCTGGTTATTCTGAAAGCTAACCTAAATGATGAATTCTTCCAAGGACATATATATATATATATAGGAGAGAGTCCACTAATAAAGACTTCCAGAAAAAAAAAATTTCATATGAAGATCTAATTTCAAATAATCATGCAGCACTTACCATGGACAGGTCTATTATCCACTTCTGCAGTGTTAGCATGTACCAGCCCACCCAAAATCTTACATTATGTTAAGTTTCATAGCACTGAAAATTACAGGATACAAAGTTCTCAAAACTGCCTGAGGAATAAGATTTTTTTTAACATCTGGAAATAATCTTATTGAAACTTTTTAACAGACTATACAATCCAGATAAAACATATTAAGAACTCGTTGAAACACTAAGTGTTCCTATTTTGCACACTGTCTTTGGTCAAATAGTGTCTGGAGTTTCTCAAAACCTGCTCCAAAGCACAAGACTTGAGATTTAAACCCAAGTCCTATTTAAAAAAAGCAAACACTATTTTCGTTGCAGTAAGTAACCTGCATGGGTAGGAACCAAAGAAAAAAAAAATCTGTTGTTTCTATTCTGCATTCCTGTAAAAAAGTTGTAAATTGAGATTTGAGTTTACTCTTTATCAGCTGGGAGTCTTCTAAAGCAGAGCAACATATAAAGCTCACTTCCAGTGGAGATTTTACTGTGATCCCAGAAATCAGCATGTGAATGTGGAATACATGTTGAGAGGTGCCTGAGAATGATTTTCAGTAGCAGCACACAAGAAATGATGACATAGCTGCAATGCAAAGAACTATCAAACAAGCCACACAAATCAAACCTCCCAGATTTCAAAGGATACACAACTGCATAGAACAAAGCTCGTTTTGTTTTTCCACTGAAATGCATAATACAGAAAAGGAGAATGACATCTGCAATAAACGAAAGATGGCTCGTCACATAAGGGACTGAAGGAGCCCAAACACAATCCTAGAGAGTTCCACTGGGCACGAGGTCTGTGGAAACTCCTTTCTTACGGCTTTTGTCTCTCAAATGTGACTGATGACCAAAACACTGCAAGCTCCAAAACTAAGCTTTTCTTAGAGTCTGGAGTGTTTAATGTTTCTCTCCCATGTGGAGGCACCGGATAAAGGATGAGTTTACACTGCAGCTCTGTGTACTAATTAGGTCTTTCTCCTCTACCTGACCATATCTTTTAATGACATTTTTAAGAACTCAGTTTTATGTGAGATGTTCATTCCCTCTTCCCCCCAACTCCAGCGTCACTGCAGTGAAGCACTGTACCTACATGCAAAGCCTTGGAGTGCTGAACGAGCCCCGTTTCATTTCCAAAACAGGGCTTACAAAAATTACCTTGTGCAACGATGATGGGATACTCCAGGTATGTCTCCAGCGGGTAATCATAATAGATCTGGTACCTCAGAAACACAAGGAAGCTGAACAGAGAGATACAAAACAAGATGACTGCACAGAGGGACACAAAACCACCTCCACGACTTTTATACTGGTTTGGTGGTGCCAACAGGCTCCAGATAAGTGTAGCCCTTGCTGTCAAACTGATCAAACAAACATGGGCATGCAAAGCAAGCCTGATCATTCTGTATTCTATTTCTGTTACCCTCAGATAGAATAGAAGGGAGCTGCCCACACTTCTTGTCAAGGTCTTCATGTCACAGTCTGTAAGACATAATTTTATTAATTATAACTGATGCAAAAGAAACAAAGGCTTCCACACCTAGGAGATGTCTTCTCTCTGCAAGAGCCTTGGCACATCTAGGATAACTCTGATATCTTTATTTACGCTGTAGTTCAATTTACACATTAAACAAGTTTTACAGGGGTAGAAAATGTCTTCCAAGCTGTCTAGACTATGCTGAGATTGCCCAGTGTAGCTCTACTGGTCAGACTGAAAGTGTTTCTAAGTGCACCAAACAATGGCAATTTTCCTTCCTGACATTCCACAATAGAGTACCTAAAAGGAACTGAACTTTTATAATGTTTTCTGTACTTCCAACTCTCCTTCAAGTCCATGAGGTTAGATAGAAAATTCAAAGCTGTATAGAAAACAGAAAGGACTCTCAGGGCAGTTTTACATAAGAAAAAAATTATGGTTTCTGGTGTAGAAAAATGGCAAAAGGAACAGCCTGCCTTGTAAGAAACTGGCTTGTACAGTAGTCAGAATTTAAATATACAAACTTCCTGATACAGAGTCAAATTAGACTCCTGGCCATCAGCACCATGTTTCTGTGTCACTCCTCTGCCTGGTCATCCATGTTGATTTCGCAGAACCAGACCAGCTTGGACTGGTAGTCACACAGCTCCCTGCAACTGGATTCAAACTCTTTAAAGGCAGAAGAATAAATAGTCTACTAAGTATACAAACAGTCACAATAAATGTTTCAAAGAAGACCAGAACCTGCAGTAGTGTGGGTACCGTGGTTCTCACACGGATGCTGAGGAGACATTTCGAGCGTCTTCATGCTCATCTCGAACATTACTTACAAAGCCTTTTTAATGCACACCAAGGCACACGAATGATCTTAAAGTGCTGCCACCGCTTTTTGGCTGGGGCTGTGGGGTCAGTTATCCCTTCTGGAACGCCAATTTGTTTAATTTACTCTGAGGTGTGTTAAGGGTAAACAGCAACAACACGGGTTCAGTGCTAGAGAGAGGCGGGCGGGGAGCTGCCACAGCGGAGGCTGAGGGGATTCTGCACAGGGCCGCTGGAGAGATGTGTCTGTACACCTGAGCTGTGGCGCTGCCTGGAGCCACGGCACAGGCACCTTCACAAACACCACGCCGGCTTTGCGAGGGGATTCTTCTGAATAAACCCCCCTTTCCCAGCTTGGTGCAGGGAGCTAGCAGCCGTCCGGCTGGGTGTTCGGCCCACCTCCATCCCTCGGTTCGGACAACCAGGGGCTGTTCGCAGGGCTCTTCAAGGTATTTTCTCTCACTTGTACCCACATCTGAACATGCACACACGGGGTTTATTTTATTTCTCGTTTCAAACAATCCTCTTTAAGCAAGATTTAATAAGCCTAGCCCAGGTAAGCTCATTACTAAAGTCTTTGGAGTTTGACACGGCTTGTAATTTTCTTAACGAATTATTTAAGTCTTACTGATTCTAGTGAGGGAAGCCTGTCTGACGAGTACAACTGCCTGCACCACAGGGCACACGGGCCACGCAAAAACCTAAACACACGGCTCGCACCCTCTGCAGCTGCTGAATCCAGCGACATGGGTGGCCTGGGACGGTTCTGGGCAACTTTAAAAAGCCAAGTTTCCCTTTAAATGACAACGCGGAGTCACTAAAACAGGAAGTTCCTGCCCGAAAGGTTCCGTGGGCTCAGCTGGCGGGGCTGGTCCTGAGCTCCGAACGGGACGGTGTGACACCGAGGGAGCGAGGTCTGCTCGCCGCCCCACAGGCCGCCCCTCAGCGCACCCTCACGCCTGACCTGAGCCGCGGAGGAAGGAATTAGTCCCTGGCCGCCGCAGCAGCCCCAGGGCCCCGCACCCCCGGCCGAGGGGGCCCGCGGCTCCAGCGGCTGCTCCCGCCGCAGTCCCCGTGTGCCCCCGGCGCCTTACCCGGCCAGCTCCAGGAGGAGGCTGCCCACGCTGAGTCCCCACGCCGAGCGGGCCTTCAGCACCGCCACCAGCTGCGGCAGCTTGATCACGGCACACACGGCCCAGGTTGTCAAGTGCACCAGGTCTAGCAGCCCCGGCGCCATCCCGCTGCGGCGGCTCGGGACGGGGAACCCGTCTTCGGGGTTCAGCGGCGGGCAGGGTGTGGGGGAGCCCGCCCGGAACGGTGGCGCCGGGGCGGCCCTCACGGAGCGCTCGGGGCGCCTGCACTGCCCGGGGCACGGGGCGGGGAGGGCCGGGCCCGTCGGAGCATCCGCGGCCCCGTCGGGAGGGGCAGTGCCACGGTCACCCCCGGCCCGTGGGGCCGGAAACCGCGGTTACCGGGGGGACACCCGGGCCGGCCCCGGGGCGCTGGTTGAGGCCTCCCCGCATCTGACTCCCTCGGTGACCGAGACGAGAAACGCTCCGCTCCAGGTTTACAGTGTTCGTCCTGGAATGACTCTTGTAACCCTAAACACCCCCAGCAGAGCAGGGATGATGTGATGCTCTGCCGGCCACGGGCCGTGTTCACCCCGGAGCAGTGCAGGTAAGCTCCGGCTTTGGAGCTGTAGGCTGGAGCTCAGTTTTCTCCCCCGAAGTGTAGTCCCGAGTGCTCCAGCGCCAGTGGTTTTCAGGTCACTTTCTCTGGATGGCTGTGGAACTAATTCCTGCAGCAGGGATCGCACGGGTCTGACAGCAGCACTTTATTTTTACAGGAAAAATGTGCAGCAAAATTAAAAGTTGCTAAATGCTGGGCTTGTCAGATGATACCAGAATCGTCTGGAATAAACTTTCTAACACAATTTGAAGTATTAGAAAGCAGGCATTCTTTATTTGTGCAGGACACAGTGGATCTTTATTCTGTGTGTGGAGCGAGACTTTACAACAGGGTTTTTATTCATTATAACTATACATATTCATTAAAATGTGTTTCTTATTTAATATATAAATCTCATTTTCCTAGGACTAATTTACATGCATCCACCTCTTAGTGGAAGTTTATAGGTCTGGAGGTTTATTAAGAGGAGTCTCTGGTGGTTGTATTCACTGCATGCTTCAATATTAAAAGTGACTTTTCCTTGAACTTTTTCTTTGTGTATGCACTGTTTTACATTGTTTTATAATTTGCTGAAAAAACGCTGTAGGCCTTCTTATCTGTCTCTCCACTGGTTCCAGCGACGTTTATCATCCTGTGTGCATACCTTTACATTATTTTATCTTTTTTTGCCAGTTAGTTTTTTGGCAACTTCAGGGGATCCGAAATTTTTATTCTTTAGGTTGTTTATCACAGGTTACTGGAGATGGAGCAGCTTCTTCAGAGCCTACACCTACCCACCATACACAGTTATACACAAAAATAGTAAAGCTTTTGTACTTCAGCTTGTCAGAACAAACTAAATAAAGGTTATCCAAGGAATACACATTTGTACTGATTACACATGGACAGAATTTTGGCTCTTTTCTGCATATGGCCAGGACTGCTCAGACTGTCAGATCCATACCATTAATTCGGAGTTTTACGTAGAACATAATTGCCTAAACATGAGGAGTTATTCGCAGGCATAGCATTTCTTCTTTATCGTTTTAATTTTAATGAAAGTTGTATTTGACTATGATCAATAGTTCTTAAAATGGCTTAAAACAGTTATATAGCATTAATTCCACAAACCCTTGGTAGTATTTTAAAACAGTATTACTAATTCTTATTTTGTAAATCATGTTGCCCTTTATGTAATTCAGTCATAAAAGGAAGCAGGTATGTAGGAATACATAAAATCTCAAAACTCTGAAATAAATAGCCCCCAATAAAAAATTCTAATGTAGAAACTGTGTTTCTGTTAATTCAAAATAATCAAGATTTTCAAAGACCATAAGCTAAAAGAAGAAAAGAAAAATTTGGTTTACTTTAAATAATAACTGTTCCAAGATTTTAATGATAAACTGAGTTCTTGCCTTTGTGGGATCATTATGTAGTTGAAAAAGAGTTGAGAAATTATCATACAAGATGAAGTTACCTCATTTAAAATTAGGTCTGAGGTGTAGATGTGTCTGTCACTTCAGATAATCTGAGAATGATAGAGAAATACCTAAGGTAGAAGTTGTATATCTGCACTACTGTGTGGATGCTGATCCAAAAAACCTATAAAATTGTCAGTAATGTGTACTGCCTTGTACCTTTCTAGAGTAATCAAGAAGCTGAACTGACTTCAAACTATTCAGCAGGTCTGCGACCCCATTTTATTCAACTGTTTTTATATTTAAGACAACATTAAGTATTTAGCTTTAGTCAGCGTTTTACCTTTTTAGAGAACACATCCTGCTTTGCATTGCAAGCAGTCAGATGAACAGAATGATTTACCATCCTTCCCCTGCCCTGTCTGTGTAATGGTCCCGCTGTGCATCTGTTCACTGCCCACGTGAGCAGCAGCTTAGGGAAGGAGCAGACGTCAGTGCTGGGCAGCCCCGTCCAAGGTTATGACAAAAAAAATTAATCTGTGAGCAGTTGCAGAAATTCTTCCTAGTCTGTTTGTATTATTCAGTTCTAATCAAATTTCAGATTTGGTAAGTTGCAGCAGAATGCAGAACCACTTCAAATTACAGTTCAGGGAATGAATTCATAACATTCGAGTCTCCAGTGCAGACTGACAGTTCTGCAGCAGATGGGCACTGGTTTAACAGTGGTGCACCTCAAACGGGAATGCACATACTGATTCTTGTTGAAAATAACACAGAGAAGGAAAATAATCTTCCTGTAGTAACTGAGGACAAAAAGCCAAACGAGATTTTTTTTCCCCATAATGGTGTTGGCTTATCACAGCTGAGTTTTTGAACAGAGTAATGCCTTAAATTTTGTGGGTTTTCAAGAAATGCAGAGAGCGCTCTCTTGCTGGTTATTTCCACAGCCTGCCATGCTAACGGGGAAGAGTTCATTTCATAGATAATTTGTGTTTTAAGCTCTAGGTTAAAATAAAAGAGGTTCCACAACTGAGGAACCTGTGCGGATGGAGACAATTGCCAGGTGGTGTGTGGAGGAAGGCTGGGGGTGGACAGAGTTGGCCAGGGACAGCAGGTTGCAGGAGGCTCGGTTGTTTGCCCAGGAAGTGTGAACACAGTGTGTCAACAGATAGAGCCTGGGAAAGAAACCAGAGGAATTGGACATACCGGCACAGTTATACGGCTGTGACCTCTTTGGGATCGCAGGGACAGTATGGCACAGCACATTATGAGTGAGGGGATTCAAGCTATTTTTGAAAAGCAAACAGGAAAACGAGTGGAAGTTGTGTTCTACACGAAATAGTTTCACTTTGTCTGGAGCTTTCTCCTGCTTGTTGAATTAAGCACTGAGGCAGCTGAGAACTGAGGGGTCAAAATTGGTGGGGAGACTGGTATGGGGAACACTATGAAGGCACCTGCTGTAGATTGTCTGATCAGGAAGAAGAAGCAGATGAAGCTTTAAATAACAAGAAGGAACTCAAAATTGTAGGCACAGGCTGCTTTGGAATACAAAATTGCTCTGCTATCCAGAGGAGCACCCAGTAGGGTAAAAGCAGCCCAGCCAATTTTTGTGGAGCATCAAGAACATTCTTTTTTGACCCAGATGCTGGATTTGTTACTAAAAAACAAAGAAGGAAGGAAGAAAAATTAGGCAATGTGCAGGTAAAGGGCAGCCTTGGCATCAATGTCTCCAGGACCTTGGAATTAAGACCCCAAGAGAATTAAGAAAGATGAATAGTGAAATAAAGATTCTGGACTTCAGAAGAACAGAATTTGTCTTGTTCAGGAAATTGGTTTGTCAGGACCTCTCAGGAACATGCCAGGGGGGCACTGGAGACTAGGAGTGTGCCATGAAACTCAAAGAGAACATCCTCAGAGAACAGAAACTGTCTCGTCTGGTGAGCTGGAACTCAAGCAGGCAGAGGAGCAGCTGGGCTGATCCAGCAGTGCTTCTCTGAATTCAAACACCAAAAAGGGAGGGCTGGGAAGATGGAAACAGGTATGAGCTACTCAGGCATGAGGGAGTGGAGCTGAACACTGGAACAGTGGCCCAGAGAGGCTCTGGCATCTCCATCTATGGAGATTTTCACAGCTGAGCAGGACAAGGTCCTGAGCAACCTGGTGTAACATCAGTGCTGGCCTTGCTTTGAGCAGGGACTTGGCTTAGAGGCCTCCAGAGGTCCCTTTGGGCCACATGGCTGTGATTTCATGTACTTTAGTCCTTCTGCAAGCTGCATATTTGAGGCCCCATTCTGACACTAGAGACATCAAGATAAGACAAGGTAAAAATGATCAAGACTTTGAAACAAAATTAAAGAAGGATAACTGTGATTTTAGGTACTTTTTGCATTTGGTTGTCTTTGCTGAACACTTGTAGTGCCCAAGGACTGTGAGCTTCGCTGTTGAGTAGTAGACTGATGCAAAGTTGTCACAAAAGCTCGCCATGAGGAGGAGTTTACCTCTGTGCTGAGGCTCCTTGGTGGTACAATGACACTGCTTTAACTCTAATTTGAAGATCCTTCTCTTTCTCAAGAAGTCCAATGGATCCCTGCATGCCTTGTGTTTGTTACGTTTTACAAATGTGCATGACAGGAGTATAAAAGAAACAGTGGAAGTTGCATGTAGTTTGTTAGTTCTGTCTAAGTATGTTGTATATATTTGTGGCAACTGAAAACATGACCTTATTTATATTAAGTTTACTTGATGTTAGGCTGAACAGAAGCATAACAAATTGAATGAAAGTACTATAAGCAAAAAAACCCCAAACTCTCTTGACTCAGTGTTTGGTCTGTGAAATGTTTTTCTGAGTTAACAGAAGGACCTAAGGCCATTCTGGGTAATGGCATATTATCTAAAATAATATTGCTATCTAAAAAGTGGTACTGAAAGAGCCTGTAATGCCAAACACATTTTTAAAACCTAACCCAAAAGCCTAACAAAGCTGAGGATCAGTGGGGAGCAGAAAAGAAGGAAAATATACTAAGTAGTATCCTTTTTTTAGAGACTCTACATTGAACTTTTAGCCCAGAGAGGAGGTTGAGCTGCAGCTTTTGGATCTGGAACTGGTGTTGTTCTAGATCCGTACTTACCCAAAGAAGAGGCTCCAGCAAGAGTTGAGAGTGTGAGTACATGAGGGCAGCAGCTCTTGCTAAGGTCCTGGTGTATGATGCCTCCTGCACTCTTGCTAAATGTCTTAAGATTCTCCCAGAGTATGCAAATGGATCTGCCAGCACTGAGGAGCAACTACAGTTACAATCATGCTTATTCCAGCAAAGACGATGGTCATCTCACCAGGTCTGAAACACTACTGGGTGCACGTTTCACTCTGGCTTTTAGAGGGTTTTTTGATGTATCTCCATGGTAACACAGTGCTAGCAATGCGTCAGCATTCTGTTACGTTTTGTGGTAGAGAGCTGATGTAAACACTGTGTTCTCAGCCCATTTGGCTTTAAAGAGACATAATGGTGTAACTGCTAAATAGGCATTATGATAGCTGTAGGTGGTTCTAGGCTACATCTTTGTTCCTCTTTCTCAGCAACACCTGCAGCTGACATAAAGAGTTACTGCATGAATAAATTTGTTAATTCACAGATCATATGAAATATGTTGAGTGATGATATTTGGTTATTAGTAACTGGGAAAAGTGAATCCACAGTTTTGAGTGATCAGGTCATAGAGTGAACCCAAATGTCATCATTTTTGTATTTATTGTGCCAGTATATTTATATTTGCACATTACTTCTTTTTGCCAGCTCAGACTTTTGTCTGGTCGTACCCTGGGTTAAGAGACAGTTAATAGAAATTTGCAGTGGTTTTGCTCCATCAGCCTGGCATAAAGGCCTTGTGCTGATGTGAAGCTGTAACCACAGATACTTGGAAATTCCATTTCTAAGGCCTGGCACTTTTATAGATACATAGGTTCATACAGCTTCTCAGAGAGGCTCTGGAAAGGTCACAAGCTGAGTCAGTCTGTGGGATCTATGTCCTGTGACAGAAGAGGGCTGTGGGCAGGGCTGTGGCAGCACCTCTTCAGCCTTCAGCAGAATTCCTGAGTTATTTGGAGACCCATCTGTGTTTCAAGGAATTCACTGATGCAAACATGAAGTTTTTTGAAGAAGGAAAACATAGCTGACATGGATTCAGAGTAGCAAGTAGATTTTTTGAGAGAGGCATCCGGCTTTAGGAAAGATTTAGTGGTTTCTATCTATGCAGCATTTAGGAAATGCAAATTGAAGCCCTGACAGATTATTTTTGGTTTCTAAAACCAACAAACCAAAAAATACCCCACTTCACTAAACTGTTGTCTGATTTAAGAGGAACTTTAGTTCAGAAATTTATTTCTTTATAGAAGGTGAGCAATGTGAATATGTATGCACATAATACATACAGATGATGCCCTGACTGGCAGTATTGCCCATCTAATGTTCATACATAAACATCCTTGCCCTTCCCAGTTCTAGGAACCTTACTGTTTATGCAGTAATTTTCACAGCATAATGAGACCTGCTTTGTAGGAAAACCTGCTTAGTTATTTTGTTTACTTTAGAGTAATCTAAAGGTCAAAAACCAGTTTTAAATACAGTTTCTAAGAAACGCAACTGGATTTACAGTCGTCACTGATCTTATTAAACAAAACTTTACAATTAAGGTACTATGTGGGAACTATATACAAAGACTGTTCTAAGAGCACAAGAAACACAGATTTATATGAACTTATGTTTTTTCAAAAATATGTATTTAATACTTTTAAATTTAAATGGAACTCAAAATGAGAACATACAAGATCTGGATGCACTAGAAACGCCTGTTCACTACACACTATACTCAAAAATGTAGAAGAGAAAGCAATATATGTATAACTAAGGGAAGAATTAAATCAGTATAGCCACCCACTTGTGCTCTTTAACTAAAAGAATTACAGAAAATGAACTCTCTAAACATGGATAATCCCTTGTTTGAGATTTGGCCACGAAAGGGAAAGAAGCTTATAAAACTGAAGTCCAAGTGATAAACCATAAGAACGCTTTACAAGTAACTTACCACACAGTTTAATATCTACACGATCTCTTTGATAATTTCCACTGATTATTTACCAATTTCACTTCTGTTATAATCTCATGCAATCTTTCTAAGACATTCTGCTTATATAAATAAGGATTAGTTGGCAAAGTTAATTATTGTAAAAGAAAAATGACTGCTAAACTTGGGATGAAGTTGGACTCTAGAGATTGTCTGTTTTCTGCCTTCTACTTGAAGGTGCTGAGGCAGTTTTGATTAGGACCTTGGATATTCCCAGAAGGTCTTTTCTGGAGGTTGCTGTTCATGGTAGAGAGACCCAAACTAACTTTGGAAATGTAATGCTGGAGAGCTAATGCAGCAGCATAAAATAATTTGCATTTCCAGGGAAAGTGTAATAATTTTAAAAAATCAGGTGTCCAGTTCTAGACAATGTTCCCATATCACATAGGTTATCTCGTCTATTCCACGCAGGAAACTTTGGTTCTCAAGACATTCCCCCTTAATCATTAAGATGTCAAAGTGCTTAAGAGTTGCTATAGATTTCAGCAGGAGATAGGAATGAATTGGAGTTCTGTGGTGAACAGAGCTGGTCCTATCCAGTTGTTGCCCACTAGTATTTTAGAGTAATTTCAATTAGCTTGAACTCAGACTCAGAAAGTCAAGATATTAGCTTAGCTGCGCATCAAATGAGGCAGCACAGTTGTGGGTTGCTGTGATCTTGAGACACGGCACAGAGCTACATTTTCCAAGGTTGGACTCTGACAATTAAGCCAAAAATTATTGCATACTTTGGCTCCTTTTCAGATATTCCTACAGACTTTCCAGTTGTGATCTGTTGGCCTGAAGTGACCCCTGCAAGAGAGTGCAGCAGAGGGGAGTGCAAGGCTTTTCCTGTGCTGTACACGTCACCACTGCACGTCCCCACTTCAGGAACTGCCTGGCAACTCAATGGCTGCTTTATCTGATTAAGGACACAAAACTACACGTTTTTACTAAAGATTTCCTCAAATTTTTGGAAGAAAATTGGTTTTTGCCATTCACAGACATGACATAATATGCTCTTTGAGAAGTGTCCTTACATGGCTGTCAAGAGGCACCAAACAAGCCTCTCAGATGTGTGTGATTAAAAGAGATACATCTAGACTTCGTGAAGAGTATCCTATATGAGTAGTTAGAAGAATTGGAAATATAATTCAATCAAAAAAAGATGTGATTGATCTGTATTTAAGAGGTGAAATCTTTTTAAACCTGGTATAATTAAAATAAGAATTTTTTAAAAAATTCTTTGTGAATGTGTTTGAAAAATGATGTTTGCAAAATATGTTCTGAACCTGACAACTCTGGTGTACTCAGAGAATTGGTGAAAAACTCTTCAGACAGTCATTCAATTTTTACAGTAAAAGACAAACCCTATTAAATACATCCCTCTTGATGGATGTGTGTTTAACCTTCAAAGGTGGAGATTCCTCCGGGAATCCATTCCAGTGCTGTATTATCCTCACTATTAGCTTCCCCAAAAGTCCTATCCCCTTCCGAGACTGGTTTTTTTTTTCCTTCAGGTTAAACTTTTAACAGTCTTTTAAACCTTCCCTTATATGACATGTCTTCCCAAAATCCAGTTGCCATCGCTGCTTTTCTAGACTCTGATTTAGCCCACGTCTTTAGGGTAAGATGTGGAAGGTCTTTTCCCAAGCTTGAAGTGCTTCAGTTGAAACAATGCCAGTTCTAAGTGAAGTGGGAGGATTAAATCGTGCGCTGCTTAGACCAGACTGTAAGACTGCTCCTACCCTCCAGTTTGTGGGAACTCTCTTGGAGAAGGATTCTCTGGATTCATACACAGTAAACAGAGTCAGGAATCTGGAATTATTTAATATAATTAAAAAAGAATTATATAGCACTGCCTTAGTGTCCTTTCTGGTGGATTACTTGATGTGGAGTGAGTGCCATCTAGAGGCTAGGAAACACGGAGCTCTGTATGTTTTCGTGCTGAAAAACAAAATCCTCATGCTTTACGAATGAAATGTTCTTACAGGAGCTTGAGCCTGACAGATACTGGGCATCCACCACTCAGTGTAAAGTTTGTGACCCACAGAGTAAGGCATGCAAGTGCAATGTCTCTTGGTGTTATGCAATCACCAATAAACGTGTAACCCCTGAGTAGCCTGTGCAGTTTTTGGAAAAAGCTGTGGACAGCACAGGGACAAGGAAAGTCTTGATCAGCTCTCTCCTCTCCTGCTTTCAGGTGTGTGAAGACAAATGAGTTCCTGGTGTAGTTTTCTGCTCAGAGGAGAGAGCAGAAAGCATTTCAGCTGAACAAGAAGAAGTGTGTTTTATAAAGAATGTTCCCTTTTGGTGTGTCTGAACTCAATTCTCTGACATAATTCATATCTGCACAGAGTGGAATCAGCCCTCCTCACCTGGGCTGGTTGCATGATGTGGTCTTCCTCCTTTAGGTAACTTAGTTGTCATCTTGAAAGCCCTGATCTTCCAGTTCTTACTGTGTCAAGGAAGCCAGGAGAACCACTTGGAGTAGTGACTTTAGGGGTGGGACTTGGCTCTTCTTTCTACAGTGTTTTTTTTTTTTGCCTGAGACCACTTGCATCAGTGATTACACTAGTCACAGTGGTCACCTTGTGTGCTTCTGAGCTGCCTTCTGCCACTGAAGTCTAATAATATAAACAAATAGCTTTATTTGCAAAGTGTGAGTGCACCCATCTCCATCTCAGTCTGGTGAGAGACTGCAGCCTGTTGTGTCAAGGCAATGCTGATGGCTTCTGTGTTGAGCTCCGCTTAGGACTGAGCATGATCCTGTGGAAGCTACATACAGTTCAAAGGACAGATACTGTGTGCACGCTTTCCATGCTCTGCTGCTTGCTGACTTTTCCCCACAGAACAACAGGCCATAAAGTTTCAACCTCTGTAATGAGCACGCACTAGCTGAACAGGCTTCTAGTATTGTGTTGATTTAGCTTGAAGATGGTTTCCCTGGGCAACCACAGATTTTAGGAACTATGAACCTGTGAAATTCAAGGTTGACAATTCTGAGCATGTAAGACATGTTGCTGAGCCAAAACGCCTTCAGAGCAAAATGCGAAAGCCTGCTTCCTTGTCAATGAGTTTCCATCAGCTAAACTGGAAGGAAAAAAGCATAAGAGAAGGGAATTTGAGAGCAGCAAATCTACAGAAACAAAAATGAAAGCTAGTGTGAAAAATATTTGGTCTCCCTCCCTCAGCAGGGAGTGGTGAAAAGCACAGAGAATGGCCCACGTGCCTTAAGTATTATTCTTTAGAGCGAGTTTAAACATGCAGATGACAGAAGCTGATGAATCCTTGTCTAACTACATGAAATGCAACAAGCTGCTGCATTTTTGTTGTGCTGGCTTTCAGAACTGAAAGTGCATTGTTTATGTTGTGACTCATCTGAGCAGATCTCTATTAATTGTTTGTTTTCAGGAGATAAAATTCAGTCAGAAATGGTCTTTTGTCTGTAATCTTGTTCTTTCAGATGTTAGTGGCATCCTGACTGTAGATTTGCGTGGGAAGATGGATGAGATCTGTAGTGCTGTCTGTAAATGGCCCAGTCACCTGAAATACGAAGAGGATCTTACATTATGGCATCGTTGGACAACATCAGTTTTTACCCTTGAAGGAACTTGCTTTGTTGCTGTTATATTGTTACTGAAGCACTAAGAAAGCTGGAGATGACCCTCAAGTTTCCTCTTCCGTGCTCCACTGCTGATGAAGTAATTAATGTTTACCAGAGCCCTGCCAAGCTCAGTATTCATTCGATTGCTAATAGTTTGGTTGGTTGAGTTGGGAACTTTGCATGAGAACAGGCATATAGTTTGGCAGTGGCCTCTGCTCCTTTCTCTTACTCTGGATAAAAAAAAGACCATTAATAAGTTTTCAAAGTTACATCCATTGCTTCTTACAAAAGTACAGCTTACCAAAATTATTTATAATATCAGCACTTCTGCTTTCGAAATTAGAATTTAAATATACTTAAAAATATCATATTGGATGTACACCAAAGTGCTGTAGAAATAAAGCAAAACAATTTGGGCTTTTTTCCTTTTGTCTTATGATGGGATAACAGAGGAAAATGAGTAATTTTAAAATGTGTTGCATAAAACGTTGTCCGGGACAGAAGTTACTCTGCTCTAGAATGGTTGTGATGTGGGAAGCTTTTTCTTTCATTTTTAGTAAGTGGCTTGGGTTTCAGCAGGATGACATTATCTTAAAAATTTTCTCCTAGGAAGTTGGTTCTTCCAGCACTTGTCTTTCTGCCGAGTTGTTAACATTGAAACAGATTGAACACACATAGATACCAGATGAAGACACTTCAGCTCTTTCATTTTTCCTAAAGGTTTTAGTGGTAAAGCATTTGCCAATGATCCCTAAATATGCTTCAATTTGAAATATTAGCCTAGCTCAAATTGATGAAAACTAAAAAGAGCATGGGTACAGTTGAATGTCTGTTCAAAACTCACCATTTTGTCATGGTCCTGTAGGATACTCCAGTTCTGGTACCTTGAAATAGAAGTAAATAAGGCAGTACCAAATTTTCTGTCTTTAAATAAATTAGTTAATGTTCATCATAACTGAATGCCTGTTCAACTGCTCAGTTTGACACTTACAGCCCAGGTCTTACACCTGCAGATTCCTTGTACTTAAACCTGTCTTTTCTGTGATGGAGCCCAGGGTTTTATTTATTCCCATACTATATGAGGAGTGGGTGTTATTTTTGCCAAGGGAGGGTGAGGATACCATGTCCACAATGTATTCCATGTGCAAATGCAAATAAATTGCTCACGTCTTGAGTCACTCTAGAAAACATTTTCCCAATGCCTTGAGCAAGACACAGCATCTTATTTTTTAAATGACCAATACTTTGCTGGCAGAAGTTTCTGGTAGGAATTCCCAGAGCCATATTGCTGCAGGCAAACATCCATGGGAGTATTCTGTGGAGATAGGCAGCTGTGCTAGGAGCAAATGGAGTCAGAAGATCTGAGTTTTGCTCTTCAGCTCTGTTCTATACCTGGTGTGGGACTGCAGGGCAAGTCCTTTGCTTTCCTTGGCCTGAAATGGAGAAAACATCAGTTCACCCACTATTGGTAAGCGTACGTGAGTCAAGAGAGGAAACAGTTCTGTACAGCTGTATCTGCAACAGGGCTCAAGGGACACCTGGGCTGACTCTGAGCTGCTTACCTGTGCTGCATCTGAGCTCATTGAACTAGTACTGAGTCTGTACATCCTTCTGAGCGGAGCTTGTCTGTACAGCACAGACATGTACCATGTGCAGCTCAGAGCGCTGGATTTCTGTGCTGCACTCCCCTGTCCAGTGCAGATATGCCCCAAGTGCAAATAAAATTGAATTTGTGACTGTTCTGTTTATAACTGTATATCTTGGTATACTAGCACAGCGTTGAGGTCCTAGAATTTTTTATCTTGTTATGCAGCCATTATTTGAACATTATCAGACTTGGGTGTTACTGGATGGTGCTAATTAGTGAGAAATGTCACGGTGTCAGGCGTTGCCCTACATCTACTTCAAGTCAGACCATTTAATGCATACTGGCCTTTCTCCATCATTGTTTTTGGGACGGGAATGTGGAACTGAAGAACAGCCTCCTGCAGGCTGTAGGGTATGTAATTTGATGAATCCAGCTTTAGGCAGCTTGTTCTTCACAAGTCTGTCCTACCCTTTTGCAAGTGGTTCTGTCTTCATATCTAAAACTGGAAAGCAGAACATGCATTGGCTGTATGATGTGTTACATTATTCATGAAAGTGAGTTTGCACCAATATCCATGACTGAACCTCAGGGACAGGCACAGAGTCCTTCCTGCTGCCTTAGCTAGGGAATGAGTATGGAATAGGCTGAGCCTGTTGAACAAGAGTCTGAGTCTCCCAGCACTGGATAGAGTAATACTGCCCTGGCTTTGCATGCGTCAGAGTCCTGGCATCAGCCTGTCCCTGAAGTAAATGGAGGCAGACAAGAGTGCAAAATGCATCTCTGCGGAAATCAGGACTGTGACCTGTATCTCCTTCAGAAGGCTGAAGAGGGTGAAGGTTTTCAGATGGTTTCTTTTCCCATTTTAAAAAATCCTGAGAGTGATGTTCTTTTTCTTCCCTTTCCTTTAGGTTGGGCAGTGCGCAGGTGGAAATAGAGCTGATTTTTATTTTACCAAGGATATTCGTCTAATAGGCATACTGATGTTGTATACTGAAGTATGAACATAAGCACTTACTCAAGATATGTGGCAGAGACAGGATCTTGATTTTGGGTTCCTTTGAGTCACTGGTTTGTGCACAGCCAAAGCTTAGGTTGTACATGTGCAGCTCAGTCTGCTGAAACACCACAACAATGGGGCAAGTTCGGGAGATTTACAGACTGGGAATACAAACTCGTATTTTGGCAGAACACTCTGTTCAGCTTCCATTTCAGCTATTTCCAAGAGTATAAGAAGAGGTGATAATATCAGTGTGTCTGCAATAAATTATAAAGCTTGGCACTTTTATGTCTTCA
The DNA here is from genome assembly GCA_013398015.1 of Oreocharis arfaki. Taxonomy (NCBI): domain Eukaryota; kingdom Metazoa; phylum Chordata; class Aves; order Passeriformes; family Paramythiidae; genus Oreocharis; species Oreocharis arfaki. Next base: position 630,937 of record VZRR01009086.1, read on the forward strand.
TTGTGGAAATCTCTAAAAGCTGAAAGATACTTAGTATGCAGTTCTTTGCATCTCTTTTCAGCTTAAGCTCAGCATGCTGGGAGATATTAGCACAGACTTTGTCCAGTGAAGGAGAACAGAGATAGTGTAACCCTAGAAAGGAAAGTATTAGGATCTGATCCAAAGCCCCTACAGCAGCAAATTTTGTTTGATAGTGTTGGCTTTGGATCAAGCCCTAATGCTGTCAGGGACTATCAGGACCATTGTCAAGACGAGCAGATGTTCACTGGAACAAGTGACTTACCAGGTTTTCCTTCCTCTCTGTTCAACCTCCACAGACTCTCCCTAGATCTTATCCTGTTGGACCTGATCTGCCTGCTTGTCTGCCCAGGCCCAGGTAGCCAGTTTTGCAGTGGCTGCCAGTTCTGCTTGGTTGGGTGCTGCTAGCACAGAGAAGGAGGTGGGACTGGTTGCCCAAGAGGTGTGGTTGCAGTTTGCTGAGACCTAAGCAAGGTATTTCTCCTGAATCCAGAACCCCTTTCCAACTTGTCCATTTTGAGACTCACCATACATCCAGCCTTTTTAGGTATATTGTGACTTCTCAGAAAGTGAAACCTACTCTGTTTGTGCTTTCAAAGCTCTTTCTCTCCTAATTTTTTCTTTCAGCTGCTGCTTGGAGTGCTTTCAGAAAAGTACATGCACAGCAGCGCTGACAGGCAGTGCTCAGCACTGGTTTACTTCCCTCTTACTTAATGGTCCTTTCCTACTGCTTTATGTCGCATCATTTCTTGAGCACTGAGGGGGTTTTCACAGTAACAGCAATATCATGAGAAGTGGCTGTAATTGGAAGCAATGGGATCTCCAGATGCAACCAGCAAACTCTTAGATTACAAGGTGATTACAGTGACTGCAGCTGAGATCAGCCTCTATTCAAAATCCTCAGAACAATAAAGTCTGGCTTAATAGCAAAGGGTGCTGTGGAGATTGCTGCTGAGTAGTCAGGAGGACTTTTGTTGTGGTTATGCAGCAGAAGCAAAAGCTCCTGAAAGCTGCTGGTTTCCTTGCTGTGTTTACTGTCTCTATTGGAAATGTCTGACTTGTGAATATATTCCAGAAAAGGAGCAGAGACCTCGTGTCACAGCTGCTGGGACCTTGAACTCTGTTTGGGGCAGAGATGTTTGGTTAAAATTAAGTGTTTCAAGGAATCTGTTCTGAAAGCTTCTTATTTTCAAATTAAAACATGAGCAGTCATATCATCAAAAGTCTTTTCTAAGCACTTAGATAGTTCTGTAGAAGGTATTAAGCAACTAATAGAAGTATTTAAGTAACTTTAAATGGTGATTAGTACACTAAGTGAGACTTTTCAAAACAGTGTCCAAAATGTCAGTGTTTGTCTTTACAGTCAGCCTGTTGGGCTTCTGTGGTATGAACTCACTTCCTCAAGTATTTGTGACCTTGCAGGAAAACAGAGTGCTTCAAGTATAAATTTCCTCTGAAATTCTTCACTGACTTGTTTTTGAGTAGTGTGGATTAGCTCCAGATGAATTGTAGCCTCTTGTTTCGTCTTTCTGGTAAATGCTAATGAACTTTAGATCTAATTCTTCAGGGGGTTTTTGGCAAAATTATTTGCTTACAGTATTAGGAAACACCAACTCTATTTGGCAAATAATTTCTTTAAACATAGTTACAACTATACAAAAATCCAAACACTTTGTGTAGACAAGTTTGAGGAAGAAATACTTTTGTAATTCTACAATAATTTTGGAAAAATTATTCTGAATTTGAAGATTGTGATAACATAACTTAAGAAAAGGTAAATTCCATCTCAAGCCCCCATGTTTGCTTTGGTTTTGAATTAAATTTTAGTAGACTTTTTGTTTGTTTGCTATTTTTTCTGAGATAATTGAAACCTAAATAGTGTTTCTCATCTCTTTCAAAGTTAAAAAGAACAAAAAAGTCATGTACCCACATAGGATTATCATGAAGTGAAGAAATTAAGTGGTTTCCAGCCTGGACTAATAGTTGGCCCTGTTCCTCTTGTGTAATCTGCTTATCTTGTTGCATTTGGTCCAGGGTTCTGTCCAAGTTGGAGTGTGTGCAGCTGTTTGGAGAACAGTGTTTTAGCAGCATCTGATTGCTTTAAAAGGAATCTGAGGCATGTTTGGAAGACCCAACGCATTAATCAGAGTGCATGGGATTCTAGCTCCTGATCTGGTCGGGAAGGGATCCTGATGGAAAGTCTGTTCCTCTTAATTCTTGTGTACAAAGTTCCTGTATCAGATCACAATTTTGATTCTGATCCTTCCTTCGAGTAAATTTCTGCAAATTAAATAGTAATAAGCTAAAACTGGCTGTTGCATTGAGGGCAGCCTCCAAATGACTACTTGCAGCCACTGAATAAACAGGACAGAAAGATTACAAGCAGGTGTTTTAAGTCTGTGCCATTGAGTGGTCTCAGCAGACCTGGCACAGATACTGAACTGTTTCCCCTCAATTTTCCCATTTGGCAGTTTAGCATTTTATTTGCTCATTTGAATTGGTACAACTGGTTTACTGTGTACATCTTTTCATCCTGTAGGTTGATGTTTATTGTGGCTTCATGACACAGGTATCTGTGAAAATGGATTAGAACATCTTGATTTTTCCTGGTTGGGGACATGAAACTTAAAAAATAATTATGAGTGTCACTGTCAAAGACGGCCTTTGCTTAGAAGTTTGTTTTGTGATTAATTCATTTGACAAGTACTGTCAGTGCCTGTCATTTTGAGAAAGATTTTGACTGAGGTTAGTCTTTTGGTTTTACCAGACAAGTGATGATATTCACAAAAAATTCATCTGGGAAAAATATCGCAGTTATTTCCTTTGAGTCAAAGGAAAAGATACCCACAGAGGCTTTTTATAGAGGAAAAAGTTTGTGTGTTTAGACAAAACCTTTTTATTTGACCACAAGAGGGTATTGCAGTATCAGTTATGCAAAAATTTAACTAATGTTTGCCTTTATGTGCTCTGACTTATTTTTAAAAGACATTATTTCTCAAAACTGATCATTTATATTAGGTAGTAGTTAAGGAAATCAAGTTTTGAGTGCCAGTATTTGATATTCTTGTCCAAGGGCAAATTCTGAGTTGGTTTTTCATTAAATTTATAGTAACAAGTTTCTTGAAGGTTGAGAGGTTCCCTTCACTGGACGATAGAGACTTAGACAGTTACTTTGAAACACTGAAAAACTTCATGGAAATGGCTTGCAAGAATACATCAGTCACAGAAGGGAAGTAATAACAGGAGATGAATGTGTTGCTGCTTTGTCTGGAAGTGCCCATTGGTCCAGGAGGGGAGCTGGCACGGTCAGTGAGACTCTGATCTGATTTTCCCATGTGGTTTTACTTGCAGAAATAAGTTCTGAAATCTTTTTTAGCTCATTTGTGTTTCCCATTTTTTTCCTTTACACCCAATTCTTCTACGGTATACATCCAATGTCGGTTTGCACTTTTTAAAATGAATTGATACTGTGTTGCAATACTTTCCTACAAAAATTGTGTATTCTGAACTTTAAGGGCTGTGTTGCCAAATATTCATGCTGTGTTTTGTGCAGTTCAGACCATGGGAGAGGGACCTAGAAGGATTTTTGGATTCACCCAGTCCTAGATCTACTGCTGAATTTAGGAGAAGGTGCATAGGATGCCTGCATGTCTCTCAACAAGCTCACTTGTAAAAGTAGAAGAGCAGCCATATCACATTATCTGAGAGGAAGAAAATTTCTGAGGGTTCTGGTAGTGGTTTGATGGAAAACAAAGCAATTTTCATATAATAAAGTTGGTGAGATATTGCAGAGATTTAAGTGGCACACACGTTTAGAAACCCGGGTGCAGTGCATATGTCATATGCAAATAAGAGGCAGGAGCAAAAGCTGGAGGAGAGGGCAGCCCTCTGGAGACCAGCTTCTCAGAGCAGGTCACAATTCGGAAGATCTCTGTCACTTCATGAGGTGTGAAGGGATCCCCATGGAAATCTTTCAGTACAAGCAGTGTCTCCTGCCTGCCTCGAATAGTGGCATTTGACTTGTCATCATCATCTTCCTCGAATGAATAAAGATCAGTCGAGTCAGTCAGGGTTGCAGGCTGGAAGGTGGGCTCTGGCGATGGCTGGCGGAGCAGGGTGTTAGGTGGTCGGTCAGAGGACGCTGAGCATCCAGAGAAGTGACGTTTGGCAGGGCATGAACACAGTGCTTTTTCCTCGGCCCTGGGCATTAAGCACCAAGGGCTCTGGAAAGCCTGGAGGTGGCGGGTCCTGCTGGTGAGCCATGTCTTGGTCGGGCAGGAGCAGAGTGCTTTGGGTCGCTGTATGCAGGCAAAATGAAAACAAATCCAGCCAGCTACCACTTTGGAGTCAAACTTCTTTTAAGCAATCTATGTAGCTGATTGATTAAAAGCATCATGCATTAACTTTTGCTGTGGGTTTCTTAAAGAATATACTTATTTCTTGTCTTAATGGAATTCTGCTGATAGAGCCTGGAAAGTGGAGTGTCTGTTGCGTCAGCGGCATACAAGTACCATGGGGAGAATGTCTGCTTCCAGTGACACAGAGTCTGACACTTCAAAATAAAACCAAAGCTGTAGTACAGACTGTAAGAAATCTGTAGTGATTTTTTTTATCTCCTTATAAAGGTTGCAAAATATGTTAGCTACTGATACGCGGTTTTCCTTACTTGAAGCAAAAATTGTTTATTTGAAAAAGTATTATTAACTTGAAAAAAATTATAAACACCAGCTATTTCACAGAATATGCAGGCCTGTTACATTAGAATCTTGTGCTTAAACCTGCCACCTGAGCAAGGTGATGGGATTTCAGAGAAGGAGAACTGTAGGGCTGGTGCATGAGTAGGGATCTGAAAGTATCTGGTTTTCAGAGAGAGAACTATAAGTATATATAATGTTCCTCACTGGCTGAGGAATATTTTCAGTTGCTGTTTCACGTAATTTCAGTCTTAGAGGCCAGGTTCTGTCAAGAAGTGCAATATTGTATGAACAACCAAAGTTATCTTCGTTAGTCAGAGTTGAGTTCAAGTCACATCCTCACCACAGCAGGGAGCTCTCCGCAGTGGACCTTGTCTTTGTTCATCCTCACTGTTGGCTTGCACAGTTTCTTAACAGGTCTAGGAGAATTCCAGGGTATAAAGTGGTTGAGTACTTCTGCAAAGGCTGTGCTGTGGGCTGCCTGAGCACCCACAGTAGCGGTTTGGCCCCTGAGTCTGGCATGGCCCTGGTTCCTGCACTCCTGGAGTCAGCAGCTGCTCACAGTGTCAGCTTACAGGGCAGGGAAAATGCTTCACAAGTACTACAGAGGCTCGGTTTTCTCTCTCTGCTACCTGTAGCACTGTAGTACTTACAGAAGTATTTTGTCCTGTGAATTACAATATTGCAGCTGTGTATCATTACATATTTCAATGGTCAAGATGCTGTTCAGGTTTTGGGGTTTTTTACATTATTATCTGGTTTTTAACCTGTCTCCTCTGGCAGATAGGAGTATATTTGTTGATCTGCATTTTGGTACACTGATTGTTTCACTTACCATCTGCTCACCATATTCATAAAGGACATTAACTTCCTGTTTTGATGTGAGAAACCAAAAATTCTCTGCTGTAAGTTACGCGAAGTTTTCAAAGCAGGGTACTTGAAATTTATTTAAAATTCATTCTCACTAAATGAAAGGCAGCACCTGGCTTTTCAAATGTTCTTCACCTTTGCCAGTTTTCCTGGCTGAGAATTGAGCTACTTCCTCTTAGTGTTTTTCAAGGTAGCTGTCAGAGTCTAAAATTGGGAAGCCTTGTCTGAACATGTCAATCACAAGCTTTGTCTATTTTTCAGCAAGGCTTTTAGTGTCTTCATTACAGCTATTAGTGTGGGTTTCCTTTTTAGCTGTAGAAGCTAGTGTTAAATCACACTTCAGGCTGATGTTTGTCCAGCTCTGACTGTTGGGGAAAGAAGTTCTCCCTGAAGGCAGGATGTCCACGTAACTAGATGGGGGGGCGGGGGCCGGGGGTCCGTGTATAACCTTTTCTTTGATGCACTAGAATCTGGTGGCAGATTTCCTGAGATCATGAGGATTCAGGTCTGAAGGGACATCAGTAGGTCTCTAGCCCAACCTGCTCGTCAGAGCATGAGCTATGATGTCAGACCAGCTGGTCAGGGCTTTATGCTGTTGATCTTGAAAGCCTCCAAGGATGGACACTGCACAACTGTTTTGGGTAATGCGTCTCACCAAGGGTTGCCTCCACGATGAAGATGTTTTGGCTTATAAACAGTCAGAACCTCTCCTGTTTCAACTTGTGCCCATTTTATTTCATGCCTCCTCTGAGCCCTGATCTAAGCAACCTGACTGTCTCTTTCCTGTAACCTGATTGCAGTTACTGAGTCTCTGCTCTTCAGTCTCCCCACAGCCTTCTCTGCTCCAGGCTGGGCAGGATTTGATCGCCAGTTGCATTGTCTGTGTTACACAGATGTGTCAGACCTATACCTGACCCGCTCTGTTCTCTGTCCCTGCCTGATCTGAGCATTTACACTGCTCATGCCCTGCAGGGCAGACACTCTATGAGACCTAGAAAGGAAAATGACAGAGTGTACTGGGAGTGCACAGTCCATTTTGGCATTCTTTTCTTAGATCACCTGAGCTGTTCTGTAGTCCATTTCAGCCTTACTCCTATGGTTGTACAGAGCTTGATTGTTTTGCTATACAGTTGGAAACTTTTGCTCCCTGAGGAAATGGACAGCCAGAACAACATGAAATCTTCCTGGATACGTTTAGAGCTTTTTATTTTTAGCTCAGTTGTACAACCATTCACATGCAGGTGCTCAAACAGCCACAACTGTAAGGAAAACAGCTGCATCCCCAGATCTTTAGGCCAGAGTAGCCAAACAGACTTGGAAAAAAATTTCAGACTGGATTTTCACTGTACCAGGTGCTTCATTAATGATATTGTTATGGTGTGATGAAGAGAATGGGAGTCTGCATCTTATAATGGGCCGTATTCCAGTTTTCAAGACAGGAAACCTTTTGCTTAGGTCACTGCTTAAGTTTAGAAACTTCCTGAAGCAGTAGACAGCCATGCAGCTAAAAGTTGAAGAATTAGCATAAAATCCTGCTTTCTTACATTTGTTCACTTAATGACAAAAGGGACAATACCTTATCCTACTTTCTGTGTGAACTACCCACATAATCTACACATATACAGTATGAGTATCATGTATCTCTCTTTAAAAATCCAGCTCTGATCACAGTGCTGACATACGTGCACCTACCAGCCTTTTCCATGTAGACATCATGAAGAACTTCAGACAGACTGAGATTATGGAGAATTGTTGCCCTGCTTGGCATGAAACATTTAATCTTGAAGTATAATCAATGAATCTTTAATGAGAAACAGGGTTTCCAAAATGCTTCCAGTTTCTGGAGGCCCAGGACAGAAAACAGAGCAAACCCTGACAGCATGAAGGACCCAATGTGAGATTAGGTCTCCTACAGCTTCCAGCATTCCTAGTGCTTAACAGCAGGAATCTCCAAGCTCTGAGATACCGTGCTACCTGGGTCCTTGGTTTCTGGGCAGATGACTCAAGGCTTCCATATGTTTTTAAAAGAGTGGGAAAAAGAGCAACCAAAGTAGGGATATTCAGATGGGCTTTTTAATTCTTGATCTACTGCAGCCTTCCAAGTTCTTGGTAGATTAAACCATGAAAAAAACATTTTGCAAATCTTTGTTCTTGTCTGCTGAGCGTGCTAAGGATCCTTCAAATGTATTCTAAATTGTTTAAGACTGGCTGACCTGTTCAAAATTGGTTTGGTCTGTTAGATAATCATGCATAAAGGCATCTACTGCCATTTAGGAAGTCCTAGCATAGCTGAGAAATGAAGGATGGGCCACCAGATCCATAGCAAAGCTTCAAGAGACCTGCATCTTTCTACAAAAGCAGGAGGGACAGGCAACGTCTGGCTGTCAGGTTGCACTGGATGATCATGAGTGTATCAATACTTCACACCTTGACATCCAGTTAAGGGTGTTATCCAACCAAATCTCCCAGTCATCTCTACTTACTATATTATGGATTGTGCCATGGAGTGGTCTTGGAACTGTGCTGCTGTGCTTGGAGGCTTCTGCTGGGAAAGGTGAGGTGCACCCGCTCTCCAGCTGCTCATGGGTATCCAACACTGTGGACCAGAGAAGGGCAGGCAGCCCTGGCCTGCAGGGTGGGTTAAACATCTCTGTGGTTCCTTAACCATGGCTGGTTTCACTCCAAAGATCCACCCTTCCTGCTGCTGCACATGTGTTCACTGCACCTCCATTCCCTGTCGGGTGGTAGAGATATCCTTGAAGGAGTCCTGTAGCAGTTGTTGAACATGAAATTTACTGTGAAGGAAAGGTATAACTACATCTAAACTAGGAAAAGAGTGCCAGGGCTCACTCTCTGGATGGGAATCATAAGCATTCCCCACATTAGTGAAGAAGTTTGTACTAAGTGATTATATTCTATTGCATGATGTGTTCCGTTACTTAATTCCTGTTTAAAAACACAAAGAAGCAAAGGAAGAGGTTGAGTGAGGGACTTTGTAGAAAAAATGGCTTAAATTTCCAGTGGTTTTCTCTGTTTGATAAGGTTAATATTCATAATTTCAGTCGTTTTTCCTTCATAAAAGTTTTGTTATATATTCAAACCTGACAACTGGAGGATTGAGGATGGGTTTGGACTGCCTTTTTTGCAAATCTGATGATGAAGACCACTTATGCCATTAGCATTAAAAAAAAAGCCCAAACCTTCTCATACTCATACGGGAACAATTTACAGAAGCTAGAAGTTTTGCTGGTGAATGAGAATATCCATTTTGGAAATAGCCTACACTGGCTCTGTGGTTAAAATGGTACAGTACCCTTGCAAAAGGCTAATACAGGGATTTTGAATAAAGCACCTCTGTGCTGTATCCATTTGCTCTTTGCCCTTTGCCTGTTTCCATTCCTCCAGGGTCTCATTAACTTGCCATAATGTGAATATTCTCCCAGGCTGCATACCTTAGCTTGCACAAACATACCATTTTGCAGAAGGATTAGAAAACAGCAACAGTCAAAGCAGATTTTTCAAACGGCTTCTTTTAAAAAAAACTTTTATCCCCAAATACAGATTAAAATAAACTCTTAATTAAAAAAAGGTTTTTCTTACTTTTCCACGTCTTTGTTGTGAGTGCTCAGATTCATCAGCGCCTTAGTGTGTGGTGGCTGCTTTACTTTGTACATTCTGTTTTCTGGACTCCACTTTTGGGATTGTTGTTAGCTCGGAGAAGTAAATAGACTTTGAGAAAGAGATCACACCATAGCAACCTTCATCGTCTGTTTACCATTCAAATAAACGTCTGTGCTGTGGAAATTTATGTCCTGAAGAATTTTTTAAACTAGGACATTAATTGATTTAATAACAAAAGGATTAATGCAGATAAGTTGAAGACAAATCTACATTCAGTATTTAAATTGTGAATAATTTTATTTTTTAAAAGCTGCCATTGACTCTGAGATTGTCTCGGTCAGAGCATGGTGCTAATACCACCAAGGTTGCGAGGTCAATCCCCGTACGGGCCATTTACTTAAGAGTTGGTCTCTATGATCCTTGTGGGTCTCTTCCAACTCAGAATATTCTGTGAATATGTAAATAATACATCACAGGCACTCAGTAGAGAGAGAGAGTATTTTTCTCTTATTTACAATACAAGAAAGTACATGACTGTTTTGAGGGAGAGGTTCATGTAAGCACCCAGCAGAATATGAGTTCTCCCATTAAAATCAAGATTAAAACTCCCCTTGTTTAGTGGCAACAGCTCCATGTGTGTTTTGAAAACCCAAACTTGTCAGTTTGTAATTTCCTTATATTTTGGTTAAAGAAGTAGATTTTACTCAAGCAAAACATCTATTGGCTGAACTGGACAATTTGCTCCCCTCTGAACATCCTGACCACAGGGCTATCTTAGACCTTTAAAGGATATGCCAGGAAAGGACATTTTTTCCTGCCTGCAACTGATGCTAAGGCACTGTTGCTGGCAGTACTTCGGGTTTGTTCTTTTCTTAATATGCAAATAGGCAAGATTTTATTCCAAAGTGTAAGCATTCCTTGTTCCTTAGAGATTTCACCCATACGTGTTTGTCCTTCAGCTGGCTTGCCTTTATAGTTAGCCAGTGGTGCAGGAAGCATGGTCAGGGGAAGGGTCAGTGTGTCAGGAGTCAGGAGTCACCATTTGGGAGCAGAATGGGAGGATCTTCTGTCTGGTGAGGCCGTTGTGGGTTTTGGCACAGAGAGTGGCTGGAGAAGCCAATTAGGAGGCAGAGCAGGGTTAGATATGGTTTTAATATCAGGGTATTTCCCCCCTGATACAAATTATCATAAAAACCAATAACTACAGGACATCAGTTGAACATTAGTCTTAAAATCCAGGGGTAGGTGATCCCCACAGAGCCCCCAGCACAGCACTTGCTCAGAGCCCACCTGCAACACTCACAGCTGCAGGTTTGTGCCTCTTCTCTCCCAGCTCCCTTACATCACGTGAAGATTAGCTGGGTGAGGGGAAAGCCAAGGTTTTTATATAGTGCTCGCTGCTATAGAAACCACAAGCTCTGTGACAGCGTGCTCGGCTGTGTGGGCACAGCCAGCAGCAGCTCCCAACCAGGGGATGCTGTAACTGCGCCCTCAGTTTTCAGTATTCTCAACCAAAACCCAGCTGCCTTCTGAACTGTTGTGTGTCTGTCACTCTGCAAGGTCTTTAGCATGGGAAATAAGATGCCAAATATCTGAAGTTGTTCATACTGAAAAAGAAATCCACAGCTCCCTACTATAAAGGTTTATCTGCTGTTTGAAGTCCATTGCAACGTGTGGATGACACCAAGCCTCTGGTGATTGGAATTACGGCTGTAACTTTCCCCAGAAAGTTGCTTTCAGCCATCTCTGTGTCTCTCCAAATGTAAAGAGGCCAGCACTTAAAGAGCTGATGTAAGAAAAATATTGTGTCTGCTGTGCTTTCCATGATAGTGTTAAGATAAAAAAGTCTATAAAATTACTAACTGATAGATATTTCTGAAGTCAGAGGAGGATGGACCTGTCAGCTGTGAGGGAAGAAAGGTAATCTGGCACTGATCCTTGGTCAATAGGACAATGCTGTTTATTCTGGTAAGTCTGGCTTCTGGAAAAAAAAAACAGAACAAGATGAAAGAAAACAAATGTAGAACATCCCAAAGACATCTGAAGTGCACTCTGCTGAAAGTAAAAAGGAGATTGTATTCATGAAGTGTATCAAAGCAATAGATGTGCTTGCTTCTGTCAGGGTTACAAGATCTCTAGAGGAAGGAAAAAAGACCTGCTTTTTTAAAATCCAAATTCTGGATGTTATGGCTGAGGCAGGATCTCAAACCACTTACCTGAGAGACAGAACTGAAAAAAAAAATATCCTGAGGAGTTCAAAAAACTAACACAGAATATACAGTACAAAATAAAAAAATTAGAAGCTGAACTTGTTTTGGGTTCCAAAACAATCTTCTCAGAGGAACTCGTGTCCCACTGGCCAAGTATTGAGTGGGGCAGCGGTGAGGCAGGGGCTGTGTATGGAGACTGGGGAGCTGCTGTGGAGGGGAAGGATGAGAGCTTTGAATCCTGACCTCGACTTCTGCAAGTTAGAAACTAATTTTGCAGGCTTTTGTCCTGCTTTATCCAGCTCCTCTCCTTTCAAACACCAGCACAGGCTATGCTATATGCACAGCAGCCTCCCTTTTGAAGAAGAAAGGTCACAGCAAAATGTTGGTGCTTCTCCAGGTCCCGTTGAGATCCTTCTGCAAACCCAGGGTGTCCTTGAATTTTGAGATAAGTAGAACTCAAAGACAGCAGACGCACGGGGTTGACAAACTGCATACCCCAGCTGTTGGAAAGTGCATGCTGAAAGAAATGTGCTGGCCCACCACCTCTGTCTTGAGTAGCCAGTCAGGTTCTGTCAGAAGTAAAGATGCTCTGGAAGTGCTGGAGTTGATCCTATAGTGGGGTAAGGATTCTGACAAACTGCAAAACCAAGTCTTTCCAGAAAGACTGCATGATTTATACACCCACTTCTTAGGTTTGAATAATCTAGGATTATTGCTGCCAGACAAACTAAATTGGTGCTGTCATAAGCTCTCAAAGCCAGGCAATAGAAAATCCAATTCAAGGGGTTTTGTTTTCTTCTTTGATTTTTTTAAGGCTTTGCAAGCTGTGAAAATGATGAAACACCTAAAACGGTGTGAGAGGAAAGATTGTTTGGGATTATACTAAGTAATCTTTCTGGTGGGAAGCACACAATTATGTACTGTCAGCACATGGAGCGTGATGGGACTATAATTTTACCTATGTTATTTCCCCAGGTTGCCAGAGAAACCATAATAAGAAAAGTCAAAGTGCTCCTGTTCTTATTGATCTTCTTAACAAATTCTCACAAGCAGCATCGACTGTTATAATTATTTTCTCTTCTCTAAGCCGATATCTGATGTCACACATACTACTGTCAAAATCAGCTGGTTTGCCAGTGCAGAAATCCAGCATAACACTCTACTAAAAAAGCTACACTGAAGGAACTGGAATGAGCACATGAATGTTTTCCTTTGCTGTTTATGTAAAAGCTTTATCGATGTTGTCAGAAATGAGGAAAAAAGGCTGCCAAGTCCCAGAAGATTAATCCTTGTCACTTTTAAGGTGGGTGAGATGACGATGAAGGTCTCCTTGATGGCTGGCAGCGTGCATGCTGTGTTCAAGAAGGAGCAGGAGCTCTTTGGAAACATTTCTTTCCAACCGAAGGCAGGTTTGGCCAAGGCAGGTTTGCTTGGCAGCCTTGGGAAATAACAGTGGTGTACCTTGGATGGACTTTGGGAGACACAGGACAGGGAGGACAGTGGCAGGGACCTGCTGGAGAACAAACAGCTCTGGGGCAGTAGTAGCAACAGGGAAGAAGGAAGCCCGAAGGATTTTTCATCCCCAGTCTGTGTGGAACCAGTAGCTAAGCAGGTGGTTGAAGGCTTCCTCCTCATTCTTGTCCTCCTCCTGTTCCTCCCTGGCAGAGTCGCACAGGGAGTGGCATCTTTGGGGCTCTGTGGAGGAGTGAGGCCACACCGGGGGAATGAGGGAAAGCTGACCAACTGGCAGATCCCCAGAGTTAAAATTTTAATATGGTATTTTTCCCTTTTCCTTTCCTGTCCTTTGAAAAGAGGTGCTGTGGCCCTGAAGTATCTCCATGATTGATGCAATCATTTTTTTAATCCAAAATCCTGAGTGTACAGATGGAGTGATGGCTAAAATGAACCTATAAACTGGAGTGTCTGCAAACACATCCCATGCTAGTTCTTCAGCCTCTTTTAGCAGCTGCCTGTGGCCCCACAGCTGAGAAGTTCTGTTGAGTAGTAGATGCAGACAGAAGAGACTTATCATTACTGTATAAATAAAAGCCCAAGCAGGACAGAAAGAAGTTTATTCTTTAGAGGAAGCTGAGCTAAAAAATTTGGGCTTTAGTTATGGGACTAAAGAGGTTTTTGGTCATTTGAAGCATGAAATGCACGGGTGTTCCCTCCCTCAGATTTTTGTGTTCACTTGCAAAGTCGCTGTGTCCCCTGTTGCCCTCAGATGATGAGCAGTGGCATATGGATGTTGTGGGAGGCTGGGCCTGGGAAGGCAGTTCTCTCAGGTCAGGAGAGTGCACGGCATTGACAAGTGTAATGTACCCATGGCTGGTCTGCAACTTTGGTTGGGAAGATAAAAACAGTTCCGATTTATTCAGGGTGGTGAGTGCAAAGCAAGCCCAAGCTCTTGGTGAAAGCTGAGAGGTGGACAGACAAGCAGAAGAGTTAAAGTTGGGTTCATGTCCATGTGGTTGTCTACCTTTTCCTAAAACTAGGAAAGCCCAGGTTTTCCCCTCATTTTTGAAAGAATTTCCTCAAGTAGGTTTTAATAGTATGTGGAGAAGAAATGACAACACCTCCCTGCCTAATTGGCAGACTACAGCTAACTTTTAACGAGTTTTTCTTACTAACATTTCAATTATTCTCCTTCCTACTGAAGGTGAGTGCAAGATATAACTTCAGTCAAATTATTACAGCCGTGTTTTTAATCTCTCTGTGCAGAGTAGTAGTTGGGGTGTCCAGTAGCTCTGGTGTTTGGAAATTATTGTCTGACAGCCCCAGGAAAGTGTGAAAGAGAGCTGCCCTTTCAAAGCCTGTGAATAGTCATCCCGGTAACTACTGTGTCTGAGAGACCTTTAGGGTCCTTTGTCTGAATGGAGATTTGATGAAACTGAAAAGAAACCATTTTATTTAGGTGCTTGGAAGAACAGAAAACATTTTTCTTACTGTATCATATAGTTAGCAGAAGAAACAAGGTGACCCCACTGACCAGTCTTCCCTCTATAAATCCTTTCCATCAGAGCTTCAAAAACATCTTGAGAAATCTTTCAACACTGAAGGAAAGTCCCTAAAGATAATCAAGTGGTTTTTGCATTACCACAGTGGCTTCTAATCCTGAGAGCCACTTAAGGAGTGGAAGTGGTTTTCAAATTATTTCAGGCTGCCCTCCTCCCATGCTGGTTTAAGTCTCTTCCCGGGCATCCATATCCACCACTGAGTGGGCAAGGCTGAATGGAATTACACATTTACTGCAAACGTACTTCTGTGTCACGTAATGCATCAAACAAATCAGCAGGCACAAGACTGTGGTCAGTGGCTGCTGAAATTGGATCTGAAATTATTGCAGGATCTATCATTAGAGGTAGTTATTACAGCATATAGACTATCCTCTGCATATACTATTTTCCCATTTTAGTCTATCTGCTATGCAAAGCGTCTCTCTGTTGAACCATGGCATCTTCCCAGTCGACAGCCCCATCCATTACGGCTGTGCTGTGCAGTTTGCCTGTAAATGGTGAAAGGATAGTAACTGTGTGACTTGTGACAGCTTGTGACAGCAAGCAATGTGGCCAGCCTTTTATCATCACATTCCTGTGGGCTTTTATGTTGGTGTTTGATTGGTAGCTTAGCTATGAATTCGCATAAACCTGATAATTTTCATGAAAATTTGATTCAAACAACCAACACAGCATTTTGTACTATTTTTCTTTTCTTTGTTTCCTTATAGATAGTGGTTCTATTTGATGTTTAGGTAAGTGGTGAAATTAAAGTTCTGCAATTTCAATATAGTAAATATCTCTGCATTAGTGATTTTAAGAAAATTTCATTTACTCAGTAGATATACTGGGACACATACATATTCTATGCTATGAGTACATCATGACTCACGCATTGTGCATGAATGCTCCCATATCACACACAGTGTTGAAACAATCCAAGTTTTAACCAAAATACAATGAGATTCAAGGACCAAGGCAGCCTTTATTCTCATTTCGCTTTGAGTGTATGAGAAACCGTAAGTTTTGTGCCTGTGCCTCTTTCTGTTGTAGATCTGGGCTCCCACTGAGAAGTTTCTCACTGAACACTGGGGGTACTTTGCCTGCAGACCACAGCAGCCAGTTTAAGTGCAAGAAGAAGAAAACCATGCAGAAGAAAACCAGCCCAGGTGTGTTCCTGGGCTGCAAAGCTATGCTAAAGAAGCAGCATCTGGTCCCCCAGATAGGAAGTTGCTCTGAGAGACGCTGTTCCTGGTATGCAGGATAGCTCTTTAGCTGTTCTTGCTCTCCAAGGTGATGTGTTGTGATGAACAAACAAACTTGTAGCTCAGGTCTGCATCTCTGCACCTCTGGAAGACACCTTTATCCCCATTGTTTAAAAATCTTAAGAGTTTATTATTCAGGGTATACATAATTTAATGCAAATAATAACAATAATATGAATAATGGTAAGAAGCTTGCTTTCTTGACATTGAGCCAGGTAAGTGAGACTTCTTTACTTTTGTGGTATCGGGATTGAATCAAAGCAGACTTCCTGTACTTAGAAAAAAAATGCGCTTCAAATATATAGTGAATTTTAAGCACTTGCCTTACTAAGAAGTCATGCCCTGCTCTCATGAATTCAGTAGCGAAATCCCCATGGCCAGAAAAAAACCCCCAAATCCCTAACCAGGTACTGTAAAAGAAAAGCATGTTTCAGTTATAGGTGTTATTTAATGATACAGGCAAGCTTTGAAGATGCTGCCCTGTTTTCAGGATGCGATTGGAGAGCAACCCTGGGTTCCTCATCTGGGCAGTTCCCTGCCAGAAGCGCTGGGAGCTTGGCTGGGTGGGAGGGCTGCTGCCACGTGCTCTCCCAGCAGGTCTGTTGAGTTGCTGCTGTCAGTAGGAAAAGGGCTATTAGCTCCTTTAGGACTGTGTTTTGACAAGATGCTGGATGTACAATCTCACGGGAGTACTAAAGGGTTTGCTGCCAAACTCCCAGATCTCTTGCTGCTCATGGGCAGAGAGTTTTATGGCTTGGGTACATACATTCTAGCTGCTGTATAAAGCAGTTCCTGAACACACACTGCCAAATTTGAAGTTACATTGAAATTGTAACAAAAAATATTGCTAGAAGTATTGCAGGAAAAAAAAACCAAATTAGCAAATTATATGGAGAAAAAAAAAAGTACATTCCCTATATTAATGTGCAGGAGTTGCTGAGCTGTTTTGGTAGAAAGTTGAAAAGAATCAGTCCGAGGCTGAGGTCAGACAGGGAAATGTTCAGACATGATGATTAAGGTTTATAATCACAGAATTTATAGTCACAGAAATTTATAATCACAGGAAACCTGGTGTTTACAGTGGGAAGGTGAAGACATCCTCACCCTAGGCAGCATTTTCAGTCTCCCTACAATAAGTTACCAGTCTCAGCATAAAGAATTTGTGAAAATTGCTGTCACCATTGCTGCAGCTTCCCCTTGCACAGTCATGGAGCATCTGATCACCTGCCAGGAAAAACATCCTTTGGTGATTTTTTGGGCAGTCTGGGCCCTCGTTGCTTTTCAGCTGTCGGGTCAGGGCCCAGAGAAGCTGTGGATGGTGGCTCCCTCCGTGCCCGGGTACCAGCCAGCAGAGGGGAGCCGACAGCCACGCATCCATCTCCACCTAGTGCAGGAGAGCACGGGCTGCCGGGGGATGAATGAATGAAAGAATGATTGAATGAATGAACAAATGAATGAGTGTCTTCCTTTGCATTTCCAGCTGCTCTGATTTTTAGTGTTCTTCTGTGTTGTAGAAATGCTGGAAAAGGGCTTTCTAGTGAGTTAGGATATTTAAAAGTGATGTGTTGATGACATAGATATACATCAATTCCCAAAACAGTGAACAGTACATTTTTTCCCCTGAATGTTTTGTACTAGATGACATGAAACTGTCTCAGAGCCTCCAAATGAGTCTTTAATATATCAGCAGGTTAATGAACCAACATTACAAATGAGATTTGAGATAGAACTGCATATCTGATAATCACATCCCTGGTAATTTTGTTTTACTGGAATATTCCAAGTGTCTGTCTTCTTCACAAACTATAAAGGAACAGAAGTAAGTGGACTGGAAAATATCATTTAACAATGTGTTTCTGTCCCTTGCTTATGCAATGACTCTTGCCTTCTCTTCAGTTGTTTCAGGGAGGTTCTCGTTTGTTTTGTCGGCAGATTCAGCCTGCACAGAGCCACAAATCACTCACTTGATTTGAAGGGTGACCCTGCTCTGCCCACAAATGCTGCTCCTTTTCCCATCAGGAGCAGAGGACAGGAAGCCAGCAGCAGGAAAAGCTCCAGCAGTGTGGGTGGGATAGATGGAGAGAAGGGTACTGGTTAAGAGTGTAGAGGCTGCAGGGTCAGCGGTTACTGTGCAGCATCAAGGGAGAAAGGGAGGATGCACCTTTTTTGATGCACTAAAAGCACTTATTAAGGTGAGAGAGATGATGTGGGACAAGGGAGTGACACTTAGAAATAGTGGTGAGAAGAAATTTTGCAGTGGGGCTCTGGAGAAGGTGGAGAATGTGGATGACAAGGTTAAAAGTGGAAGGCTGGAAGGAGGCAGATGAAAAGTCAAGACGGAGGAGGATGAACAATGTAGGTGAAACAGGAGAAAGGTGAGCACCATCCCGTGGGGGTTCCTGGTGATATCCCACTGCCTGCAGGCAGCGACTGTTCTCAGCTCTCACTCTTCCTTAGTTCAGCTTCTATAAAGTGATGGTGTCTTGGCTTTGTGGGTTCACAGGATTATTCAGGTTATTTATGGACAGGGCCTCATAAGATCGTCTAATCTTTGGCCTCGTCTTCTCTTCTCCCTCTCTGCTTCATCTGATTAAATCTTTTCTGTCTCTTACATGTAGTGTTACCACAGTGGTTTTGGGAAGATCTATTTGCTATGGTGCAAATAATGAAATCCCCTGTTACACAGAGACCTCAGGCATGTGGACGCACAAGATCTCAGCACCTATGCAAGGGGAAAAAGAAAGACTAACACAAGCAAAGAGAGTGTACCTTTTCCTCCTACTTTAATGAGGTTGCATCCATGCTTCCAATGCCTAAATTCCCTGTGTAGCTGCAAACTTCTGAGTTCCCTAGTTGAAGCACAGTTCCTGGTCATTCTGTACAAACTTCATCACAGACGTAATGCCAGTGAGAGCTGAAGTGCTATACATGTATCTTATAGCATGGAGGAACTTTGTATCACAGCCTCTGCTCAGACCCACATAAATATGATTCCTGAATGTAGTGCTTGCTTTCTGAGAGCAAGAAGTCAGCTTCCCTAAATTACCCACCAGCTCCAGGAGAGCTGCGTTCCCTTTCTGTTTTGTATTACTATTCTCTTATTTTCACACTAACCTTTGCTTTCTGAGATTTGAAATGATATTCCTGTTAAACACCACAATTATTGCTTTAAAAACATGCTGCCCTGCCATAGTCAGCAGGGCAGATGGGTTTTGAAGAAACCAGCTGTACCTAGAAAGTGGAAAAACTGCTTAACAGGACGAAGGAGGAAAGTATTTCAGAAGGAATAGGGTGTGCTTCATCCAAAAATATCAGGGTCATCAACATGGAGAGTGAGATGAAGCAGTGATTCTCCTCTCGGCTGGGGTGGGGGCAGGAGCAGTGGCTACCTTCCCTTTTCCCTCGCCAGTCCCAGTCACACTTTTCTGTCCAGGAGACACCATTTCAGACAGCTTTGCTGAAGGACCAAGGCAGTCCCTCTCAGGGCTGCTGGGGTTGTCTCAGCAGCTCGTGGCACAGTTCCACAGCCCCACAACCGCTCGGACCAAGGCCAGGAACCAAAGCACGGACTTACCTGCTCCTGGTTGCCTGGACTGCTGCGTGTTTTGACCTCATCAGTGGGGGTTCACTGTGCCTGTTGGAGAGGCTTTATTGCTGGAAAAAAGCTTTTCTAATTCTTCTTCTGTTCAGGGGAATTTTGCACTGGAAAGGCAAAGTGTATATACTTTATGGAGAGGGACACTGATCTTTTGCTTTCTGACATTTATTAATTTATTAAATTCCCTTTTTTTCCTCAAAGTGAGCTTTGGTTAAGAATGCCCAGGAACGAAACAGGTAAACACATGCACATACATTTATAGAAATAGTACCAGTGGTCATACTCATCATTCTTTCTGAAAATTTTAATTCTCTTCTCCATCTGCTGTGGATGATTTTTAAAGAGAAAATGTAATTTGCTCCAGGCAGGATAAAAAGCCTTTCTCTGTGAGTTGACTAAGTCTTTCAAGTGCCTTTGGTGGGCCACAATTAATGGAGCACGAAAGGATAATTATCTGGTTCTTAAGAGAAAATGAAATTATAGGCTGTTAGAGCCAAAGTGCTATGATTTTCTCAAACTCCCTCCACTTGATCTGAAAAAAAAAATCTTGATGGAAAAAAAAGCTTACACTTGAATGTTAGCTGCCATGACTGCTTAAACCTGGATATAACATGCACACTATTTTTCATACTAGATATATATATTCCCTTCCACCTCCTTTCCTTCTGTTTTCTACGAAATGGAAAGGAGATTAAGTTAACATCAATTCAAATTTTGAGGATTATTAAAATTTGGAAGGATGGTATCATCTACCCTGAGCATTTTTGGCTCAAATCCAGGAAACACTGAAAATATTAGGGCAGAAAAAGAATGACCCTCAATGAAAAAACGACCAACAAACCAAAACCAACAAAAACCAACCAATCAAACAAAACCAACAACCAACCACCCAAACAAAAACATCAAACAAAATCTTAAGGAATTTCTGCTTGATATTCCATTCCTTACTGTGAATGAGCCTCTGGAATGAATTTTTAGAAATACATCACTCTTTGGGCTGCTCTTCATCACTCAGGGAGATTTCTCCAAGATACTTCATTATCTCAGGCAGGCAAGTGGCTGAGCAATGATTGAGTCACTGTAAAACAAGAAAAGACAATAACCTGGGTTTACTGTGAAACAAAAACTTTTCAAAACTAGAAAGATACTGTTTGCATGAGCCCTTATTGAGAGGCTTGAGCATTCACAGTCCTTGCCTGAGAGCCAGGCTCCAGCTGAGGGGCAGAGGATGTCATTGCACAGCTATAATCTCAATTATAATTTATCATCCAGATCACAATAACATGAGTGACTAAGAATTTTTGTTCAGTGAAGATTCACAGCCACACAAACAAAATTAAAAAAAAAAATCTTCTGTCAGCATTCCCTAGGATTCTGACTGCATCTTTTAAATTTCACAGGTATATTTCTTACAGGCAGCAGAAATGGAGTTTGACCTTTGCTGAGAAAGAATACTGGTACCTCTTGCCTTGACCTTGACTCTCCCGTGTGATATATTCATCAGTTTACAGAGGTGTACTGAGATGTCTCTGCTTCTCCTTCCTAGCTAATCCAGTTCTGCATCAATACCACTGTAAAACTGTCTCTCCAGAGCCAGACTTTCCTCATCCAGAAAGACTTTCTTTGTCATGCTCCACATGTCTTCATGCGTGGCTTTTTTTGTATTGGAGCTTTAATAAACTCTCACAGGAATACACCTGTCAGTTTGGACATGTCTCTGCTGCCAGCCATCTAACAGTAATCGCCAATGTTATTCTGGCATCTGGAATGACTATATACTGCAGGAATATTTGAATTTCTCCCAATCCCATCATTCTGGGCCAGCTATATGGGAATTAGTTACATTTCCCAAAATATCAATATCAGGTTAAAAGACAGCTCTATATTGATTCTATGTCTGGACTTGGGGCTGGGACCTCAAATGTTTACAGGCTTTCACTTTGTAAGACTCTTTCCATTATTGAAATAAGATGTGCAATTTAAAGTAAGTGCAAATTAATGAGATGAAGAGCTCAGAATGTTTCTCCAAATAAAGGAAGCACTAAAATTTTATTAGGAATGTAGGTGCAGTTAAAGTTAGCAAACTGACACAATTTTGATCCAGCTTGGTGTATCCTTATTATCTAACCACAGAGCACTGAGCAGTCTGGTGTGCAATGGAACTAGTCCCATTTTACCTGAGTTACAATTCCTCTTGCATATTTTTTAAGCAATCATCTCTCCAATAGCTACTGAGGATTATGCAAATGTAGTTTTGCTTGATTGGAAATCCAGAGCTCCCAGCACATAGTTGCATTTTGGAGCTAACAGATCATCCGGAGATAAGTTTAATATGAACTCTTCGGCTGTAAAATTAATTTGGTAATGTTCAGAACTTTTTTTTTTTGCATCATGTCAAGTCTAATTTTTCACTTTGGACATAGTGTGTCTTGTGAGTCCACCAAACCTTTATCTGAGCTCCACTCTTCTTCAGCCTTTGCTTTATACCCCATGTAAGTTTCTGACTGTGATAGTCTCTCTAAATGGACTTGCAAGTAATTGACTGACCAGTAGGTGGATTAAGCTAGTTTTTAGCTAAGTCCCTATATATCAAACCAGAATATATCTTTACTAATATGTTCTACACCTTAGGAAGAGTGTAGATGGACTAATTTTGGAATGATTGGACATTCCCAGCCTTATGCCACTGGCCACCATCTTACACAGGAATCTCCTGAAACAGGTTTCTCTTCCCATTTTGAATTCTTCTATGTGGGAAACTCAGAACCTGCAGAAAGAGAGGAAAGTTTTACTAAAAATACTTGTCTCCTAACCAAACAATTCTCAAATTGAGGCACTGGAAAAGGTTGCCCAGAGAAGCTGTGGATGTCCCATCCCTGGGATTGTTCAAAGTCGGGTTGGGTGGGGCTCTGAGTAACCTGGTCTAGTGAAAGGTGTCCCTGTCTGTGGCAGGTGGACTTTGAACTGCATTATCTTTAAGGTCCTTTCCAACCCAAACCATTCCATGATTCTATGAAATGCTCCCAGGGACAACAGCAGCCGTTGGATGTAAGTCCCAGATGTTACTCCACTGGTTTTTTCTGATTCAACCTCGTACAATTTGAGAACTCGCCAAACCACCTTAGTTGTTTGAGTTTCCAAGGAGTGCTTTATCAAAATTCAGCCTTCAAATCCCCACTTTGTTACCAACAGGGGAACTAGCAGAAAAAAAAAAGGTAACAAATCCTGTCACCCCACAGCTGGATGAGCAGACGTAATCGTTCCCAAAGCTTAGCCTGCTAGAATAACAAGAGCCTTATTGCCTGCAACCTCTTCTCCAAGGAAGCCCTTACTTGCTGTAATCCAGACAGGAAGCTGAGAGGAGGATCAGGATGATTGTGTTTGTCCTGTTATTTTTCTCCCATTATCATTTATATTGCACTGCCCAGGAAAGGGAATTGGGATATTATCCCTTCACAGCCTACCAGAAACACACTGAAGCAGACTTGGCCACTCAGAAACATGAACAAAATATTCCTGACTCTTGTTTTTGTGGCCCACAGAAGGCCAAATCTAAATGTGAAATATTAAAGTAATATGGAAACATTTAAAAAAAATATTCAGTGTGCCCTTGGCATGCAAATAACAACAATAAATGCTCCTGTAAGCATCTGGGTCATTCAGGGTAGTTTCTAACACCTTTCTTTAGCACTACAGAGGCTTATATTTATATCAACATCCTTCGTGCCAGACCAATCTCACAAATCTCACAAATAATCTAATATTTTTTGTTTCCTAAATATGAAAACACTCTTCTGACCTTCCGGATTCATTCCAGTATGACAAATTAACGCATCTTGGTACTTTTTCTTCTGCTGAGTTAACATGTGCTGAGGTTTGTTTTTGTCACAAAGGCAAATCATTCCTCCTTCTACTGTGATAATTAATGGTGTCTTCCACCAGTACGGGCTCACAGCAGTCCTGTCGCTTTCCGTGACTGGTACAATTATGATCAACATTAGAGAGTACATTCCTGCTTTTCTGCTGGGACTGCTGAGGATGAATGGATGCTATTAAAAACAATAATTGACGTGTACAGTACTACTCATCGGCATCTGTTAAATGCTTATTCTTATCCATTGGTTAGCTGGTGATATTTTAAATTCTGCCTTGAACCTTTGGATGAAATGTCACTGTCTTTCTGAAAGCCTGAAGAGGCACATTAGCCAGAAACTGCAGGAAATCGTAATTTAGCCAAACTCTTTGATAGGTATTTTGAGATTTCCCTGGTGTAGCCCCACTGGGGCCCCATGGAATCAGGCTTGCTTTGCAATGTCCCTCATAATTTACTGGAATATGACTTACCATGTTTCAAAACATCTGTAGGCTGTTAAAATCTGCTGCTGTTATTTCAAACCTACAATCTCAGATCCTGGAGACCTTCCTACGTGCACAGTATGGCCTGTAAGTGCCTTCCTGGTGTGGTCTGTCTGGAAAGAACAGCTCCAGTGGCTGCCTCCTGCTTTAGCAGCTTTGAAGTTATTACTTTGGAGGTATTATGCCCTCCTTCAGGTAGGGTCTCTAAGGCTTTGCGTTCTTTACTGGATGCTCTATAGCTTGCAGCCATAGCAGAACAAGACGGTTGTGTCTTGTTTAGTAGCACAAGGGCAGGGGTTCCTTGTGCTACTAAACCATGTACATTTACACTTTTCTGTGGAAGCATCTATAGCTGTACTAAGGCTTCTAAGCTCCAGATTCCCAATAAGCTCCCAGTAGAAGCTGGTAGCTGGAGACTGAAGCAAACTTTCAATTTCTCAGCTGCCCACAAGGGCTGGGGGAGCATCTCCCACTTCTCTTTGAATGTTTCCTGAGGCAGCATCTGACTGCAGGCTGGAGCAGCCTGTTCACAGCTTCTTCTCTGGGTCCCAGGGCAAGGTGTGGGTCTACGGTGGGAGAAGGGTCCCTCTCCAAGTACAGCTAATGCCAGTGGGGAAGGAGGTGTACCAGAGGTAGCAGAGAGCACAGAAGTAAAATGCTCAGCTGAGAGTTAGGGAAAACCAGTACAGACACTGCTGATGGGTGTGCAGAACTGGAAAAGGATTTACAGGGGTTTATCATTTCTGTACAGAAGAGTATTAGCAAGAGCTTATTTTCTGAAGCTGTGATTAGAGAGAGACTCCTCAGCATTTGTTGATGGTCCCTTGGGTCTGGGATGATTCCCAGGGTTTGAAAGAGCAAAGAGGAAATTACAAAGAGAGATCCTCAGTGGAGACCTTCACAAATTGTTCAGCATGTGGTCTCTGACCCCCTGGAATGACAGAGGACATGGAACAAGCACTGGCTGAGGAAACGATTGCAAAAGGAGACACACACAGCCACCCCCTTGTTGCAGTAAGAGCCATCATAGAAACAGAGCCACGTTCCCCAGAGCTACACATCACCCAGTCCTGCAGCCTCAGACAGCACAGAGCTCTTCCTATACCTTATCCCGTGGCTCTGAGCTGTCTGAATGGCTGCAGCACTACAACATTAAGTTTGCCTGTAGCTAGGTGCAGATTTACAATTACTATTTGAAGCCTGTCCTTTTTTTTTTTTTTTTCTTTTTAGTAGAGGAAATGGTTTCGTAGGGAAGAGGTTGCAGAGAGCTCTCATCTTTTGAGAAACAGTCTTGACAGGCATCCCAAATATATTTTTGGTTAGGTTTATTTCAAGTAGCAGATGTGATCTAAGGTCTCATTCAAGTCAGGAAAAATGGCCTAGGTGAGGAACTGATAAAACACATCTGAAGGCATGCACAGAAATTGCAGGGATGTGATGATCCTGAGAAAGCTCTTGAAATGTACCTGTTTCCTGTTTCTATAGGTGGTGGTAATGACGTATATTACTGTCCCACCCATGTCACTGGTTTCATATGGGTTATTTCCAGTCTTTCTACTGGAAAAATAGCTTTATGGGGCGTAACTGAGTTCTTTCAGTCCACAGAGACAATATGGCATGATCCCCAAGGATAGCATTCATGAGACCCAGACCCTCTATTAACCTCTGCTTCCAGCTCACCACATGTCTGTGGCTGAATCCCTCATCCTGCTGTGCTTCTGTCTCTCTTAATGTATTTGTCTGGGGCTTTTTTCTCCTAGGTTATCCTCAGGATTAAGCTCCTTAGGATTCACAGCCTTAGACCTGCAAGCCTTGCTGTCTATACAGCACCCAATGTACCCTGGTCCGATTCACCATCTTCAGGATAATGGTGATGGCACAGTAATGCCAAGGGGATCTGGAGTGAGAAGGGCCACTGCTGCTTTCTGAAACTGAAATCTGTATATTGTTGTCTCCTGCATCTCCTTAATTTTAAACAGAATGCTTTGCTGACTCTGCAGTGCTCAAAAATACCTCAGGTAAGTGGGGAAAGGAACTATTTTAAAGCATCCCTAACTTGTCATACTTCTTTGTCTCAAACTGGACTACCTTGAGGGTACCAAACCCGTGATTTATGTAGGTTCAGGTCCTACTGAAAGTGAGATTTCCCAGTCTGGGAGTAGGAGAGATGTTGGGTAACTTAGGTGCTTACTCACTGAATTCACATATCCACTTCTAACCCTGAGCAACCACTCAGGGGTTGCTGGTTTCCCCCCACAAGGGGAAATACAATGATTTTGAAATGCTAAAATAATTGCAAAGAGCAAACTTCAAAAATATAGCTAGATGATTCACAAATGGAAATAAATAAATGTACAACATAAATTATGCATTGCAGTCATTTGTTCAGCCACAGTAATAATGGTTTTGTGGGCAGGGATAGTTACTCTTATAACCTGTACAAAAGAAAAAAAGTTGTACCTTAACAAAAACATCCCCAGGAAATTATTGTTTATTCAGATCTGACATTAAAAACCATTTTATAGAAACCTGGAAAACTTTAAAAAATCTATTCAGTAACACATTTCTTTTAGGAACTAATAATGCAATTTTATTGCCCTCAGAAGGTATGTGGGATCTCTTTAAAAGCAACCACAACATCCCAGTCCCCCTTCCCAGCCCCAAACAGGGAATCCTGGAGGCAGTCCATTAATAATGTAAAAATGTCTTGTGTAGAAGTCATAAGTCTTTCTGAATCTGTGAGATCAATCAGATGCTAGACTTTTAGGTAAAAGTGTGAATTGCCAGATTCTATATTGCCATGTTGTTGCTGCATCTGAATTTTTACTAATTTTACTTACAATTGTGACCCTATGTCTCTGACACCGTCAACAGTTTTGCTTCCTATTGTGCCCGGTTATCTTTGGCAGTGTTGTGGTGGGTGGAAAGGGTTTTAACATGAGCAAGCCTAAGTCAGTCTCCAAAGAGGAAAAGAAATGGAATTGCTTTAAACAAAAAGCCTCTGAAAATGTAGCATCCCTGCGAATGTGGTTTGGCAGGGCCCCACTGTGTACAAACAGTGGATACTTCATGAGCTGCCTGGGACCATTAATCCTCTCAACCCCGCTGTATCTTCCAGGAGAATTGCCCTTGCTCTCACATGATGGCTCATCTGGGCTGCATAGGAAAGGATTCATCTTCAAAACCCAAGAGTACAGCTTGTGCAGTCCTCTCAGAGGGCTGTGCACACAAAGCTCTCCTGCATCCCTTCCTGGTTCACTAAACCACAGTCCTTTGCTACTGCAGCAGACAGAACAACACTAATAACACTTCTTTTTCTGTAGCAATATGTTTTATTTTGTTCAGGGAAAATCAAGATGAAAACAACATTTGTTAAAGAGAACACATAGGAGAAAATTTCAGAAACTGCTTCTGATCAATTTTTTTCTGGGCCTTATTTTGAAAGAAAAATTGAAAAATTTCATAGGAAATATTTGACAATTATGAGAAAATATTTATTTCTGCCACCATTCTTTCTGTAGGCAAAGCCCAGTAATTTCCATCAGGTATTGTTTACAGTATGTTCTGTGCTGGAACGGAGTGAGAGGACAGCTGCCCACGTTCTCTGGAGAGCTCCTGGTGGTGCAGTGCCAGGTGCTTCCATCAGCACGGCTGCGGCCTTGCAGGACACAGAGTGGGACCCACTATGGCACAGTGCAGCCACTGCCCAAATGGCAAAGCTGCTTCTTCCCCAACAGCTCATCACCCTCAGCACCACCAGTCTCACCTGGTGGTCACACGTTCGGCTTGCTCCTCCCTTGTGCCCACAGAGTTTCCAGTGTTCATAAGAAAACATTTCCCTTCCATTGTAATGAAATAGAGGGCTTTCATCACCGAGTCCAAACAGTGAATAAGCATATTAGGGGAATAGATTGGCAATAACTGAGGCCCTAAAATTTTGCAGCAAGAATTAAATACCATAACTACCATTACATCTAGATCCCATTTGCTACATCTGCTGATTCTCTTGTGTCTGAGACACTAAATGGTGCCCAGACCAGCTCTCTGTGCCACCCTGGCACGCACTAGCCCTGTGTCTGGAGAGGAGGAGTGCCAGTCTTGGAGCAGGGGAGAGCACTAGCACAGCATGGCCTGGCCATGTCAGTCACGTCATGCTCTCTTCTGCTTCAAAATAGGCCCTGCACTGAAACAGAAGCTGCACTGAAATCACCTGCTGAAGTAACTCAAAAGATCCTTCTGTGCCAACCCATGAACACATCAGAGGAATTGCTTGGGGTGGTAGACACAACTGCAGCTGTGACCCTCCTACCTAGGTGACCTTCCTAGCATTGTTCAGTTTACTAACATGAATGTGGCTGGTTTTGGCAGAAGAAAAGTAAAGAAGAATCACTGGCAAAGGACACAACCACTGTGGCTAAAATGCATGAGAGGGTGGCAGTGAAGGAGAGGCAGGCACTGCAGAAACTCTAGGTGAAAGGAGCGCAGCAACAGGATTTGCAAAGGGCTTTAGAGGAGTACAGGCTGGTGTTGATAAATGTAACAGATATTGAGGAAAACAGGAGATTTTTCATGTAAATGTCCTTGGGATCCAGAGGCAAATTTTTTTTTGAGTGGGGATCAGCCAGCAGTCTTTCCCTTTCACTTCCATCACTGCCTCTTCCAGTCACACCGGTGATTTAGATCAACTGCAAATAGTGCCTGATGGATTAACTCTGAGCATCGGTGTGACAGCAAGAGCTCTTTGTTAACCTTCAGATGAGCAGCTGCTGAGAGAAACTAAGCTGCCTCTCAGCCATATAAGTTATTTCTAAATGAGATGAGGACATGGGGCAGTGCTGGCACGTGTCTGTCCATCCTGTAGGATTTCTGGCCCATCCCTGATACAGCTTTGGAGCAGGACTGGCTACCAGAGGGTGGCTGAGCAGGATCTGTACCTCTAGGCAGTGTGGGTGCTGGGGACAGCAGAGTTAGCTGTGTAGGTGCAAGACAAGTCATGCCAGTCACCCTCCAAACTAGACAATGTTCTGAGTGTGGAATGAGTTATTCACTATTGTGCATGGAGGATATTTAGGAAGAAAGCTTTAATTCACATTTTCATGTATCAGGACAGCAGTGGAAGGCTAACTCTTCTTAATAGATGGTTCTCTGCTGCCCACAAAAGCCATGCTACAGAAAGCTAGTTGAACCAAACTATCTCAAGGAGACTTGATTCCTTTGGTCATTTTGTATGGCTTTCACCTGGGTAAAAAGAGTCATTAAAACCTTTATTTTCCCCCTGTTTCAGTTTCTTGTAATGAATAAAAATCCTCATAGAAATGCAATCCGCTGAAGATAGCTTCAGTCAAATCCTGCCCTTGAGGAAAAAACCCCAACAACTTCAACGACTCAAAACCAGAAAAAAATTAACAGTATTCATTTGATTGACACACAGATTGTTATGTCCTACTTTGGGCAGCTATTTTTCTCCAAGAGGTGATACTGTATTCTGTATATATGGTTATGTTTTTAAAGGAGGCTGTAACTATTCACCCATCCTTCCTGTGACCTGAAAAACATAATAAAATGTTTTTATTTTTCCCAGCAGCTCAGTGTTCACAATTTTCACAATGCTTATGATATTATGTTGCAAAGGGGTTTTTTTATTATTCCCAATACTTTGATTAGAAAAGCTGCTTCTTTNTTCATACATAAAGTTGAAAGAACTTTATGTGCTACTGGTGCTATCAACAGTGGAACACATAAGATTTTGTGTTATATGATTTTCCATTAAAAATGCAGTGCAATTCACTGTACTTAAAGGAACATTAATAGCAAATAAAAACTGATTATTATAATCAAATTTAATATCCATTTCATGACAAGTAATTTCATGACCAGCAATTAATTATAAGCCGGAGATGAGAACCTGCAAATAAACACAGATGTGACTGGGATAGAATACTTGTAGCCTCTTGTGTTCACTTAGACATGACATTTGAAACTTGTATCCAAGTTCCGATCTCTCGCGCTTAAACTTGTAGAATAAACATTAGATAGGGCAAGAGAGCTTGCAATAAGGGATATTTTCCAACTGGGAAGTGAAGATATGCTTCTGTACCTGGGTGGTAGTTACTATTTTCCAGACAATATTGATGAGGTCATTAACATAATTTCAACAGACTCAGGGGGGTAAACTGGGGATACTGTCCAAAATGGGGATACTGACCTGCTGCTCACTGGCACTGACTTATACCACGTTTCACAGAGGAAGCATAAACATATCAATGTCAATAGGTAATTCACAGATGATCAGCAATACACCAAGACCCTTTTTAGGTGAGAATGCAAACTGCCCCAGCTGACTTCAGCTAACACCTAAGGCAAGCACTGGAACCTGTTGCTGCACATGGAGAAGTGTTGGTCCACTTCAGCTGGTCACCTGTCGTTTGATTTGTGCTGATTCCTGAACCCAGGCACTCTGCCTTCGCTTGGGTCAAAGAACCCTGTGCACCGTTCATCTCTCCATATTTCCCTATGCCTGCCTTTGGAAAAGGCCCAGGGAGCAGGCCAGGATGCTCTGAAAGTGTAATGGGCTTATGCAGAGCTTCCTGAGCATGGACATGTGTTTCCCTGCAGCTGGTCCCTCTCACTACAAGGCAGAGCCCACCCCAGCAGCAGACCAGCCCTTCCTCACCTGCCTGCTGAAACACTGGGCAGGCTGAGCTGGCTGGTGGGATGGAGAACGCCGCATTCCTCTGCAGCCAGTCTGCTAGTCTCCATTTCTGTTGCCATGGATACAAGAATGAAGCAATAACTTTATTCAGGAGTAGCTATTTTTACTGTAATTACACCACAGAAAATTATTAGACTATTCTTCCCTTCATCACACCCACATTTTATTTATGTTATGATGCTTCAAGTGCCTGTATGAGCCCCCAAGCACCGACTTGCTGGTGGTGGGGGGCTGCTCCCTGCCATAGGTGTGGGTGCTGACAGTGCCAGGCTCAGAGGGCTTAGCTCAGCTGGGCAGGCAGCAGCAGCCCATGGGCAGGAATCCA
Organism: Oreocharis arfaki; assembly: GCA_013398015.1. Classification (NCBI taxonomy): domain Eukaryota; kingdom Metazoa; phylum Chordata; class Aves; order Passeriformes; family Paramythiidae; genus Oreocharis; species Oreocharis arfaki. The sequence continues at coordinate 661,602 of VZRR01009086.1, forward strand.
CCCAGCAGCACCACACAGCTGTGATGGAGCCTTTCACTGCAGGGACTCACATCTAGAATTAATGTTGATACATTTTTTTGCCATGGAATGAAGTGAACGGCAGAGTTAGAATAGGTTAGGACTAGGCCTGTCTGTACTCTTGAATCCCTCTTCAGGAGGAAGGCTGGACTTTCCCCTGAGCTGCCAGGGCACAGGCTCCTGGCAGGGCAGGACATCTTACTGCCCACTGCGTGGCCAGTGTGGTGTGAGCCCCCAGCTGTGGTTCTCTCTAATGGCTGCTTAAACCTTAAGCCGTGAGCACCAAGGCTTGCACAAAGCCACTGGAGCTGTGTCAAGTCCTCGCCTGAAATTTGGTGAGGAGTGCCACTGTGCACACTGCTGCATGGCTTCCTAAACCCTTCTCTGGACATGGTGGCACAGAGCTGGAGGAGTTCAGGTCAGTCGTAGGTGGGAAAAGCAAGGACTTAACCCCGATTTTTTTATTACTGCAATTCTACAGGGCCTTCTCTCTAAAATCCCTATGAGAGAAGTCCTGTAGAATGTAACAGAAAGTAAGTTATAGATATGTGTAAGATTTTAGTAATCCTGAAACATTCAGGTATGGAATTGTAGAGAACAGCAAAGGAATCATTAAAAGATAATGCATTTTTGTTTGCTTCTGTTAGGCTTTAGGGATGTTTTGCTTATCTGCTGCCGTGTTTTTCCTAGCAGTTGTGTGGCTGGTGGATGCAGCAGCGTTTGTCTGTCTGCTTCTGCAGCACAGAATCTCTGGCAGGTCTGCGTGAAGACAAGTCCATGAAAGCAGAGTGGAGGGAAGAACCTGTTAGGCAGTTAGCATTAGGAAGTGTGATTTTGCCAGCGCTGATGGACAGGGCAGTGAACACACTGAATGATAACCAAATGCTGATGAGATGCTCCAGGAGGGAAGCAGAGGAGCATGCAGGCATCCTGGGGCTGGAGCTGTAGTCTCCAGCCCAGATGGGGAAAATCATGTCAAGGAAATGAAGCCCAGACTCTCCAAGCCTCTTGATCTGCCCAGAGGAACCTAGCCATAGGTTAATCCATATGTCAGCCTAAATCAAATGTAAGAGGAAAGACTGTTACCACGTAAACCACAGCAGGTATCCTCTCATGGTTTGTGTCTCCTGCAATCCAGGCAGCTCTGTCCTGCACTCCACATTTACCTTGAAATTCTTAAGGAGAAAAGTACTTTAACAAGGATAAAGAAAGAGTGGGAAACCTCCCATCACTGGACATGAAGAAGTTTTGTCGTTGCACCTGCTGCTGCTACAGTTCAGAAGTGGTGAGTTTTTCACTTTCTTCAACACTGGTTATTTTCAACCATCTTTTGGCCATTAGCTACATTGATCTAACAGAGAGGGGATGTTGAGCCAGGATTTGGGAGACATGGATTAAATTCCTGAGTTTGCCCTGGCCTCTGAGGGGCTGTGTCTCACTCAGTTTCTGCTCTCTGCACCAATCTACCTCCCTGCAGCAGCCACACTTGGCTGCACAATGGGGACCTGTCTGGAGCCTTTCGTTTTTTCATTTCAATTTTTTTTCCTTTCACCTCTGTGTTGCATTTGGTCATGGTTCAGGGAGAAGACTGCATGTTCAGGAAGTCAGGTGGATGCTTTCCCTGATCAATAGTAAAAATTATTTTTAAAATTGCCCCCAGAAGAGTGTAATAAAAGGACATTTGAACTGATGAAAAGTTTGGAGAATTAAGTGCTTTATTTGATGCTTTTTAGTAATGAAACTTCTGGTCTCAATGTAATTTTTGTAATTTTTCAGCAGGTCGTTCTTTTGAATGAGAGTCCTGCTCTAGTACTCTTGCTAACTCATAGGAAAAATTTTGGGGAATTTGTGATTACTCATTAGTTTCATAGAGAAAGGACACTAAAAATTTGAAAAGTGTTGCATTAAAAGTATGTTTTAGATTGGTACGTGGAAGAACCAATGAAAGAAATAGGAAGGTACTTTAAGAAATAATAGATGCAAACTGCTAAATTATCCCCTTTACTCACTGAGATGTGTGAACCACATCAGATTATGGGAAACTCAGAATAGGGTCTGTTGCCACTGGTATTTTTTGTTGTCGTTAACTAGATCTGTCCTAAATCTTAAATTTAATTATTTAATATTAGAAACTGACTCTGCATTTGGCCATGTGACTAAGTGTGACCTGCTTTTCTGATTTGATGAGGCCCAGTTAACTAAGCAGAACAGAGAGGGAGATCCAGCTATATTTTGGTGATAAAATTCGGGCATCTTATGTTTGGCATTTAGCTTTCATTTGATCAGAGCTATTTCACAGGATGTGCTGTCTCTCTACCGAGGCACATGCCAGCATCCACTTTGCTTCCATTAACATCTCACTCTTAATCAAAGCTGCTGTTCAGATCTCTCTGCCTCCTGTCAACCTGGCAGTCATTAATCTCTTCACAGAAGTACATTTCTCTCCCACTTAGTATACCACATATTTTTGCCTGGATCCTTTGAGACCCTAGTGGGACACATCCTTGCTTTGCTTCTGCTTGCTGGAATCTGTGGGACAACAGTCCATTTGCACCCTTTTGCAAGATCAAACACTGGCAGGAGTCTTATCTTTAGGAAAAAACAGACTTTTCATGGCATTAGCAGTAGGGTTAAGAAGCCAAGCCAAGCAGTTATGAGAAGCCGATCTTGACCGTGCCCTTAATCCAATTGAAGCTACGTCTGAAAAACTATTCTCATTTTGACCTAAGTCATTGAGCAGTGTTTGCAGTCTTGTGCTAGGACAATCAAGAAATATATTGTGATTAGAATGAGACAGAAAGATCTTGGGTTTATTATCAGATAAGGCCTCAATCAATTAAGATTCAATTATGTTCAAGACCAGAATTCTTCATTTTCAAAAGACCAGTCCTGTGGTTTAAGTTTGTTATCACTTTGTAACAGTGGATGTTAGTTGAGTAATACGAAGATTTTAATTAGAGCCAGAAGCTTTTACATGAAGATATTAAGTTAAAGAAGCAAAAATGGGTCTTTAAATATATTTTATAATTTTAAAGGATTCTCTTAAAGCAGTCCATCTCTCTTTCCTTATATTATGGTTGTAGATTTTTCAAAATTGTGTCTTCATTTCTAATTTTGGGAGCCAATTAATTTTTTTCAAGCATACTCTTTTGATTTATATTTGCCAGTGTACAAAGCCACAGACCTACTGCTGACAATATTTTCCCAACTTGAAAGTACATTTTAATAACTGAGCTCTACATACCCAATGGCAAAGAAATTTGTGCAAATTCAATTTTACTTGACAAGTACAGAAAGATTATAACTATGTGGAAATGAATGGTCACAGATTTGATGTGTTTAGACAAAGTTAATCTGGAGGAAATCTTTATGGAGTCCAGTGACAATAAAAAACATGTGCCATGAACCTCAATAGCATCTGTTTGGAGTCCCATGTATGAATTTACCTCTTTAGCATTTTGGGTGCCAGTTGAAGGACATTCCCATGGTTAAGTCTCTGTTATAGTGCAATTTATCTTGGGCTGTGGAAGAGCCATTGCCGGGAAAACCATAGACTCTCTTAGGGTACAGTTCCCCTGGTCTAGAGCAGTTGTGAGACCTACATGATCCAAACATATTGGATAGGCCTGGTATTATTCCTTCTCACAGCAAGGATTTTGGTCATATTTGCCCATATAAATGGGCAAATGGTTACCATGAGCAATGGCAACCACCACTGGTTGCCAGCAGTTGTTGCTAAAAAAAAGCAAAATCTTGTGCAGATGGGAATGTGAGGTATGGGAGGAAGACATGGAAAACCAGAAAAGGAAAATGACAGGTCTGAAAAATATGAGATAAGGAAGAGTTTGGAAGGGCAAGAGCACATCAGGACAGTGAGCAGCTGGGAAATACTGCATGAGGTATAATGCAGTATATATTCTTCCAGGGAAGAATACAATGGGAAACTGAAGGGACCCTTAGCAGGAACAGAGAAGACCAGAAAAATCTCATAGATGCAATCAGAAGCAGATGAGATTTCCTTTTCATGGAGGAAAATGTGTACACGTGACTCACTGAAGGCAGATTTGCAGGTAAATGTGACTCAGATCTGCAATCAAGTGAGTTAATCTTCCCCAAGCTGAAGTTCTGCCAGCTGCAGCATCCAACAATCTCTGTCTGTCTCTAAAGCATTTGAAAGGCATTTCCGAGGCCGTCTGCATTTACCTGCCCTGTATCAGGCCAGTGGCATGCAGTGCCTAAGATCTTTTTATGGATACAGGGTCTCCCTGCAGTCACATCCTGTGGGGATATTGGGTGGATTGCCACGTTGGGTGTCCACAGCTTGATCAGTGTTCTGTTCTGCAGCAGGTGGGATTCAAAAAAACCTGGTTTTGGCTCAGTTTGGATGTACAGGTCAGTGCCAGGCCTCACACCTCTCCCATGGCTGGCCAGGTCACGTACAGCATAGACAGGGATCCTTCCTCTCCCTTTGCAGACCAGGCGGAGAAACAACATCAATAATTTCTTCTTCTGAATTTCAACCATTTTTTGCAGTCTTCTGTTACAGAGCTTTCTTTGGGAAGTTTTGGTACTAACCTCACCATGAAATATAAAGTTCAGCTCACATCTCTGCTGGGGCAATTAAAATATATTTGGCCTAGGCTTCATCTGAAATCACAGTATGTAGAGGCACCTTCTAGTAGTGCTTATGTCTTCTGTTATGGATAGCTAGGACATGTGGGGTGCTCCCAGGCTGGACTTTGGGCACAACCTACATGAGTAACATGCAGAGAGATGAGAAAGACAAACCTCAAACTGTCTGCCTAATGCAGGTTAGATTTCCAACTATATGTTTCCAATTTTGTTAGATAAAGCTCGATGAATAATAAGCATACACATTTATTTATTAATTAGAGAGTATATTTCAGTTTATGGTATTAAGGAACAGGTGTGGTTTTGTTCCCTATTCTGGCATCAGAAACAGATAGTCTAAGCTTTTAATGGAAATTGCTGTTACATTCAAATTAGTGGAAAATTAGATTGGATCTTTTACAGAATTATGGTCATTTCTTTATATAATACTTGGTATGAGTCCACTCTTGTTTTAAAGATTTGCTTTATCTATCTATCTAGGTATCTATCTATCTATCTATGCTATATGTGTGAACATGCACACATGCAGACACCATATATATACACATTGTCTGTTAGTTTGAATGTATGTTTGAATTGTGAAGTCTTACAGCTCCTGAAGCATTTTGCTTGCTTTTTCCGTGCAACACACTATGTATGAGGCTGAAATCCTTTCTTGTCTTGGTGAGATGAAAATCTCTCATTTCATACATCTTTATGCAGAACCAGAAATCATCCCTGCATTGGAGTAGGGAGAAAGGAAAGAAGAGTGAGGAAGCTGCACAGCTTCAAGGATGTGACCCCATCGACTGGTAAGAGACCTTTATTTGAGGCAGATGAGAGGGAAAAGTCCCTCAGGATCAGGGAACTAACAGTCGAATTGAACAATCTGAATGCAGATTTAGAAAGGAATTCCACTGGAAAGCTACTGATATGCTTTTGAGCTGCTATGTCCTACCAAGGACATAAGTGCAAGCCTTGAGGTGAACTTTGGAATCAATGATAGATTTTGTCTTCTATCCTCAGCTTCTTAGGCAAGACTTGAAGCACTATAGGCTAATGCTACCTTTTTATGGATTGCTTTCAGACTCTTATGACTGGTATTGGATTTGAGATTTTCGCTTTTTACAAGTCAAAAAATATGTGGAATATTTACTGTTCGCATTTCTCTTGGCATTTATATTGTATCTATGGAAAAAAGGGGTGTCCGAGGACCCAGCATCTCTCTTCCTCCTCTGGCTAGTTCATTCAAAGATATAAGGAGAAGTGAAACCAGACTAGATATTTTTTTCTTTATAGAGAGTTCTGTTACACAGACAATTAAACTAAATGCCTTGGCATGCTAATGAGTCTTTTTCCCCTCTATCTTTTTAAGATCCACCTATTCTTCCTCTTTTTCTCATATGTCCAGATGTGCAGATAATTAGTTGCCTCTGTCTTCTCTGCTGAGGTTCATTAGCCATTGCAGGGCCAAAACTTGGGATTCAACAGCATGGTTTTCAAAAGTCAGAGCAGGCTGAGTCATTAAGAAATGGCTGTGTACACAATGTGGTGGGATGTAACTTTCTGATCCTGTCACAGCTAAGGAGTCCTTTACAGCACTTACTAGTGACTTATGCAGTATCTTTGATATGTGGAGTGTTTGTGGCCATTTTGGTTACTGTTCTAAATATTATCAGTTGGGAGCACTTGCTTTCTTCATGTTTAGCATCTTGACTGAAAGGTCATATTTTTCTGGAAAAGAGCCTGGAGGACTGGAATCTCTTCTCAGTTTCTAAAAGCAGATGATCCAAAAAGCCTCTGGTGGTGTCCTTTCATTGCATCAGGAGCAGACACCCTGCAATGAGTTCAATCTTTCCAGCCAAGCACAAAACCAGCAGAAAGGCCTGAGGCATGCCCCTAGAAGCTGTTGCAGCACCCAAGCAATCACTGGCTGGTGCTGTCTGCTTCTGGAGTGCAATTAGTTCTTGTCCTCAGCAATGAATTCACAGATCCACCAAGTTTAATGCATCACACATGAGACCAAGTTATCTGGCCCTCCTCACGGACCCCTTCTGCCATTTCTTTGTCTCCCTGTACTCTGAGTGATGTCTCATAACATCTCACTCTTTAGTCCAATTTTCCTCATGCACCCAATCAGCGTCTGTGCCTGATCACCTGGATCCAGCAAGTGACATCTCAGGGCCAGAGCTGCAATGATGTACCAATGTTTGGAAGGAGCCTATCTGGAAAAGTATCCTGAAGTTATAGTAGTAGCCTCATTTCTGTAAATCATGTTCTTCAGTGAAGGAAATTGCTATTGTAGAAATTTTCTTTAGCTTTCTTAAGTAATATTTTGGTGTCTAAAACAGCTTTTTTTTTTTTTCCACTAGAGTCTACATTCCTTACACCTGTTTCCCTACCATCTGAAGCACCAAGCTCTTGTTTACCTTCTCTTTGCCTATAAGCAGGCAAGTGAGCAAAAAGGTGTACTAAAACCACAAAGAAATCAAAACCATCAAGATGATAGAAAACTGTGGGTTAGATAAGGGAGCTGAAGAGACCAGGGAAGAGAAAACTGGAGATAATCTTCTGCTATATCCACCTATCAAATCCTTGAATCCTTAGTTCCCTATCTTTTTGGGGGAAAAGATGTAAGGTAGGTGGTCTCATCCAACCCACTGCTAGCAAGAAGTACCAGGGACAAGAAGCCACCAACCTGTTTCTATTTAAGCCTGTAGGGTGAAACAAAGCAGAGAAACCTGGATGAAAAAACCCTGTAAATATCTGAAAAAACCCTGTAAATATCTTAAAAAACCCTTCATTTCAATAACTCTTGAGCCTCTCAGCTAACAGGAAGAAGAGAAGGGACCTGAAAAGGAATAGAATCTGCTTCTGAAGAAACCATCATGGGGATGAAAATTAATCAGTAACTCCTCGGGCACCACTCAGAATATCAGCTACTCCTTCCATCATTACCAGAGCTGTCCCAGCTCCAGCTCAAGCCCAGCCATATTTTCTGCCATTTTTAGGCCTCCTTTTTCTTTGGGTGTTTCAAGGTTTCATGTGACTACATGCCAAGAAGGCAGAAACCCTCTGCACAGAACCTTGAGGGACACAGAAACTTTGGGTCAAGGAGCTGGTCTGAAGGGAAAATTTGGAGGAGTGATAGGAAGCAAAGTTTTGGGGAAAAATATCCTTCTTAGAAGAGCTCAGGGATATGAGATAGACAAGAGAGCATTCCCCACACCCATGGGGCTCATGTCTTGCTCATCCAGCTGCTTGTGCTCATCCCTGCACTGAGCATGAGACATGAGCTCAGGTTCCCCTGCACTCACAGCTCCTTCAAGCTTCAGGGGATTGGGAGAAAAGAAGTTAGTTTGGTCTGTCCTGTAAAATGAGTCAGTGCTGGTTTTGGCTGGGACATAGTTAATTTTCTTCCTGGTACAGTGCTATGTTTGGGGTTTAGCATGAGGCTAACGTTGATAGCACACTGATGTTTTAGTTGTTGAGTGCTAACACTAATTCAAGGACTTCTCAGGCTCTGCCAGTAAGGAGGTGCACAGGAAGCCATGAGGAAATGCGGCTAGGACATTACTGACCAAACTGGCCAAAGGGATATTCCATACCACAGAGCATCATGTTCAGTGGATAAATGGGGGAAGGTGGCTGGGGTTGGGGGAATTGCTGTTCAGGGATGGGCTGGGCATCACTTGGTGGGTAGTGAGCAATTGCAGCATGTACCACTTGTCTCTTGAGGTTTTTATTCCTTTCTCTCTCCTTTTCATTACAATAATTATTAGTACTGGTAGTAATAGCAATTTTTTTTTTTGTTCCAATTATTGAAATATTCTTAGGTCAATCCATGAGGTTTACTTTTTTTTTTCATTCTCCTCCCCACCAGGATTGGGGGACTCTGTGGCTGTGTGGTACTCAGTTCCAGGCTGGGGATAAAGCAGAGCCTCACAGCAAAGCAGCTGCTTTCAAGGTGCTTTTCTGATGTCACTCAACTCCTCTCATGAAGTCATTGCTTAATGCTGGTTGCTATAACAACCTGTTAGTCTTTTTCGCTATTACTCATGCAGCACAAATGCCTACAGGTATGTCACTGTTGTGAAATTCAACTTTAAACTGTTCATTTAAAAATATTTCTCCTATGCAATATCTCACTGGCACAAAACACACAGCTTTACAGAAATATTTCTTTTTTTTTTAAGAAAAGCCAGCTCCAACTCATCCTGGGCTGTCTGAAGAAAAAGAGGAATAAACTCGAGGAAAGAGCATCCTTTCAGTGAACTAGTATTTTAGCTGAATACTTCCCTCTTTTATGTTCAGTATTTCTGAAATGTTTTTCAAAAGCTCATTTTAACCTCTTAGATTTTGTTTTAAAAACTCTCATTCTAGAGGAAGCGCCTACAAGTATTGTAGTCAAGCCTGTGGCTTTCCGTACACGTATTTTTATTAGGAATGGGAATGAACAGAGAAAATGATCGAAGAAACAGTGTTTGTCATTTTTCTGAGCACTATTAAACTCATGTGAAATACCATCTCTTTGGTTATAGGAAAGACTACAAGGAAAGATGTCAATACAAGAGGCCAGACTGTGGATGGGAAATCCCTTTTGGTGGTGTTTGAATTGCGGCTGCTGGTTCTGGACTAACAATTAACTCCACAGAAGAAATAAATGACAGTAAGCCAGACAGATTTAACCATCTTGGAAATATCTTCAAAGATTCTAGGATGTGAACAAGCTCAGTGAAATACTTACAGTGCTGCATTGTCTCTCTCTGCAGAGGAGTATGGCAGCTGAGGGGCCCCATGGCCATGACCAGCCTCAGCACCTGGCACTCACCTCCCGCTCCTCTCCAGTCACACGCTCCAGCAGCAGACACTATGCAGACTAGTAACAAAAATATAAAAGAAATGTTGCCAGCAAGCAGGACTCAGTGCCTCAAAGGTGCCTTCAAACACCTCTAGTGACAACTCTGATTTTGGGGCCAGACACAAGAGTGCAAAGCTAGATGGGAATGTCCAGGCCTTGGTGGCTTCTACCTGTGTATGGAAGCAGCTATGACTGTGCTGCCTTTAGGGGCACTATGCTTTCATTGATCCAGTGAAATCTTACTGTCTGAATGTCAGAAGTGTGAGGGACAAGTACTGTGAGGTAGCACCTTTCACAAAATGTGCACAAGCTCACGAGATTTCAGACAAAGTACTTTTTAATGATTCATTTGTTATTTTGACTTAAGGGGTTTTCTTTTTTTTTTCCCCCTCCAAATTTTAAAATGTGTTTTGCAGTTTTCAAAGCTTTTGGAGCTCAAGCTCAGTTTTCTGTAAAGGGGAGCTATGAAGTGCTGTAAAGGGGCATCTCAGTGCCCAATGAAGCTGGGAACATGTGTATCTGTAATACACTGGGATTCCTCCCCTCCCTTGCATCCCTGGGGGTGCAGGTCACTGCTCTGGTGACACTCAGACCTGGCAGGGGATGACTGACCCACAGGCAGCCCTTTGTCCCAGCACACAGCAGAGGGGTCAGCCTGGAGCTTTTTATGGGGTGATGTGCAAATGAACCCTGCCTCAAGCATCCTTCACTGTTACATCTCCAGCAATAGATTTGACTCATGTTTTTTTGCCAAATGGAAGTGGGCTGAACTCTCCAGAGGGGATTCCAGGAAACATCATAAACAACAGAAGTTAAAGCCTAATTCTTTTGTCTCAAAAAAAGAAAAAAAAATTTCCATTTCTCCAGAATTCATGGAAGCACTGTGAAGGAGTACCCACGTTTCTACTGTCCGAGGTTCATGCTTGGGAAAGAAGTCAAAGTAAGGATAAGATACACTTAAAGACAAGTCCTATTTCAGAAGGGTAAGACTAACATTGTTTAATTCTTCCAGCTTTCAGTCAGATACATTTACTTTAAAGTTTAAAGATGGTGCTCCAGTCAGGAATGTACAAACTATGAATCCTTTCTTCTATTTTTATAGACAGATATTTTAGAAAAAAAATGCCATGGAGTCAGTCCAAAGAAAAATACTAAATATATGAAAATATCAAACAAGTGTACAAAACATTCTTATGCCTTGGTAAAAATACAGAGCTCAGCTTGCATCCCCATGCAGTCATATTCATATAGCACCAGTTTAGCTACAGGATTCATGAGTCAGTGTTTCTACTCTCAGGTTTCTGAAATGTGGGCTGCCAAAACTGAGCTTGGCCAGTACAGTATCACAACACCCAGACTAAATGGCTGCTGAATTTTTTTTCCAGTCCTAGTTTAAGAACAGGGAAAGGATCTGCAGGAGAGCTGGTATTGCCTGATTGCCTCATCTGAGATTAAGACTTTTAAAATTCTTGTCTCCATGTCACTGTTGCTTGAAGACACTGTTCTTGCTTCCTCCATTTTTATTGAGTTTCAGGATCTGACCTCAGTGTTTCATGGTTAACGTTGTTAACACCATACCTTGCCTGGGAACTGATGAGGATAAGATTTGAACAGAAAGAAAGAGAAGCAAAGTACTCAAGAATCCACACATTGATGATCTGAACACACAACAAAAGGTAGTATGAGCTGGGCACATTTTAGCCAAATTCTTCTCAAGGCTTTACACCCCACTCCAAAATGACCTCTGGCTTTGATTAACTGACAGAATCGCCAGGAATTTGCAGCACTGCTTTGCTACTACCTTGGGAGGCAGCAGGAGGATGCAAAATGCTGCAGTGCATTCATTGCATCTTTGAAACATTTTTCATCATTCTGGACTTGACGCCTCACAGAGATATTAGGAAACTTCATGAATAGGGTTTTTATTGAGTTAGAGGAGAGGAGGAAGGAAAATAGTAGTTTTCTATGGCTTTTTTTTTTTTTNTCAACCTGCATAGCAAGGTTCATCTTCCAGAATACGGGATTACCCTGTCAGTTGAATTGTTGCCATGTTCTAGATATATCAACCCACCAATGTATTCCTCTCTGTGCTGGTGGTCTAGCAATGTTACCAGCCTCTAAGACAGCCCTTCCTCATTGATAAAAAAATGC